>SJYA01002485.1:5173808-5586382 GCA_006410615.1 Neotragus moschatus | reverse complement strand
GGGGAAGGGGAGCGGAGTGGGGATGAAGGTCCTCCAGTGCGCTTCCTTCGGCGCATGCTCAGTGCCTAGATGCCCTCTGGCCTAGGTTCCCGGCTCAGGTGAGCCACAGGTAGGTCTCTAAGGATCAGAGAGGAAGCTGCAGATGCCAGAAGTGGTCCACCATCCTGTCCAACAACCGTTCCCGCAAGCCCCCACCCCGATCTCCAGACCTTTGGGAGAGAGACTTGACCCCACGCCCCAGCCTGACACGGCCACAGCGGCTACTTCCTTGGCGTCGCCAAGTTCTGCCAATGTCCTCCTTAACACCGACAGGTTAATCCAGCCACTGCTCATGGGAGAAAGAAAAACTCCAGCTGCTGCCTTTTCCTCTAGGGGTGGGGGGTGGCGGGGAGGGGACGATACACGTTAGCCGGCCTGGGAAGAGCATTTGCAGACCCCCCTGAAAGGCCCTTTCCTCTGCACACTCTGTTGGTCTTGGCATCTTAACCCATGGGCCCCACTTTTGGTGCCCGGAATCACAACTGCTGAACCACTGCCAAGAATGGACCCCCACACCTAATCCACCAGTCAGAGGTGGCTACTGCAGTAAGAGCTGACCACCATCTTCTTTGCACCCCCTAGTCCCCCAGGCTGCATCACTGCTCCCCATCACTGGTCTCCTGGCTTCCACCCCTGCCTCCTGCAGTCTGCTCTCCACTCAGAAAACAAGCGATCATTACCAAAATTGTAAACTAGGTCATGTTACTCTTCTAATTCAAGCCCTCCCCCCACCCCCTAGAGAAATGAAATCCAGACTCCATGCCTACCCTGGCAGGTCCTGCAGCCCCCAGGCCCCTCCCACCTCGGCCCCCTCACTTTCCCCCCATCCCACCGCACTGCCCTTCTTGCTGTTCCATCAAGACAACATAGTTGTCTCTGCTTCTGCAATTGTCATTCCCCCAGCCTGGATCCTTCTGGCTCCTTCTAGAGACTCAGCTCTCAATCCAACCATTACCATCTCCCCTGGCCATCCTTTTTGTAACTAATTTTTAAAACTTTTTATTTTGTATGGGAGTATAGCTGATTAACTATGTGATAACTTCGGGTGGACAGCATATAACTAAATTTTAATTGCTAAGTTATCTCTCTCCCTGCACACCGTTTATCACTATCTGTCATGTCATGCTGTTTCCTTCATAGTCTAAAACCATCTTGTTTGTGTGTTTCTTTTGTTCCTCACTAGATGGTAAGCTCTAGAAAAGCAGGGAACTCTGTCTCATTCACTTCTGAGTCCCCAGTGCCTGGCACATGGTAGGATTCAATAAATATCTGAGAATGAATGAAGGAAGGAAGGAAGGAGGGAATAAATAAATGAAAGGGAATGAGTTTGCAGAAAGCAGTGGATCTCAGGGTGGAATTCCTGGAGCAGCAACATCCATGTCCCCTGGGAACGATGTGTTAGACATGCAAATTCTTGGGCCCCACCCTAGTCCCACTCAATCAGAAACTGTGTTAACAGCCCTCTAAGGAATTTTGACCCAGGTTCAAGTTTGGGAATGTCTGTCATAGGGACCACCTGCAGTCTCTCTCCAGGTCCCCCTTGTGACTAAGGAGTGCAGAGCTAACTGGCTGGGTGGTCAGTCTTGTTAGGGGAAGGAAGTCAGAAAGGAGGAAGGAGTCAGCCCCATGCCCTTGACTGACCACTGGCCTCTGCACGCCCGGGTAGTCTTCAGAGCCATGCAGAGCCATGTTCAGACACACTGAGGCTGGGGAGGGCTTCAGAAACCACTCTGCTCCTCCCCAGAGCAGGACAGGCAACTTGCCCAGGAAGTTACATCTCTGGCCTTTTGAAAGCTCCACAAAGTCCCAAGCACTTGACCTTAGCAGTAAGATGACCAACTGGTCCTGATTTGCTTGAGCTTCGCTCAGTTTTAACACAGAAAGTCCTGCCTGCCAAGAATCCTCTCAGTCCCAAGGCTAACTGGGAGAGTTGGTTCACCCTACTCAGAGACCCGACTTGAGGTCTCGGGACTTGTAAATGCATTCCCTTCCCAAGTCACTTTGGTATATCTACCTGGGTGAGACTAAAGATGGGATGGGGAAGGGCAGAATTTAGGAGAGGAAGATGGAAAGAGATTGGGAGAAAATGCCAGCCAGAGGGAGAGAGCAGAGATCAGATGAGGCAGAAAGAAGGCGAGGAAAGAACTATGAGAAGAAAGGGAATTTTTAGAGGGTGGGAAAGATGGAGAAGGGGATGTGGTGGGGTGTGAGAAGGGGAGAGAGAAGAGGCAGAGACTTAGAGACATGGTGCTATAGTGACAGAAGAAGCGGGCCGGCAGAGGGGATGGGACGGGGGCAGGCTGGGTTGGGGGAAGAGTGTGCCACACAGAAGCCTCCTGGCAGCATCTCACACAGAGGGCCTCCCGACAAACTCTGAGAAATCATCTCTCTTCTCAGGAGCCCCAGACACCACCTCGCCATCAACGGCTGGCACCAAACTTGCTTGGTGCAAGTTCTGTTCTCTACTGAAAGCTGCTTCCATTCCCAAGCTGCTGCTCACCATGGTGTAGATGCAGAGGAAAGGAAGGAGAGAAAGAAAGAGAGAGAGGAAGAAAGAAGAAAAAGGCAGCTGAATGAATTTAGGAGATTATATTAAGAGATGTGGAGAGATTATTTTTCCTCCTGCTCTCCAAATAAATCTTTCACAAACCAAACATCATTATGACACTGTCAGATGAATTTCCTCTCGTTGATTGATTGCAGAGGGGTGGGCAAAGCCCCCAGCTTCCTGAGGCCAGTCATCTTGCTCACTAGCTGCATTCTTAAGCCAGAGTCTGACACAGCTCCATTACAATAAGATTTAAGCGTACATTATGTCTTTAAAAGTAATGACAGCAAGACAATTACTTCGAAGAAACCACAGTGACACGGCATACGCAGTCTGGTGCCTCAGCACCGCACCCTGGTCTCCCTCTTTTCCCTGGCCCAAATGGCAAGGTGTGTTGGACTAAAAGGAACCAAGTCTGTTCCCTGGCCAGGCTGGAGGGGTGAGCCTTACCACCTTGACAAGGAACCATCCTATAACCTTAGTCCTTGCATCCTGCCTGAGAAAGAAGCAGCCTCCCAGAGCACTCAGGTTAGCAGGGAATGCTAGGTCCAGCTTGTGCTCTCGCGGGAAATAGAGGGAGCCAGTAGCAGAAAGTTAACGGTGTGTCCTGGGAGGCAACAGACCCAGCTCTCAGCCCCTTGGGGGTGTAGAGGGTGGGGGACCATGCAAAAAGCCTGAAGCTCACAACACACCTAGAACTGTCATAACTAACGGCTGTAAAAGTGTTTTGCATTTCAAATAACTCTTTAATCTACAGCATTAGTGGTTCAGGAAAACACAGAGCCCAGGGCCCTGCACTCAGGGTTTCTAATGGGACGGGTCCAGAATCTAACCCAAGGATTTGCCTTCTCTAACAAGTTCTCAGATGATACTGATATTGCTGGGGGCGGGGATGGGAGGTGGGGAGGACGGTGCTCTGAGAACCACCGAGTCAGATGAACCACCCAGTTCAGGTGAGTCAGTCTCTTGAGCACTGAGAGCTTTCCACAGCAGAATGTGAACCCGGCAAAGTTCGTCTTTCTCTGCCTTTTGCCCTCCCAGGTAAAGCCGCAAGCTGACTTTGTGCAAACGCCGCTTCTCACTGGCAAAAAGCTTTTCAAAAAGCTCCCCTCACTTTTCAGAAAGGATTTTACAACTCCGCCTCGCTAAAGTGTAAGTGACTAATAAGGCAGGATGCATTATTCCACCCCGAAAGCATCTGCTCTTCATCCGAGAGCAAAGCCTGAAGACAAAGAATGAAACTTTAATGATGGTTTTTCACGTATCAGTGAGCTGAGTGTTTTAGGGTGATGAAGGAAGACCTCTTTGTACTAAAACCTGCACTCTCCCTGGAAAGATCACATTTTGTAGGCAGTCACTTACTTTATCTAAGTCCCAAAGGGACTGTGTCTTTGTCCCTATTATTATTATTTTTTTTTTTACCAGTGCCCACAATAGTGCCAGGCATACTGTAAGTACTCAATAAATGTATGACATATGGATAAATGTCAGCTAACTCTTTGACAGGAGAGAAAGGCCAGTTCTTTTCCTGTAGCAGATCTGAGATGAAAGCCAACCCTTTTTACTCTTCACCAATGACTCATCATAATGAACCAACGCTAACTAGGACCTACTACATGCAGGTCACTGGCTGGACCACAGGCTACAGGCATCTCTTCAAACTGACCAGTTCACTAGTCAATCAAGGTTTCATTCATTCATTCACTCATGCAAGTCATTGCTGAGCACCTGCCATGCTAACTGTGACTCTAAAAAGGAAGGGGGTACAGCCTTGGCCCTAAGGATCTTGCCTTGTAGCATCTTGGGAGCTGTATGTAGGGACACCCACCATGGCAGGGAAAGCACCAAGGCAGGGAAGAGAGGGAAAGCTCAAGTCTCCTAGGAAATATCCTTGGGATCCAAGTTGGTAAGCAGAGATGATTCAGCAAAAGCCTTCTAAGGATTTGGAGGAACAAAGACAGAGTAGTCAAGAGGACTTCTCCTCCTGAATGCCTTCCTCCAGGGCCTGCCCACCACACTCACGACTGCCCTGTTTCCTTGGGGCCTCAAAGACATAAAGAAAGGTGGTCATTATGCCCATTTCATGGGTGAATAAACCGAGGTCCACCACCCCCACCCCCCAGCAACTGCACAAAGACCACATACTAAGTAAGTGGAACTGGAAGTCCCCTGTCTCCACACCATGTCCCCTCTCTCCTGGGTCCCAGAGCTGTATGCCTGGCACAGAGGAGTCACCTTTCTCCATCCTAACTCAGTCTTACTTAGGTCAGGGGTGACTTCACTGCTACCATCACCAACAGCATCCCCATCACTCACATTTATTGGACACTTACTCCTTGCCAGGCTCAGTGAGAAGCAGTTTGCAAATATTAACTCAAAATGCTCACAGTTCCTTTATTATCCTCTTTAAAGATGGAGAAACTGAAGCCCAGAGAGGTGACATGACATAACTAGAAAGTGCTAGAACCAGGATTTAAGCTCAGAAGATCTATTTCCAGAGCCTATGCTCTTTACCACCACACTGTGCTCCCGTAGTGCACCTGAGGAAAATGAGGCTCAGAGAGGTTTAGGGTCTCTCCTGAAGTCACACAGCAACCAAGCACTGGAGCCAGGATTCAAACTCAGGTCTGGTTGCTGCCAGCATCTCACACTGCAGCCCCTAGAGGCTAAAAAGGCTGGTTAAAGAAACAGACAGGGGTGGAGAACAGGAAGGAGAGGTGGCTATTTTTGTGGTACCTCCTTCACTCTCCTAGCACGTCAAGGATCTCCATCCTGGGTGGCAGCTGAATAATTTAAGCTCATCACTCCAGCCCACCACTACTGGGTCCCGGATTTATTTTTATCCCAGGTTACAGCCACAGTGCTTAACAGAAATAAAACATGCTGTTTGCTTCTCATTGCCTTTACATCAACTCCTGATTTGCCTGCATTCATGACAAGCTCCCAACTTGAAAGGGATAAAGAGCAGAAGATAAGCCCATATGTCGTGGTGGTTTTTATTAGAAAATGTCAGATTCTCTATGACCCACAGAGAGACAGAGAGAGAGGGTTAAAGAAAGAGTAAACATCTCAGCTTACAAGTAGACCCCCAGAGCAGCCACTCTGACCAGACCCACAGCCTTAGATAGGCAGCCAGGATGCGTACAGGCAGCAAGAAGATAAATGGCACAGCAAGCCGGGGACTGACCTCCCAGGCCACCGCTTCAGACTGCAGGATCTCTGGTCACTGCCTCCCTCCCACCACTGAGAAGGGAAACGTCCGCATTTGTCCCCACAGCTATGCTTCCTGATCACTTCACAGGACAGAAAATGGGAAGGGAGCTGCTAAAGGTCCTCGCCCCGCACCCCCACCCCGGTTGGGTCAGGGGAGTGGCAGCTACTGGAGCCAGGAATGAAGGCAGGTGCCTTGTCTTTGTGCGTTGCTGTGCGTGACTCACTGTGCGGTTGTGGGCAAGCTGCTTGCCCTTCCTGGTCCCCCTGATGACGAGATCAGAGGTTCTGAACTCGAGGTGCTCAGGTGGGCTATAGGGCATAGGCATCTTTCCAGAGTGGAGGTTCTCAAAGGGATCCTTGGTGTCTTTCTGGGATAAGTCTCTAGAGGGCTTTCAAGCGCTGCAGATCTGGATGTCTATGCAACTGAAGCCACAAACCAATAAGACCCCTCTCCAGCTGAGCACAGGATTCTAGGAACCTAGGAAAGTTCTTACAAGAGCCAGCCTCCATCCTGATTCACCCAAACAAAACCTGCTCAACACATCTGATAAATTCCCAAACACAGGGCTAACCCTTCCTAGAAGCATGAATGCACACACACACAAATATACATACTCAATACTCATCACATGGTTATAGAGCCTCAGAGACAGAAGCGGCCTTGGGGTCACCCAGACCAGCTACTTCATAGCACAGATGGGGAAACTGAGGCCCAGAAAGGGGAGACAGAGCTGGGGCTGGGACCCAGGTCTCCTGATCCAACTCCAAAGCTCTTTCCAGAGGCTTCTGTTTCCCTTACACTGGTGCACCACAATGCACCAATTCAAGTGTGATGAGGGGGTAGGGAGGGCAGCCTCTTGGATCTTAACCAACCCCAAGGAAATAAGGATGGGAGGCGGTGAGTAGATGTTCGAAAAGCACCCATGGGTGGATGGCCGAGTTCTAGCTACCTCAGGTGGGCTGGCCTGCCATGCATGGCTGAACCAGTGGTTATCATATGTATGTGTAACTGAATCACTTTGCTGTACCCTTGAAACTAATGCAACATTGCAATTCTACTCTGGTTTTATATATATATATATAGGCGATGGCATNCAATAAGACCCCTCTCCAGCTGAGCACAGGATTCTAGGAACCTAGGAAAGTTCTTACAAGAGCCAGCCTCCATCCTGATTCACCCAAACAAAACCTGCTCAACACATCTGATAAATTCCCAAACACAGGGCTAACCCTTCCTAGAAGCATGAATGCACACACACACAAATATACATACTCAATACTCATCACATGGTTATAGAGCCTCAGAGACAGAAGCGGCCTTGGGGTCACCCAGACCAGCTACTTCATAGCACAGATGGGGAAACTGAGGCCCAGAAAGGGGAGACAGAGCTGGGGCTGGGACCCAGGTCTCCTGATCCAACTCCAAAGCTCTTTCCAGAGGCTTCTGTTTCCCTTACACTGGTGCACCACAATGCACCAATTCAAGTGTGATGAGGGGGTAGGGAGGGCAGCCTCTTGGATCTTAACCAACCCCAAGGAAATAAGGATGGGAGGCGGTGAGTAGATGTTCGAAAAGCACCCATGGGTGGATGGCCGAGTTCTAGCTACCTCAGGTGGGCTGGCCTGCCATGCATGGCTGAACCAGTGGTTATCATATGTATGTGTAACTGAATCACTTTGCTGTACCCTTGAAACTAATGCAACATTGCAATTCTACTCTGGTTTTATATATATATATATAGGCGATGGCATCCCACTCCAGTACTCTTGCCTGGAAAATCCCATGGAGGGAGGAGCCTGGTGGGCTGCAGTCCATGGGGTCGTGAAGAGTCGGACACGACTGAGTGACTTCACTTTCACTTTTCACTTTCATGCACTGGAGAAGGGAACGGCAACCCACTCCAGTGTTCTTGCCTGGAGAATCCCAGGGACGGGGGAGCCTGGTGGGCTGCCATCTATGGGGTCACACAGAGTCGGACACGACTGAAGTGACTTAGCAGCACACTGGGTGGTTATATTGCATTGGCTGGTTATATTGCTCCAGCCCCCTAAACCTCCCTGTAACCCAGCAATTAAAGAGTTAACACTCAGCACAGCAGGAGACCCCTGAGATTCCCCACTCCAGGGCCCCAGCAGTGGTCCAGCCTGACCAGTTAGTGCCAAAGTTCAAAATTTTAAATATCACCCATGGGCTGATCTGTGGCTCCTTATTTGACTGTGGCTCCAAATTTCCCCACATTCATCATCCACATTTAGGCTTCGCAAGGAGGAGACAAAGGCAACTTCTTCCCCAAGGTCACCCAGCAAGGAAAACCTGGGATTTTTGAGGACCAACTCTTTGGTACTAACCACCAAGCATCCCTTCCCAATGCTTCACATGTCATGTCCTGCCTGAGCAGTCATATGCCTTGGGATTTTGGTGTCCCCACTTGGCTCTGGGGCTGGAGAAAGTGATTGAGTGGGCCGTGCTTACGCTAGCCAGTCTTGGGGGCTGATGTTTTATTCCTCCCACCTCCAAGAATAAGAACTGGAAGAGGAAATCCTCAGGGAGGGGGTGGTCCCTGAGATAATAGTGAAGATGCTAAAAATGAGGACATTCATTTCCAGAAAGGTAGATATAATCAAACCAGGAAGCAAAGCAAATCCCCTTTTGATGGGTCATAGATTAGCAGCAAAGGCATTTAAAATTAAATGTGAGTTTTGGATTCAGTGACAAGGGACCTCCCCCTCCCACTCACTAACAGGTTGGTGAGGCTGATCCCATCAGAATAAAGAAACTAGAGCAGGGTATGGTCTGTCCTGGAACAGATCTGAAACTGGAACCTGGAACCCTTCCCCAGAAGCCAAACAAGCCTTATTCACCCCTTTCCCTATTCTGAGACAGGCTCAAGGATGAAATCCCCTGGGCTTGGAGCACCCTCCGTGTAATCACTTACAGGTTATGCCACCTGTGAAAATAAAACCTTGTCTGCTCAGCAGACAGCTGGCTGCTCCCCTCTGACCTGCCTGACCACTCATTCCAAGAAAAATGTGATACTTTCATGTCTCCAGATCTCTCATCTCAGGAAACTGTGAACAGGCAAGCTTGCACAAAATTACCACAATTAAATTACTCAGCTGTCCCTGGAAGATGATACAATCTGCACCTGCTTCTAGGCAAGGGTTAACCATCCAGCCATAAGTAATCCTCTCTCATCCAGAGTCAAGGTGCCCACCCACTAGATCAGAATATCCAGAGACTGTCCATGCCAGACTGGCCAGTACCACAAGGGTTAATTCACTCAGAGAACTGCTGGCTACTTTCAGAAGCTTCTGTTGCAAGGGAGAGGACAAATTGGGCAGAAGCCACAATTTTGATTGCATTGCCTAAAACATGAGCATATTTTACCCCCACCCTGGGCAGTGAGCCGAAATCTCATTTGGCTTTGGGGTGCTGCTTAGGCAATCAAACACTGCAGAATGTGGGCAAATAAATGTGGTCATTCCTCAACACCCTTTCCCTCCCACCTAACCTCTATCCCACCATGTCATGTACACACCTCGTTGCAACTGGGACTCCAATACTCCTAGCCCATTTACACAATTGAGAAGAATATCACTTACCAAGACACCAGAGGTTTGCAGGGGCAATGGGCGAGCCAAATTCTTGCTAACTCCTCTCTTCCCTGACGGGTGGGAAGATGCTAACTCTGGATGACTTGGTTTGAAAGCTCAGCGGAGGTGCCTGAAAGAAAATTGTTCATTTGACTTTCCTACTCTTCCCAAAATAAAATCAAAGCAACTGCACACACACACACACACACACACACACACACACACACACACACAGCAACTATCCCTAAATCACACAGATCCAAGATGAAAAGAAATACCACTGCCGGAAGAGGAGAAAACTCAGACCAGTCAGTCGACAAGGTAAAGACAGTGGCTCCCTCAGCCTGCTCTCCACATGCATGAAGGTTTTCACTCTGTGAATCTCTCTCTCTTTCTCTCTCTGTCCTCTCTCCCTTTCTGTCTCTTTCTCTTTCTCTCTGTCCTCCGCGTAGGCAACTCCGGGGCTGCTGGCAGTAGACGAATCAATTGCTTCCCCGGTGCGGGAATCGGTGGCGGCTGCCGCCACTGCTGCAAAACCCGGCGTGAGCAAAGGAGGGGGCAGCAGTTTCCCGGAGCAGAGGGAGTCAAGCCTGCCTTCCCCACGCCGTGATTAATGTGTGAGGTACCTGGAGAAAGAGGGGTGGGAGCCCGGGAGAGGAGATTGGGCGCACCAGAGATCCTAGCTGGTGGAAATGGCAATCGGGAGATTGGCGATCAGCACCGCGGACAGCGCTAAAATGCGGCGGCGGAGGGGATGGGCGGGAAGCGAACCCTCAGGCTGCGAAGTTAAGTAATTGGATGGTTAGAGCAGAAAAGGGGGAGAGTCCAGGGGAGGTGGAGGGGGCGGGGAACGGGACTTCTCGACATCACACAGTGAAGTCAGTGACAGCCTACCTACCACACACTTGTTCTAATCTTGTCGTTCACTCTCGAAGCAAAGAAGCTGTAACTTTACAGCCCCTTTACCACATACGCCCCCAGACTTTCACTGCTCGCTCAGCAAAGAGTCTGACCCCAGTGTGGGAGTCTCCAAGTGCCTCCTCCCCAGCAAATCAGTCTAGCTGACCTGTCCTCACCCACACTACTGCAGATTTCTGACCTATACCTCAGGTGCCTTGAAAATCAGGCCAGGAAGATGAGGCTTAGGAAATGGAAATTTCTATGGGGCAGGATGGCTTAGTTGAATAAGCACTTGACAGGTTTCTGGAACCAAGTTGAGCCCCCATGCAACCTTGGAAAAGTCACTTAACATCTCCAAGTCTTATCTGCATAAAATGAGCATATGACTATGCAAGAAGTTAAAAAGCAACAATAAGAACATCCAAGTTGTGGGCTGCTATAACCCCATGATCCATAATCTGTCCTGTGATTCAAATGTCTTGACAGAAGGAGAAAGGAATTGACAGCCAGTCCAGAATGGTATATGCCAGCCTCACCTTTCAGTTCATGGTTTGAGTGGGATGAAGTTGGGAGATTATAAAAGCTCTAAATCAGACAATTGAGCCATGGCCAAAGACCTAAACCTCAAAGACCCAGATTCATATTCTGAAGTGAAATCACTCTGCAGACAAGAAAATAAAATCATTAAAAGGAGAAATACATAAAGAGAAATTGACTGAACTTTCCTGATAGTACAGTGGATAAGAATCTGCCTGTCAGTGTAGGGGACACAGGTTCAATCCCAGGTCCTGGAAGATTCCACATGCAGTGGGGCAACTAAGCCCATGCATCACAATTACTGAAGCCCATGTGTGGAGCCTGTGTGATGCAACAAGAGAAGCTACTGCAATGAGAAGCCCGCATACCACAACTGAAGAGTAGCCCCCACTCTCTACAACTAGAGAAAGCCTGTGTGGCACAAAGAAGACCCAGCACAGGAAAAATAAACAAATTATAAATAATAAAATATATAATTCTTTAAAAAAGAGAGAAGTTGATTCCCATGGCTTCAACCATTCCAGACCTCAATGGGTCTTATTCCTCTTGTTGAGAGGAAAGGACAGGAAATCTCAAATAGACCAGGATCTGTTTAGAACTTCTCAGCAAAGTGAACTAGAACCCTCTTTACTGGGGACCTTCTTCTAGACAGTCCCACTGAGAGGACCCAGAGTGAGCTACCACATTCGTCACCTAATCCTCTCCTTGAAAAGTAGGGCTTAAAATGTCAGGATCTTAGAGACCATGAAGAGCTTCACTTTGTGATCATGATGACGGTGACGATGGTGACGGCTGCCATTTTATTGAGAACCATCTACACACAATTCCTTTGGCTAAGGACTTTACATGTACCCTTTCCTTGAATCTTTACCATGACCTTTTGAGGGAACTATTATTACTCCCATTTTATAGTTGAGGAAACCGAGACTCAAGAAGTTAAGTCTCTTGCATGTTACACCAGAAATGTCAGACATAGGATTGAAATCCAGGGTTGTATAATTCCAAAGCCCATGCTTCAGGATGTCTCTCTCAGAGTCAAGTTCAAATGCATCCTTCAATTCTTTGGCAGAACTTCATTGAATCTTTTCTAGAAAGATCCTATGACACAGGTTCAATGCCCTCATTTTGCACATGGAGAAACTGAGGAACAGAGAGAGACAGTGGCTTGCCCACAGCCAAAAAGATAGAAAGTAGCAGAGTTGAGCCTGGACCTTAGGCCTTTCAGATGCCAAGGCCTGTGTTCCAGTGTCTAGAGCAGTATCAGGTACATGTCTCAGTAGACATCTGAAGACTGATTCAAGAAACCCACACAGGATGCTGATGGTGGAATCAGAATCCAATTAATTCCCAGGTCTTTTGGCTCCCAGTTCCAAGGAATGTCTACCCATCTCCCCCTACCTCACAGCTTCCCTGGCATGAGGCACATGTTCGGGGAAAGTCTGTCATGAATTCAGATCACCCTTAGGGAACGAAAATAGCTACCACCTGCTACATGTCTAGACATCTGCCACCTGTATTAAGCACTTTACGGTTGCTAACTCCAGTCTTTACAACTATGAGGTGGGAGTTATTATTGTCCCATTTTCAGCTGATGAAACTGAGACTCCGGTGAAGTAAAGCCCCAAACCTCACATAGCCAAGAAGTGGCACTGGCAGAAATGCAAATCTTGGGTCTGTCTGATTCCAGGGCCTCTGTTTTTGCTACCCTGCTAGTTTTTTCTCAAACTGACCCCCTCTCAAGAGGCCCCTATTAGAGCGTAAGTGAGGCCTGAGTTCCACCACCCCCCTCTACCCCTGCTTCCAACCTGAGCAGTTGCACTTTTAAGTGTTTTGCATACTGGGCATCTGCCCAAGCCTTCATTGGAACAGAGCTTTGCAGCAAAATTAAAAAATAATAATATGGTTGAAACCAGAGCTCTGCACCTTCCCCGGTGACCACGCCATCTAGGAACCAGCTCTGCCTTCTCAGATTTTGCCTCCACCCTCCCTGCCTCCTTGGTCACCATCTTCAAACCTCTCTTCCATTCTGAGAGCTTCTGGAGAGAACTCTTCATCCAGAGAACCAGCTGCGGCTGTAGGCTTTGGCAGCTCCGCAGCAGGGAGATGCCTGTACACCAGACACCCCAAGGCTAACTAAGCCCAGCCAGGCTCTGAGCCTCTCGAGGATGGAGCACTGCAAAGGGATTTCTCAGGGCCCTGGATTCAGCAAGCTGTCCTGGCCTGTCCTTGTGCTGCTGAGGCCAGAGGCAGTCCACTGAGACTCTCCATCACCTCCAGAATAGACAAACAGTGGCGATGGTGGTGGCGTCCACTGAGACTCTCCATCACCTCCAGAATAGACAAACAGTGGGGATGGTGGTGGCGTCCACTGAGACTCTCCATCACCTCCAGAATAGACAAACAGTGGCGATGGTGGTGGCGTCCACTGAGACTCTCCATCACCTCCAGAATAGACAAACAGTGGGGATGGTGGTGGCGACTGTAAAAAGAGCTGCCCACCCTGTGCTGGGTGACTCGTATGACCATGCTGTCATGTCATCCTCACAACAGTCCTGTGTGTTAAGATGGCAATTGTTTTATTTCCATTTTAAAAAGTGAGAAAACTGAGACTCGGTGCCCTAAGACAACTAGCCTTTTAGTTCATAAATGGTACCACTGGGATTTGGACCGAGGTTTGTAACTATTATGCTATATGACATCCTAGTTAAAATTGCTGCTTCCATATTTTTACGTGCGTATGATTCACCAGCTGACATATTTTATCACCCCAGCAATATTCATGACTTGTAACAGCAAAATGAGGTTGTACTTCATCTTAGAGATGAAGAAACTGGACACAGAGAGCCCAGGTGATGTGCCTAAGGTAAGACCACTAGAAAGAGATGGGGAGGGCAGGATATGAATCTGAACAGTCAGTCTCAGGGGCCATGTGCTCTTCTGTCTCCCGGAGAAATGGTGCTGAGTTTGTCCAGAAAGAGCAAATGTTCCCATTTCACTTGGCAAGTGGGGCAGAATAACACCCCTCAAGAATGTCCACGTGCTAATCCTCACAAGTGGTAAACATGTTACCATATGTGGCAAATGGCACTTAGCAGGTATGATTAAGGATCTTGAGATAAAGAGATTACCCTGAGTTATCTGGGTGGACCTGGTGTAATCACTATAGTGTTATAAGGGGAAAGGGAGGCAGGAGGAACAGAGGAGAGGTGATAATGAAGTAGCGGGTTGAGAGAGGTGGGGAGAGAGAGGGAGATGGAGGCAGAGGGAAGGAGGAGAGGGAGACAGAAATAAAGACAGAGGGAGGGAGGGAGAGAGAGAGCTGTGTTATTGGTCTTGAAGATGGAGGCTGCTGCTGCTGCTAAGTCGCTTCAGTCGTGTCTGACTCTGTGTGACTCCATGGGCGGCAGCCCACCAGGCTCCTCTGTCCATGGGATTCTCCAGGCAAGAATACTGGAGTGGGCTGCCATTTCCTTCTCCAGAAGATAGAGGAAGAGGCCACAAAGCAAGGAATGAGGGAAGCCTCTAGAAGCTAGAAAAGCCAAGGAAACAGATTCTCCTTGAGAGCTTCCAGATGGAGCACAGCCTTGACAACACGTTGATTTTAGCACTCTGACCTCCAAAACTGTAAGACAATAAATCTGTGCTGTTTTGAGCCACCAAGTTTATTGATATTTGTTACAGCAGCTATAGGAAACCCATACAGCAAGTTTGCTGGAGGACCCTACAATAAGAAAGCCAAGGCAAATCAGCCTCAGGAATCACACCTGAGCCCTCTCTTGGCCAGAGGACCCAGGGCTTCAGTCATATCACTGCCTGTTCTAAACAATACGGTGTACAAGTGTGTGCAGGTGTGCATATGCACGAGTGCACACAGAAGGAGGTCCTACAAGAGAGAAGGTTCACGCTCAAAGCCTCAGCCCAACCACCAAGCTCTGTCGCTGGACCGCACTGGCAGGGCGCGACATGCTTTACTCACTCCTTCCTTCTCTTTTTTTACGAGCCTCCAGGGAAATGCTATCATCAGGACCACAAAAGAGAAGAAATGTCACAGGGCAGCCTTCCAGGAGCACAACTCACCACAGGGGATAGGTAAGTCAAAGACAAAACAAGTAGACGGAGCAGAGGCAAGTGAGCAAGAAAAAGAGAAAGGGCAAAAGAGGGAGAGAGAATTTCTGGGTTCCTCTCACAGTTGCTTTGTGCCCTGGGAGATCCTGTCCCCCACGAAAGGGACAAATCTTAGGAAAGCCCATTAGCCCTTTGGAGAAAATACGGCTAAGTACAGGAGAGATGCTGCAGGATTTGACAAGATAAACTTTTAGAACAAATCAACAAGTATTACTTATTAACCAGTCGATTCGGTGTTATCAGGCAAAGCACTTCTAGGGGAAAGAAACTTGGACTTGCCTTCTGGTGCTATGAGCTTGATCCTGGGCTCCCCCCACTCACCAGCTGTGTGACCCTGGATAGGTCACTTGAATGTTCTGAACCTCAGTTTCACCAACTGTAAAATGGGACTTCAAGACCCTTTCCACCTACCTGCAAATGTGGCTAGGACATTTCACTGAGCTAATGAATGTGGATGAGTGTTATATACTCTAAACAAAAATAGCAGTTACTATTTATCAAGCACCTACTGTGTGCTGGGTGCTTAACTAGGCTCATTTTTTCCTCAAGGAGCGCAGTTAAACATCCAGCCTCAAGCTACTACTGGTGCTGGAAGAAGCAGCATCAGCAGAGACAGTATAATGAAATGGTTAAAAGGCCAGGTTTTAGGGTAAAGTTAGCTCGGCCCCAATCTGCCTTTACCACATACACATTGTGTGGCCTGGAGGAAGTTACTCAACCTCTCTGTGTCTCAGTGTTCCCATGAGTAAGGTGGAGATTGTAACAGTATCTCTTCATATAGCTGTCATTAACTAATGTATGTAAATCCCTTAGGGTGCCTGGCATATAGAAAACCCCATGTGTCTCATTTTCGCTTATTATTGTTACTATAGTGATGATGATTCTTGTTGAAGAGAGGCGTTTTCCAAAGGGCGATACATGCTGTGCTGAGGTAAAAAGGGTCATGTTAGGTGGCCTATAGACACATTTTTTTTTAAGGTTTAAATGTTATATATTTATTTTAAAGTGCATCAGAAAAAAATATTTTATTTTCATTTCCAGTAGTGACATAATGTTTTCTTCTATGCAAGTATACTTAAGTTGATGCAATGTAAGGCAAAAATAGGTTTGATTTTCTCTTTTATTTCCAGCTCTTCAATAGCATTATCTGTCCTGAATCCATCCTCTAGGTATGCTAGATTTACCTAACTGCCCTGCCCCAATATCTTTAGCAACTGCATCTCTTGTGGGTGGGGGTTGGGAGCCCCAGTTACTCCAGGAAATTCAGAAGCATGGTCTAATGAAAAGAAAATAAAGAAATAAGGCAGAATCTTTGCACTCCCAGGCCTCCTCCAGAATATGCTCCTGGTCTATAACAAATCAGTTCAGTCGCTCAGTTGTGTCCGACTGTTTGCGACCCCATGGACCCCAGCACTCCAGGCTTCCCTGTCCATCACCAACTCTCAGAGTCTGCTCAAACTCATGTCCATCGAGTTGGTGAAGCCATCCTACCATCTCAGCTCCTCCTGCCTATAACAAATAAATAACACTTATTGAAGACTAACCAAATGTTAGTCCATCGTATGAGCTCGTGAAATACAGCCTACTCCCTGGGTCCAGCATACATTATAAGCGATTCTCCCATCAGACTGGATGGTTCAAGAACACAGTTCAGTTCTGAGTGTCTCTAAGTCCTCAGGGCCCAGACCACTTTGATATTTTGTCAGTTCTGCACGTGGACTTCCCAGGTGACACTAGTGGTAAGAACCCACCTGCCAGTGCAGAAGACATAGAGCTGCAGGTGTGATCCCTGGGTTGGGAAGATCCCTTGGGGAAAGGAACAGCAACCCATTACAGTAGTCTTGCCTGGAGAATCCTCATGGACAGAGGAGCCTGGCTTAAAACACATGCAGTGCTGAATAAGTGAGTTATTCTTAGACTGTTTAATATTTGTACCTTTTATCTTACTAAAATCTCAGAAGGAGGGTGTCTGACCACCTGAAATTGCATATATAGTTTTAAATGGGATATGACAGTAGTTCATGGGATTCTGCAAGGGGGCCCATATCTTCAAGATACAGCTAGCTCTGAACAATTTTAGAAGAACTGGGCTAGATCATCACCCAGGATGATCAATACTAGAGTTGCTGGCTACAGGGAGAGAGCAGAACAAGCTAGGAGAGGCCAGGAAACTCGCCTGCGGAGTGAGATTTTAAGCTGGTTAAATTTGGACAAGTGGAAAGAAGAGTTGAGTGAGGAAGAGCAGCTTGAGAAAGAAGTTCAGCTGTCCTGACGCCCACTAAGGCATGAAGGATGGAGGGGACTGACATTTGCTGGGAGAACCCACATTTTCACAAGAAGCTCTAAGCTCCAAGTTTTTGTGTTTTTTGTTTTTTTAAGAGTGAATCCATAATGGAGGGATCCCAGGCACTCTGACTGAAAGTGGGGAGCTCAGGAGAGGCAGAACTGTATTGTGTTAGGTCTTTCAAAGCACACCTCCAAGAAGACCCTCTCAAACCCTGGTCTGGCTTTCCTCTTAAAATAAATAAACCAGATTCTTCACTTCTGCTGAGAACAGATATCTGTAGGTATCTTCCATTCATCAGCCAGTTTCAGGGAGGGAGCAAAGGGAAAGTTTGGAGTAGGAAATGGCAACACACTTCAATATTCTTGCCTGGAAAAGCCCATGGACAGAGGAGCCTAGCAGGCTACAGTCCATGGAGTTGCAAAGAGTCAGACACGACTGAGCACACACACACTCGTAGGGAAAGTTGGCTCCTCATGAAGTGACTTAGACACTCACCAAGTACCTAGAAGAATGACTGAAAGGGAATTGGTCTTGGGTCCCACCTCTTCCACTCACTGGCTGTGTGACCCTGAGCAAGTCACTTCATCTCTCTGAGCCTTAGCATCCTCATCTGTAAAATGGGACAATACTAATACCTACAACATATGTTTAAAGGAAATGATTCAATGAGATAAATTATGTGTCTTGATACAGTCTGTGAAGTACCTGAAAGTGAACGTGTTAGTTGCTCAGTTGTATCCAACTCTGCGACCCCGTGGACTGTAGCCCATCAGGCCCCTCTGTCCACAGAATTCTCCAGGCAAGAATACTGGAGTGGGTTGCCATTTCCTTCTCCAGGGGATCTTCCCGACCCAGAGATTGAACCCAGGTCTCCTGTGTCTCCTGCATCGCAGACAGACTCTTTACCACTGAGCCACCAGGGAAGCCCCTGGCATATAGTGAATGCTCAGCACATTAGTTGTTGCTATTGTTATTATTATCCTCATCTTATTTTTTGTTTTATCATTACCTTCTGCCGGATAGTGCGGATACTGAAAGGAGTAAGATTCTACCCTTCCATGCTACAGGCCAGCTGGAGAGATAGAAAAGTGTCCCCCAAATTACAAAACAGTACACGACAAGCCTATAAAAGAGTTGCAAGATGCATGCTACGGAGAGGACGCTTGTTTCTGTTCTGTGTGCGCGGTGGAAAGAGGTTGAACAAGGTTACCTCCACGGGAGTCAAGGGAAGCAGACGGGTGGGAAGGGGGGCGTGCCACGTGACTAACCTCCCAGTGCCCCCAAGTGTCCCTCCCTCCCCTCCCCAGGTCTTGCGCCAACATCTGGGAGCATCTCTCCTCCAAGGAAATTTCTCAAGATCACACTTATGTAATACTAACATGACACGACAGATATCCGGAAGGCTTGAAAAAGGAAGAGGCTGGTTCTCTCCAGCAATCCCATTTGGCCAAGCAGGCAAGGCAGTGAAAAGTGCTGTGGAAAGGGTGAGAGGCCGTTTTTCAGGAAGCAGGCTGGTGATCAGATTAGCCGACTGGTACCCCACAATGTACACAACACAGCCTTTCTGGAGGGTGATCTAGCACTAAAGTGTCCAAAACCTTAAAAATTATATGCACCTACCATTTTGACCCCGAGAGTCTCTTAAGGAGCTTAACCTAAGGAAACAAACAGATGAATGTATAGAGATTACCGAGATGCCGAAGCCCTGATACTCTGGCCACCTGATGCGAAGAGCTGACTCACTGGAAAGGACCCTAATGCTGGGAAAGATTGAGGGCAGGAGGAGAAGGGGACGACAGAGGATGAGATGGCTGGATGGCATCATCGACTCAATGGACATGAGTTTGAGTGAACTCTGGGAGATGAAGGACAGAGAAACCTGGTGTGCTGCAGTTCATGGGGTCACAAAGAGTTTGACACAACTTAGTGCCTGAACAATAACAGAGACTATCATTATGACAATGCTTATCATGATGACAAACTGGAAACAACCTACATATCCCACAGCAGGGGGGTCGTTTAAATAAACTGTGGTGTACATGAGAAGAGCTGACTCATTGGGAAAGACCCTGCTGCTGGGAGAGAGTGAAGGCAAAAGGAGAAGGGGGTGGCAGCAGATGAGATGGTTAGACAGCACCGCTGACGCAATGGACATGAATCTGAGCAAACTCTGGGAAGTAGTGGAGGACAGAAGAGCCTGGAGTGCTTGCAGTCCATAGGGTCACAAGGAGTTGGACACAACTTAGCAACTGAACCATGGCAACAAAAATATTTCATACCAGGGAAGGTGAAGCAGCCCCACACTGATAGTCTTGGTATAACCCCCAAAAGACATAATATTTTTTTTAAAAAAAACATACAAGGCACTTCTCCGGTAGTGCAGTGGTTAAGACTTCATGCTCCCAATTCAAGGGACACAGGTTCAACCCCTGGTCAGGGAAGTAGATCCCAAATGCCACAGAGCATGACCAAAAAAAAAATGTTTTTTTAATTTTTAAAAGGTACACAATGGTATATATGGCTTGAAAGTGAAAGTCACTCAGTCACGTCCAACTCTTTGCAACTCTATACAGTCCATGGACTTCAGGCCAGAATACTGGAGTGGGTAGCTGTTCTCTTCTCTAGGGGATCTTCCGAACCCAGGGATCAAACCCAGGTTTCCCACATTGCAGGCAGATTCTTTACCAGCTGAGCCACCAGGGAAGCCAAAGAATACTGAGTAGGTAGCCTATCCTTTCTCCAGTGGATCTTCCTGACAGGAATCAAACCAGGGTCTCCTGCATTGCAGACAGATTCTTTACCAACTGAGCTACCCCATTAATAACTTCGGTCCCTGGGAAGACAGAAATGCTGGAAAGATCCTTCTATGGGCACCTTGTATCCCTCCTTCAAAGTTCTGGCCAGTCATTCACTCACTCACTCAACAAACATGCTGAGAGCCAGCTTGATTGCCAGATGCTAGGGATATAGAAGGATGCAAAAGTGTTGCCATCCTTGCTCTTGCCAGGCTTTCAGACTCAAAGGTCACTTCCTCCAGGGAGACCTCTCTGATAGTTCCTCTTTTCTGACCCCTGGTAGTCCCCACTCCGAATTTATGAAGAAAGATAATAGCAATTTCCTAAGACTTTAGCTAAGTTCTTCACTTGCAGGATATTGTTTAATGATTATAGTAATCCTGGAAAGTAAGTCCTAGAATTGATCTCCCTTTTTTTGGATGAGAAGACTGAGGCTCAGGGAAACTAATATATTTGTTCAAACTCACACATTAGCAAGCAATCAAGCAGGGACTCAGCTCACTTCTGTCTGACATCAGAGCCCATGCTCTTAAGTACCATATTTGCGCTGAGCAAACACGGAAGACCCTGGAACTGCCCTCTCCAAGAGCCTTCCCCAACTCCTCTCAACAGGGTTGGACTCTCCTTTTCTCCATGCCCACTGCACATATCTGGCCACTATAACAGCTTTTGTCTCTTTCCATTGTGATCCAAAACATGGGGGAGACAGACATCTGACCAGCCTAAGTTTCAGGCTTAGTTATCATTACTAGAATTTGTCAGTGGTGGAAGGGATTCTGCAAGAAGCCCCATGTCCTCCAGATGCTGTTCTCTGTGGACAAGTTTAGAAGGACCTAGGCCAGATCATCATCACCTGGCAAGACCACAGCCAGAGTTGCTGGCTGCATCCAGATATCTGTTCCTTGAGGACAGGGGACTACATCCGTCTTATGTACCTAACAGGATAAATACTAAGTAAATAGCTGAATGAAAGAATGATTGGGGGCATCATTTTTGCCAACCATTTATTTCCTAGATAAAAAGTTGCTTCTTCCTCTGGGCTAGATGCCCAAAGCTCACTGAGTCTTCCACCATCATCACCACGCTCAGGAAACTGCAAAGACACTGAGCAGAAAGAAACACAGGCCACCCATCCACCCAGAGTCCCACATGGAGGAGGAGGCTTGGAGGAAAGAAAGGGAGTGATGGTGGTGGGGGAGGCCAGCTGCAAGTCTCCTGCCCCAGAGCTGATGCTTCTAAAGCTGCAGTCACGTGGTACATCCCTGCTCACTCAGGCAGCAAACCCAGGAACCTCATGCCAGCCTTTTCTAGCACAGGAAACCGAGAGAGAGAGAGAGAGAGAGAGAGAGAGAGAGAGAGAGAGAGAGAGAGAGAGAGAGAGAGCAAGCCACAGGGAACGTGAATCTGGCTGCATTTTGAAAATGCCTACTGGTTTTTAGGGGGAATCACATAATTTCCAGAGGGGTACTTTTCATAAGAATTTATGTGTCATTCTCAAGTCAACCTTGAGGGGCATCAAAGCACAAAATCATTTCTCCTCATCAGCCCATCCTGATACTGTTGCAATTCATTGCAGGGAAAGGGAGAGGGGATTCTGAGCCTCTCCATCCTCACCTGTAAAATGGGGGCAAGCTTACCTACCTTCCTAGATGTTTATAAGGACCACAGGGGGATTGAAACATGTGAAAGAACCCATTAAAAAGCTCAGCAAACAGCAAGTGTTCAAAGAATGCCTGTTCAGCCTGAAGGTGGTAAAAATCACCACTAAACGGCTGCGCCATGTGCTGCGTGCTTAGCCACTCAGTCGTGGCCCCTGGCCCTGTGGACTGCAGCCCGTCAGGCTCCCCTCTCCACGGGATTTTCCAGGCAAGAATACTGGAGTGGGTTGCCATTTCCTACTCCAGGGGCTCTTCCTGACCCAGGGATTGAACCCACGTCTTTTGCATCTCTTGCATTGGCAGGCGAATTCTTTACCACTTAGAGCCACCTGGGAAGCGAAACATCAGTGTTATTCCCTTTCAAATGTATGGAGATTTATTTTCGTAAATAAGTCTTTTTATTTTGCAATGATTTCAGATTTACAGAACTGTGAGTCCCCACAAACCCTTCATGCATCTTTTCCTAATGTTAACATCTGACATTATATGGTACATTTGTCAAAACTAAGAAATTAACACTGGTACAATACTAACTGACTTTTTATGGATTTTACCAATGTCTTTTTTGGTTGTTTTAGGATCCAACATTGCATTTAGTCATCTCATCTCTTAGTCTCCTTGTCCAAACTGGGGATTTCTCAGTCTTTCCTTCTTCCATGACATAAACACCTGATGAGTAGTGGTCAGATGTTTTGCGTAACATCTCCCAATCTGGTTTTGTTTGATGATTCTCATGATTAGACTGGAGTTATGAACTTCGAGCAGGAATCCCTTCTCATCACGTCCCATCAGGGGACATGACTATGTCTCTTTTTCAGATGCTATCCTTAGACTTGCATAGAGCCCAAATCTTCTCGATCAAGTATTTCTAACTAACCAACCACAGACTCTGTGGCTTTGGGGCTTCCCCAGTAGCTCAGCTGGTAAAGAATCTGCCTGCCATGCAGGAGACCTGGATTTGATCCCTGGGTTGGGAAGATCCCCTGGAGAAGGGAATAGCTGCCCACTCCAGTATCTTGGCCTGGAGAATTCCATATATAGTCCATAGGGTCTCAAAGAGTTGGACACGACTGAACAACCTTCACTGACTAACCACAGACTCTGTGACTTCAGGTTTGTTTGTTTCTTTGTTTTTTGGGGGGTGGAATTTAACGTGCAATTTATTTATTATTAAGATTCTTTATTTATTTATTTTTGGCTGCATCACATGGCATATGGGATCTTTGTTCTCTGACCAGGGATCAAACCTATGCTCTCTGCAGTGGAACTGTGGAGTCTTAATCACTGGATTTTTAGTTGGAGTATATTTGCTTTACCAGACTCTGTGGCTTTGGATTTATCTAATCAGCACTGCCCATGGGGCTGGGTGGGGGCAGAGTCACACAGCACAGACAGAGAGGAAAATCAGAGAGGTGACAGGTTCTTTTAAGAGGATATGCCAGCGCCCTAGGGTCACTGTAACAAATTACCACAATTGGGTGGCTAAAACAACAGATTTATTCTCTCACAGTTCTGGAGGCTAGAAGTCCTAATCGAGCTGCCAGTACGGCCATGCTGTCTCTTGAAGGCTGTAGAGAAGGACCTGTCCATGCCTCTCTCCTCCCTTCCGGTGGCTGCTGACAATCTTTGGCAGTCCATGGCTTGCCGCATCACTGATTTCTGCCTCTGTCACCACGCGGGCTTCTCCTGTCTGTCTCTTTGTGGCTATGTCCTTATCTCTTCTTCTTACCAGGATACCAATCACATCACATTTAGAGTCCACCCCAATCCAGCACGGCCGGTGTTAACCTAGCTAATTCTATCTGCAAAGACTCTATTTCTAAATAAGGTTCCAGGTGGACACGAGTTTGGGGTATGCTGTTCAACAAGAGTGCAGGGGGGGATGATAGGGAGGGAGGGAGGTCAGGATCTGAGTCCAGCTCTTCACTGACTAGGGGCTTGGACAAATCATGGCCTCTCCTGTCTTACCTTCCCCATCTGTAAAATGGGAAAAGATGATGACGATCATTATCTGTATCACGGGCATTAATTAAGCTAAGACCTATTATAGCGCCTTTTAATCTATGATATACTTTACAAATGTGAGTTATTATCTGTGACAGCCATGAGAACGTTCTTTACAAAGCTCCGGCTACAGGAAGCTTAATTGACTGAGGGCCCCAGCTGCTGTGCTCTCAAATCCATTGGTGCAAACGAGGCCATGCTTCCCATGGGCTGTTCCCAGCCAGCAACGGAATGCAGCAGGAATGCTAAAACAGGCCTAATCGGGGAGAGATGGGACTTCTCTGCCAGAGACTGTCAGGAGAGGACTCCTGACACCTTGCTGAAACTTTCTTGCAATGCCTGGGAGTTCAGGATACTCCTACTGAACCTTCCTTCTCTCTCCCCTTCGCTCAGAGTCTGATGGCTCAACAAGCCTTCCCAGCTCCCTTGCTATTTCCTCCCCCAGGTGTTTCCCCTAATTAAATCCTGCAGTATTTAATCCCATCTCAGTGTCTGCTTCCTGAAGGATCCAGACTAGCACATTATCCCAGAAATTACCTGTTACCTTTGCCTAAGCTGAACACATTTTTCTGCTCCTGACCGCGTTTCAAGTAAATCATTGCTCCCCTATAGTCTGTCCATGAGGTCTGGGTGAAACCGATGCCTCCCTCTACTCCAAAGGTTGGCCCCTGCATAAGCCTGACCAATCCGTCTACTGGATTGGCCACAATAGCCAGTGTTTGGTACAGAGAAGGGCAAGGGACTTGATCCAAACCAATGAGATCCCCATCTGAAACTTTGCTAGTGCTGTTAGGAAGAAGGCATACTTTTACATTGGATTGCTAAGCTGGTAGAATATAAGTCTGGAGCTGCTGAGGGGCATTTTTGCTTCAGTCCAGCCTGAGACTGAAGTCTAGGCAAAAGAGAGTGATGTAAGAAACTGGTGCCATTATTTGTGCACCTGGAACCAGCAATGTCTGAAGCTTCTACATTTGTCCATAATGTAAACCAATATTCTCCTTTCTTGCTTTCTGCTTTTGGGTTTTGTTTTGTTTTTCTTTAGCCTATTTGAGTGTTCCAACTAAAAAATTCAATTTATAATTTTTCCTGATATCACTTTTCCAAGTGAGGGCCAGAGGATGAGATTGGGGCTTCTAGAGAGGGACTACAAAGTCAAGTAAATATCAAGGATGGACAAAATGGATTCTTTTAATTCTATGTGTGAACTACTTTCAGAGTGTCAGAAGGATTAAAGAGAAAAAAGAAACAACCAAAGAAGCATCAGTGGGAGCCAGTTTGGCATTAGGCTGCTTTTTAAAGAAAGCTTCTCCACAATTAGGATTTCCAAATATAATCTCTCTCTCGTTCGACAGAGCCCAGTACCTAGACAGCTACTTCTAAAAATAAGAGAAATAAAATCTGTCTGTTTTCTGATGAATCACAAACACATTTCATCTCTGGCTCTTCTGTCTTGGGGTGGAACTCAAAAGAAGGTGTTTTCCTTCTTATAAAAACATTAAAATTTGTGGAGATTCCTATCGATAAATTTGTTCTGCTCTTCTCCATAAATGTAGATTTTTTTTTTTTTGCAGATGCTTTTGGATTTACCCTACACGATGAAAAGCACCTTGGCCATTCTTTGGCAATAAACAAGAGCCTCAACAAAACCAAGACTCAGTGATCCCTATTCTCAAAGCTCAACTAGGAGCACCCAGCCTGCTGAGGCATTGTGAGCAGGACTATAGAGGTTAGCAAAAATGCAACCTGTGAGGCATTTCTAACTCAGGGCTCAATCTCCCTCCTTCGCAAATAAAACCAAATAACAAACCATTAACATCTGGCTGCATCATCATTAATTAACATGAGGAGACCAAACTTCACTAAGCAATTAATTCCACTTTCTTCAGTAAATGCAGATGGCAAACTAAGGTCTGTCTCATATCAGGACCCTCCTGCCCCTGTTTCAGATGTGTCTTTTTCTCTGGCACAGCTTTGATGGCAAAAAGCAAATGCACCTACTTGTTCTTTAAATAGATCTCTGCCCTGGCTGCCTTGACAGCTAATGGCCAAAGGATGCTAACGCACAGTGGCACCTGTGTTCGAAAAATCAAGGAAATTTTCCATCAACTGACTTGCTCCTTTATTAAGAGGAAAAGCAATCAGGCATGCAGGAGCAAAGCTCGGCTAGGGGATCTGAACCTCTGAACTGCACTGAGCAGATGCCCAGGGATGAGGAGGACTCAGATCAATAATAATAATAACCTTAATTATTCCCACAACAACAGCAGCAGAAATGGCTATTATTTGCTGAGCACTTCCTGCAAGCCTGGCTCAGAATTACTGCTTTGTATGCAATGATCTCACCGAATTCTCACAGTAACTCTAAGAAGTAGGTGCTAATATTATCTTAGCATAACAAGATGGTTGCGCCAGATTGGCTGCAAAAAAAAAACGGCCCTAATTCTTCCTTCCTTGTACCCACAGTCCTTGCAATGTGACTTCACAATGCAGTGAGATTTTGCAGCTCTGTCCATTAAGAGATGGAGTCAATTTCTCTACTCCTGGAATCAGGCTGGCTTGTGTCTTGCTTTGTCCAATAGGATCTCACGAGCCTAGAGTTCAGAGGGCCTTGCAGTTTCTGCTTCCTCTCTTAAACACCTGCCCAATAAGAAGCCCAAGGTGTCCTGCTAGAAGATGAGACACTTAGGCTGGTCTTGACTCATCAGCTCCCGGAGACCCTCAGCCCCTAAGATAGCCCAGAAAAACTAGCCAAGCCCTGCTCCGACTGGCATTTCCACCCAGGCCACCCACAGACTAGTGAGCAGTAATAAAAGCTTATTGTTAGGTGCCCTTGGGGTTTTGTGACTGTTTCTTACATAACATTATTGTAGGAACAGATAACTGATACAATGAGGAACATAAGTCACAGAGAGATTAAAGCAATGTCCCAGCAAATTCCTTAGCACATAGAAGATATTCAATAAATATTAGTTAAGTGAGTGAATGAATGACTAACTAAACGAATCGGCATTCAAGTCCAGGTCTGTCTGACACCATAGTCTGAGCATCCGACTAGTAGGCTATACAGGAATGTACATTTCTATCCTAAACGAGTTTGTTCCCTTTCAAAACCATGCAGCACAGACCTGACTCAATAGATACCCCCTCATCTCTAGTCTCTGCCACTCCTGATTTCTCCCTAGCCCATTTAATTCAAACCCTTGTTTATGAAGTCTCTAGAGAAAGTGGGAAATGCAAGTAGTGAAAAAAGATGTTAGACACGATCATAATCCAC
This sequence comes from Neotragus moschatus, assembly GCA_006410615.1. Lineage (NCBI taxonomy): Eukaryota > Metazoa > Chordata > Mammalia > Artiodactyla > Bovidae > Neotragus > Neotragus moschatus. The sequence goes on along the minus strand of SJYA01002485.1, from coordinate 5,559,408 downwards.
CCCTGAGGGGAAAAGCATATTTCAACTTTTCTCTGTTTTCATGTGTTAGATATACTGGATTACCACTCCCCTGCCCCCATACTCTCCATCTTGATAGCTCTCTATTTTTTTCATCTGTTTTTTTTTTTTGGCTGTGCTGAGTGGCTTACAGGATCTTAGTTTCCTGACCAAGGATTGAACCTGAGGCACACCCTGCGAAAGCATCAAGTGCTAACTACTGGACCACCATGGAATTCTCTGATCTCTATCTTTCAACTAGTAAGTTTAGACCATTTATATTTATTATGATTACTGGGATTTTTTAAATTTAAACATTGTATGTTATATTGGAATATAGCCTATTAACAATATTCCGATAGTTTCAAGTGCACAGCAAAGGGACCCAGCCATACATATACATGTATCCAATCTCCCCCAAACTCCCCTCCCATCCAGGCTGCCACATGACATCGAGCTGAGTTCCCTGTGCTATAGATCCTTGCTGGTGATCCATTTTAAACGTAATAGTGCGTACAGGTAGATTCCAGACTCCCTCACTGTCCCTTCCCCTCACCCTTCTCCCTGTAACCATAAATTCATTCTTGACGTCTGTGAGTCTGTTTCTGTTTCAATCGCTGAGATATGTGAATTTTGCTCTACCCTCTTACTTCGTGCTTTCTGTTTACCCTGCATTTTGCATAGTCCTCCCTCTGCCTCCCCTGCCAACTACTTTCCCCACTAATAGGAAAGTTAGCTTCTCTCTATTCTTTCAGCGGTTACCTTCCACTTTTAATATGCCTGTGGCACTTAATCTAAAATGACAACAACGGCAATCTAAAGATTTATTTCACAGCATGGCCGGTTCCTTGGTTAAGCTGTGCTCTGCACATCTTCCTTGCATCCCTTTCCCTCCCTCATGACTTTATTTTTCTTCCTAATTTGTAAACTTCTGGGTGTGTTGGCTCCTCACTGCCGGACAGGCTTTCCCTGGTGGGCTGGGTAGGGGCTGCCCTTCGTTGCGGTGCACAGGCTCCTCGTCGTGGCAGCGCCTCTTGTCGCAGAGCGCAGGCTCCAGAGCGCTTGGGCTTCACTAGTGGTGCACAGGCTCAGCTGCCCCCGGGCACGGGGAACCTCCCGGACCAGCGATAGAATCCGTGTCCCCTGCACGGGCAGGGGGACTCGCAACCACTGGACCACCACGGAAGTCCCGCCTCGTGCCTTTCTTTACAAAGCAGACTTGTTACTCGACTTTCCTTTCCAGCATCCTCAGCCTTCCCTCAACCCCTGCTTCTCCTTTCACTATGGCCAGTGGTGATGGGGGCAACAAAATAACTCTATCCAGTGACACCAAGAAATGAAGGGAGAGTCTGGAGTGCTGAATATCAACATGAATTTTAAAAAGGGGATACACCCCCTCCCCTCTGTAAAGAGCTTTAATCTTTCTCTCCAGGGGAGTAAAACATTGGAAAGTAGCAAATGAAAACTAATTTAATCTCTCCATTCAAATATGTTCCATCAGCCTACAGATTATTTTTCTTAAAAAAGAAAAAGATGACAGTGCTGAAAGTGAGAAAAATAAACTCATTTGTACTAGCAATCAGCATCTCAAAGCTGGGGTCAAGCCTCATAATGGAAAAGAGGCAAAAAGTCTTTTCCACACCAGGGAACCAATTCCACCATCATTATATTGCACCTCTTTTCGCTTCTGCAAAGCCCCATCCTTCAAAGTGAGGTCTTATTTATTTTCTCCTCCCCATTAACTTTCTGTACAAGCCTCGAAGAACAATGTCCCAATGACAATACTAATAAGAGCTAACGTATTGAGCATTTACCATGTGTCAATCACTACTGTAGCCACCTGATGTAAAGGGCTGACTCACTGGAAAAGATCCTGATGCTGGGAAAGATTGAGGCAAGAGGAGAAGAGGGTGACAGAGGAGGAGATGGTTGGATGGCATCACCGACTTGATGGATATGAGTTTGAGGAAACTCCGGGAGATAGGAAGGACAGGGAAGCCTGGAGTGCTGCAGTCCATGGGGCTGGAAAGAGTCAGACACGAATAAGCAACTGAACAACAACAACAAATCACTGGTCTAAGTACTTGATGGGCTGTATAACACATTCAACTGTATTACTGAATGCTTGCATCGGCCCACACAAAGCTATGTACGAAGCACCATTATTATTCCTGCTTCACAGACCGGGAAACTTGAGGCACAGAGAGGCAACTATCTAGGAAGAAGAAGAGGAAAGACCTAAGCCCAGGGGGACACTGCCTCTGGCACCCATGTTCTTAACCACTCCAGGGCCTCTCAAGTCCACACCAGTGCTGTCCCCTGAGATAGATCACTGTCCAGACAACTGTTTCTCCTTCAGAGTACTCTCCACCTTTGTCCACCCTGCTCTGTAAGGACCAAGCATACAGGAGGCTCAGCTATACAGACTGCATCATTGGATTCCCTTGCTCATTAGGGTTGGCTAATGGGAGGTCGAAGAATTGATGCTTTTGAACTGTGGTGTTGGAGAAGACTCTTGAGAGTCCCTTGGACTGCAAGGAGATCCAACCAGTCCATTCTGAAAGAGATTGGCCCTGGGATTTCTTTGGAGGGAATGATGCTGAAGCTGAAGCTCCAGTACTTTGGCCACCTCATGCAAAGAGTTGACTCATTGGAAAAGACTGATGCTGGGAGGGATTGGGGGCAGGAGGAGAAGGGGACGACAGAGGATGAGATGGCTGGATGGCATCACGGACTCGATGGACGTGAGTCTGAGTGAACTCCGGGAGATGGTGATGGACAGGGAGGCCTGGCGTGCTGCGATTCATGGTGTCGCAAAGAGTCAGACATGACTGAGCGAGTGAACTGAACTGAACTGAACTGAATGGGAGGTCTTGGTAGGAGGTCAGAGGATGGGAGGAGAGACAGTTGGTGTATTTATTTCCCTGTGCCCTTCCAGTGGGGTCACCACAGGTTGGCCAAGTACCTTTGCCAAATGCCATCCGGCCCTGCCCCTGTCAGGTGGCCCCCTCCACGACTTTCTCTCTCAAGGTCCAGGTAACTTTTCCCTCCTCTCATCGCTTAAGACTGAGAGCTGAACCTTCTCCTGCTGGTTCAAGCCTCCTGGTTGCTGCACAACCTTTTGAAGTTTCTCTAAATCTTGCCTTTTAGACCCTGCAGACCTCCGGCCTCTGTTCCTGGCTGGTTCCTGGCATGGCCTTGGTGGATACACATGCCCAGAACAATTCATCAGAACTTCCTCAGACTATCACTTCACAGACAGCAAAGAGCTTCTCCCCAAAGGAAGCTTCCCCTTGCGGTGGCTTCTCTTGCTGCGGAGCTTGGTCTCTAGGTGCCCAGGCTCCACTAGCCGTGGCTTCCGGGCTCTACACCACACAGGCTCTAAAGTTGTGGCACACAGGAGCTTAGTTGCTCCGCACAGCATGTGGGATCTTCCTGGATCAGGGACTGAACCCACGTCTCCAGCACTGGCAGGTGGACTCTTTACCACTGAGCCACCAGGAAAGCCCAGGAAGGACTTTAAAGCAAAGGTGATTGAGACTTATTCAAGTAGAACTCTAGCCATTGTTTCCATCACCCCAGAACCAGCAGCAGGACTCTCCACTGGGGATGGTACAATCTCCTAAGAGGAAGCAAGAAAAGTGGAGAAGAGGCATTATTTTCAGTTGCAGTGACCAACATGTTGCTCCTGGTATTTAATGTCTGGGGGCAACAATTCTAAACGCCCTGTACTGTGCAGGACGGCTCCTCACCAGGAAGGCTGATGTGTTCTGAATGCAAATAGCTCCCCTTTGGTGAAACCAACCAGCTCACATCTGATATGAGGTTAGGTAGGGTCAGATGACAGAAGGGAGAGTGAATTTGCATCAGTACATTTTTCTCGAAGGACAGGATGAGAGATGAAAGGGAAAGGGGAGCTGCAAGAAAGAGACGATCTGGGGGATTTTTGTGTGTGTTTTTTAATTTTAGAGTGAGAGTTGAGAATAAAAGATTGGTCCAGAAAGTAACTGCCATCACCGTAGTAATGTTTTTCAAACTCTTTAGACCAAGACCCATGGTAAAAACTATGTTTTACATCACAACCCAGTTCATATACACAAATACCCAGATGCATGGCTAAAGCAGAAGTTTGACAAAACAACAGTTTGACAAAACAACACTTCACGTTACCATTAACAATGTTCTCTGTTCTGTACTATTCTATCCTATGCTGATTTCTATCTACTAAATTAGCTTTTCAAGACATTACTTTGCTGACAAAGGTCCATCTAGTCAAAGCTATGGTTTTTCCAGTAGCCATGTATGGATGTGAGAGTTGGACTATAAAGAAAGCTGAGCTTCTAGGAATTGATGCCTTTGAACTGTGGTGTTGGAGAAGACTCTTGAGAGTCTCTTGAACTGCAAGGAGATCAAACCAGTCCATCCTAAAGGAAATCAGTCCTGAATATTCATTGGAAGGACTGATGCTGAAGTTGAAGCTCCAGTACTTCGGCCACCTGATGCAAAGAACTGATTCACTGGAAAAGACCTTGACGCTGGGAAAGATTGAAGGAAAAAGGAGAAGCGGATGACAGAGGATGAGATGGTTGGATGGCATCACTGACTCGACGGACATGAGTTTGAGCAAGCTCTAGAACTGGTGATGGACAGTGAAGCCTGGTGTGCTGCAGTCCATGGGGTTGCAAAGAGTCAGACATGACTGAGCAACTCAGCTGAACTGAACTGGAGCAGATCTCACTACTTGCTATGAAAAACGTGGCTGAAGACATAACCAGACTGTATTTTAAACATAAAAGATGTGATACTACATTATGTTGATGAGCACGGGGGGAAATGAACACTCTCATAACTACAAGTGAGAGCAAGAATTAATGCAATTCCATTAGTCGGCCATTTGGCGTGCCATATCAATATTTTAAATGCATATGCCTTTGACTCAGCAATTTCACTTCCAGGAATTTCTTACTGATTTATTAACGTATGTGCCCAAAGATGAATGTAAAAGAATACACACTGCTGCATTGTTTGTAGTGACATAAGATTAGAAACAATACAAATGTTCGTCAACAGGACACTGGTAAAGTGATTTATGGGAATTGTGTCTGGCTCTTCGCAACCCCATGGGCTATAGATCACCAGGCTCCTCTCAACCCAGGGATTGAATCCAGGTCTCCCACATTGAGAGTAGATTCTTTACCATCTGAGCCACCAGGGAAGCACCCCCTTATATAGAGTCCTAAGCAACCATGAAAATAATGAGGCAAGTTTACACAAACTGAAATGGAATCAGGTCCAAGACACAATCATATAGTTGAAAAAGTACAGACGATATGCTGGTAACTGTTCAGCTGAAAGATGAGTACAGAGGGGTTTATCAGACTGTTCTTCCTACTTCTGTTTATGTTTGAATTTTTTCCATAGTTAAAAAATGAAAAAGACAAGCGTCCGAACTGTGTTCAGTATGGTACCATTTATGTTTAAGCAAATTTGCTTTCATAGATAAGAGGATATAAAAGACTGGGATCAATACATGTCTCTGGCAAGAGAACGAGGGAACAGATGCAGGAGGGAGGGTTTTAATCTCATATCCCTTTCCGTCTTTTAATTTGTAACTATGCATACCTCTTCTCTATGTGTGAATTTATCATTCCAATGGAAATATAACTGGTTTGCCAATCTCAATTAGGATAAACACAATTTCTATCTGAAGTCAAAAGAATCCAAATAATACCTGAAAACAAACACACATTAAAAGGACATTAAAAGAATGTCCTCCTAACTTTGACTCTCGTCCACTCCCCACTACACCACTACCTTTGAGGATTTCCTGGGCAACCTAGTAAAAACAGAATAGTGTTTAATTATATTTTGGGGTCAGATTGTTACCTGTTTGAATTGACATAGAACAAATCCTGGGCCCTGAGGATGCCAATTATACCCAGTTATACTGGAAGTGATTTCAAGTTCAACCTGTTCAGTTTCCTCACTTTAAGAATAACAGAACTACAATACAGCATTCTATCTCTCAATATCCACCTGACAGAGGAGGTCTGAACAGGATATTTATTACAGCATGGTTTACAATAAGGAAAAACTGAAACCAGCCTAAACATTCATCAATAAGAAAATAGCTAAGGGAATACCCTGGTGGTCCAGTGGTTAAGGCTATGCTTCCAATGCAGGGGGCCCGGGTTCAATCCCCTGGTTGGCAAACTAGATCCTCCACGCTGTAACTAAGCGTTCACATGCTGCAACTAAAGATCTTTCATGCTGCAAGGAGGACCGAAGATCCTAGGTGCCACAGCTAAAACCTGGGCCAGCCAAATAAAATAAATAAAAATTTTAAAGAGAAAATGTTAAGTAGGTAGTGGCCTATCCGTAGGATGCCATAGTGTTATGCAGTGAGTGTGTGTCGCCCTCTCGCACTGACATGCGTTGCTGGCCCCTAACTTCCAGTGTGATGGGATTAGGAGGTGAGTCCTTGGAGAGGTAACTGAGTTTAGGTGTGGACAGGAGGGTGGGCACCCCACGGTGAGATTAATGTGTGAGGAAGAGACAGCATCTCTTCTCTCTGTGATGACACAGAGAGAAGGTTAGCTGTGAGCCAAGAAGAGGGTTTCACCAGGAACGAAATCACTTGGCACTTTGATCTTGGACTCCCAGCCCCCAGAACTGTGAGGAATGAATGTCTGTTGTTTAAGCCACCCAGTCTGTGACGTTTCGTTGTATACCCTGAGCTGACTAGTAGAAATACCATGAAGTTGTTCAAAAGCATAAAATGTATATGTGACTGACATGAAAAGAATTTTAAGACACCTGTTGGGTTGAATAAGCCAGTTGTGCACAAATTACAATCTTACAGTATTTTTACATACATTTATGTATAACACATGTTCATATAACAATACGATACATATTAATGCATTCCCAGGTGGTGTAACAGTAAAGAATCCATCTGCCAATGCAGAAGACACAAGAGACGTCGGTTCGATCCCTGGGTCAAGAAGGAACCCAGGAGGAGGAAATAGCAACACATTCCAGTGTTCTTGCCTGGAAAATTCCATGGAGAGAGGAGCCTGGCAGGCTACAGTCCATGGGGTTGCAAAGAGTCGGACATGACTGAGTACACACACACACATTAGTACACAGATGCGTAGCAAATTATCTGGAAATATAAACATTTAACATACAGGATACTTTAAGAACATGGGAGAGTCATGATCAAAGGGGTTTGGGCTTTGGTCTTAAATTTTAATTTCGTATTAAAATATATTTCTCTATTACTTATGTAATTTTAAATTATTTCAGGATGTACCCCTTCCAAAAGGTTCAGAAAAGATAGCCTGACCTCAAGCCATACAGTCAGTCTACTTCAGGGATATTTCTAGAATTAAAATTCTAAAATCTGCATCCCAATCTGAGAGTTCTTCCCACAAGCACTGAGTTCTCCATCTTAATTTCAAAACCAACAAAAATTATATTCTCTTCCTGAAGACAGAATAAGGCAGAACCCACATCCTCCAAGACACCAACAAGGAGATAATGTTTTTATGCACTAAACATAATATGGCTAGATTTCAACAAGGTTGCTGCTGCTGCTGCTAAGTCGATTCAGTCATGTCCAACTCTGTGCGACCCCACAGACAGCAGCCCATCATGCTCCCCCATCCCTGGGATTCTCCAGGCAAGAACACTGGAGTGGGTTGCCATTTCCTTCTCCAGTGCATGAACCTGAAAAGTGAAAGTGAAGTTGCTCAGTCGCTCAGACTCTTTGCAACCCCGTGGACTGCAGCCCACCAGGCTCCCCCGCCCATGGGATTTTCCAGGCAAGAGTACTGGAGTGGGGTACCATTGCATTCTCCGAACAAGGTTAGCTAAGACAATTAATTTCAAAGCCTTCCAACTGACAGCAATACACAAATTAGCTTCCACATCAGCTTTAGGAAACTAATTTTGCTACGGTGAAGAATTCAGTAGGGGGTTCTGATGCCTTTTTAAAGAAGAAGAGAATTCACTTCAAAGGGAGAGGAAACTATTTTCTAGAGCAACTTCATAATTATACCACAAGGACAGTGTTTACCTCGAAAACCAACACCCAGTAGGAATATGCTGGGAGGAAGAAAGAAGGCTCAAAACAGTGGCAGGTTGAAATCTGCAAGAGACATCCACAAGAGGAAAACAAAAAAAGAGCAGAAGTCTCAGCAAGTTTGTTAGCAGTTAAAGGAGGCACTGACATTCATTTATTCAGCCAAAAAAATAATGAGTACTGACAGTGCCAGGTGCTGGGGAAACAGCAGCGAACAAGACACAGAAAAATCCTGCCCTCTTGACATTCTGGCAATAAATGTAAGTATTACAATAATCTGAGCGGGCGAATAGGGAGCACTCAGTTAAGGGGTTTCTATTTTAAATACAGTGACTGGTCAGGGAAGGTCCCACTGAGAAGGTGATGTTTGAGGGATCACCTGCAAGCCTGCAGATATCTAAGGGACTTTTTCTCCAGGCAAAGAGAAGGGCAAGTGCAAAGGTCCTGAGGTAGGGACATACCTAGGATGTGTTGTAGAGCAGTGAGAGGCTAATATGATCAGAGCAGAGAGACCACAGGAAGAATCCAGGAGACACTATAAGAGAGGAAGCCAGGAACCCAGTGGTATAGGTTCCTGTAGGTCACTGTAAAGACATGGGCTTTTACTCAGAGCCATAGGAGCCATAAAGGAATTTAGAGAGCAGGAGTGACATGAGCTCACGTACCACTGAGTACGTGATGGGGAACAACGGGAGGGGCAGGAAGACTAGTCAGGCATCTTAGTAATTGCAATAACCCAGAGGAAGGATGGTTCATCGAGTACTGGCTTGTGAGCTAGGGACTTCACAAGCCATATATTCCTGTTTGTTTGTTTGAATTGAGATGTAATCCCCACATCATAAAACTCACTATTTAAAAACGTACAGTTCATAGACCCACAGACATAGAAAACAAACTTAGGCATACCAAACAGGAATAGCAGAGGTGAGAAGGGATAAATCAGGAATTTGGGATTGACATATACATACTGCTGCTGCTGCTGCTGCTGCTGCTAAGTCACTTCAGTCGTGTCCGACTCTGTGCGACCCCATAGACGGCAGCCCACCAGGCTCCCCCATCCCTGGGATTCTCCAGGCAAGAAGGGTTGCCATTTCCTCCTCCAACGTATACACATTACTAAATGTAAAACAGATAAACAAGGAGCTACTGTATAGTATAGGGAAAGTGAAAGTAATAGTTGCTCAGTGGCATCCGACTCTTTCAACCCATGGACTGTAGCTTGCAAGGCTCCTCTGTCCATGGAATTCTCTAGGCAAGAATACTGGAGTGGAGAGCCATTCCCTTCTCCAATGAGGGGCCTTGCTAAGGCCCTTGTTCATGCCACAATTAGGCAATCCAGTTAATGACATGGTCAAATGGTTAACAATGATCCCCTTCACTAGGAGATCTTCCCAGCCCAGGGATCAACCCCAGGCCTCCTGGATTGCTGGCAGATTCTTTACCCACTGAGCCACCAGGAAAGCCCAGGGGTACTCAATATTTTGTAATAACCTATAAGTGAAAATAATCTGAAAAGGATATACACCGATGTAGATAGATAGATCTAAATCACTTTGCAATATACCTGAAACTAACAGAACATGTAAATCAATCATACTACAATAAAATATAAAAATTTACAGTTCAGTTGTTTTTAAATGTTCATAGTGCTATGCAGTGACTGACATTATCTAATTTCTGCACATTTTCATCATTTCCAAAAGATACCCAGTCACTTCCCATTCTCCCTGCCCCCAGCCTCCGGCAACCACGAGTTACTTTCTGTCTCTACAGATTTGCCTATTCTGAACATAAATGGGATCACACAGTATGTGACCTTTCAACTCAGATTTCTTTCACTCAGCATCCTGTTTTCAAAGTTCCTCCATGTTGCAGCCTGTATCAGTATTTTGCTCTTTTTTTATGACTGAGGAATATTGTTAATATCTTATCAAATCCCCACAAAAGGCCATGAGGAAGAGCTATCATTACCATGCCCAATTTTTTGGTGAGAAACTGCAGCATTGAAAGGTCAGGTAACTAGCCCAAAGACAAACAAGAGATTGGAAGAGCTGGCATTGACCTTGGCAGTCTTACTCCAGTGTTGACCATTTGACCACGTTATTAACTGTCTTGCCTAATGGTGGCATGAATAAGGGCCTCAGCAAGGCCCCTTGTTGGGCTTGGGAAGTGGGGACCCTGATTTCATACAGAGCCGAGCAAGGCTATGACTGAAACTCAAACATCATGACATTATCCACCTGGGTTCTGCTCTAGCATCTCCTTTATGCACTGGCGGGTCCTTCTTATTCTGGTGGAGTCAGATGAGATGACTGAAAGGGAAATATACAGGGTGAGATCAAGGAGACGGGCACTGGGGGTGGGAGCAAAATGTCAACAGCATTACGTCCCCCACGGCTGAACTCAACATCAGGTCAGCTCAACCAACATTTGCTAAGCACTGACTATGCGCTAGATATCTGTGAATAAAAGTCTCAATGAGATGTGGTCCCTGCCCTTGAAAAATTCACATGGGAGTTTGGAAAATGCCCATCTCAGTATTATCTCAGAGAACAGGCTGGGGCACTCTTATCTTTGTCTTGTCTTTGCTATGCTGGGTGCACAGCGTTTGTCCAAGAGACATCTGCCAAGGAACATCTCTGCACTAGGGATGTCACCTGTTCCCATTAGCTCTATCTTATTAACCCTGCTCCACCTTCAGCCTTCCTTCAAATGGGCCGTTTAATGCTCTACGCAATCCCCCAGCCACACCTGTTTGGGAAACGGCTGGTCACCTCACTCCCACAGTACCAATCAGAGCTCTGTTGCTGAGGTTTTGAGTTGGGGCTATGAAGAGTGAGCTATTTTGCTCTTGGAAGGCGTGGTTATTGCTGTCAGGGCTCTGTCCAGATTGCCTTAGCTCCCGTTACCATTTTCATGCACACTGACTGCCTCTTAGTTGACACAGAGAACCCCAAGAGTCTAGGAATTAATTCCCTTAACTAGCGACTAACAGGTTGTTTAGTTTAGTCACTGAGTCGTGTCTGACTCTTTTGCAACCCCACGGACTGTAGCCCTCGAGTGTCCTCTGTCCCTGGGATTTCCCAGGCAAGAATACTAGAGTGGAGGTGAGGGGATGTAAATACTCCAGCTCCCTCACCTACTTACAGGGACAGCTCCAAGGTCGGACCACACTGTCTCCGGAGCTGCCCCTGCAGGATTAAGTGAAGATCACTCCCATCACTTCACGATAAGTAGATGGGGGAAAAGTTGAAATAGTGACAGATTTTCTTTTCTTGGGCTCCAAAATCACTGAAGATGGTGACTGCAGCCATGAAATTAAAAGATGCTTGCTCCTTGGAAGAAAGGCTATGACAAACCTAGACAGTGTATTAAAAAGCAGAGCCATTGCTTTGCCAACAAAGACCCATATAGTCAAAGCTATGGTTTTTTCCAGGAGTCATGTGAAAGTAAGAACACAAAGAAAGCTGAAGTCCACGGGGTCACAAAGAGTCGGACACGACTCAGCAACCGAACAACGATAACTCCCTTGGAACTGTCCTTAGTACCCCGTTCCTGCATGGCCTCTTTTCCTTCCCTTGAGATCCCTATTTCCCTACCCGCTTCACAGTTTCCCCTGGGAACATTTCTTCAAAACTCCTTTCTCAGTGTCTGCGTCTGGGAAACAAGCATTGCTTGTCCATTCTCTTTTCTGTGAGGCACATCGGGGAGCCGTGGAGTAATCACTTAACTGCGACTGCGCTTGCTGTTCAGAAATAATCTCACAAACCACCCCTAACATCTCAGAGTCCAATTTAGGAAAGCTGGCCTTCCTTCCAAAAAACTGGAATTTGGACATAACAGTAATAACACACATACAGAAGAAACATCACACCCTCCTCTCTACTGTGTCTGTGGTAAACATCTTTTGGTTCTCCTATTGATGAGCTCCTCCTTGACCAGCTGGGACCATGCAGACAAGCAGCAAGGTGTCTGATGAATGGAGAACTTTCAGTGAATACAGGGTCTTCAGAAAAGGATGACTTGTCTCTTTCAAACCAGCAGGTGAAATATTCTTCTCAGGACAAACCAAAATCCCTCATGGATCAGACGACTGTGTAGAGCAGATGCATTCCCCACGGTCTGAAGGTTCCAAATGAAACCCTCTAATGGGTTGGTACCAATCAGATCCCAGCCAGGAAAACAGGTGCCTCTGTAAGTATTTCAAACAAATGAAACTTAAGGCTGGAAACTGATTGTATGGGGGACAGTAAACATCAGAAGCCATGATGGGATGGTGAGATGATCAGAGATTAGCCACAGCAAAATGTCACCACTTGTCCCTAGGTCTGGATAGCCAGAGGAAGGAAACGGTATTTACCGGAGCCCATGGGTCAGGGTCGCAAGACAAAAGCTGGAGCTGTAGAGGAGATACAGCCATTGCCAAAGAAACCTTCCAAGGTAACGGGACGTAGAAAAGAAAGGCTCCAGGTTCTGTGACACCAGTTTTGGCTGACTGATCACGATTACAATAAAGAGTAACGGTCACTGATGGGTTTCCCTGGTGGCTCACCAGAAAGAATCTGCCTGCCAATCCAGAAGATGCGGGTTCAATCCCTGGATCAGGAAGATTCCCTGGAGAAGGAAATGGCAACCCACTCCAGTATTCTTGCTTGGGAAATCCCATGGACAGAGGAGTCTGGAGGGCTACAATCCAAGAGGTTGCGAAGAGTCAGACATGACTTAGCAACTAAACAACACTAACAATGGTCAGTGAGGAGGCAATGAAAACACCTATATTTAAAATCTAGAGACGGATGTGGGACTTGAGATACCATGTTTCATCTTATTAAATGTGGTTTTCAGCTCAGAGCCTCTTTGGGGTGGTTGCCAGGGTCTGAACCAGGCTGCAGTGGCCACTGTGCCGTGAACATCCACACTGCCTGGACTCAGGCTGCCTGGTCCAGCTCAGTGTGACTCAGCACCTGGAAACATGTGCCTCTTTAAATAGATCCTGCTCTCAGCTGGGTCTCAGCGGTGATCAATGACTTATCTGTCATCGCAGGGACGTGTCCTGGGGCTTGTTGAGCTGCTGTGGAACTGAGGGACATACAGGGCACTGGAGGAAGGTTGTTTGGTGGCTGTGACCCTGCCAGAGAACGAAGACAATGGCCGAGTGAGATACCACCCAGAAGCAGGGGGTTTGTCTACACCCATCCCCCAGACTGGCCTCTTGGGGTTTAGTGCCACTCTCCTTCTCTCCCCAGAGCCCCTGAAGCTTTGCAGAGGAACCAGAAACAAGGTGGGCCAGGATCAGGGGACCTACATTCCAATTCCAGCTTTGCCACCAAAGAGCTACATGACCTTGGGCAAGTCCTTCACTTTCCTATCCTCCCATCCATCAAGTGACATGCTAATTATAAAAGCACAACAGGAGGCAGATGACAGCCTGATCATTCTCAACGGAGGATCGGCCAAATGACTTATGGTCCGTCCATATCCTGCAACAAATGCTACTCAGATGAGAGTGGTAATTAACATGGGCTGAAATGAAACCATCTCCAACCAGGGTATGGAACATTGAGCTGCCATATGAGTGTTTTTAAGTGGTTTCCTATATAGACAGGTACTGCAGAATATTCGTACAACATCTCAAAGGATACGTACACACACATTCTGGTGAGTCACATGAGCAGAACTGGCTTAAAAGTCCAGCTGATCAAGTAGGTGAGTAATCAACTGAACTTCACAATGCCTCATGCCTCAGTGGATAAAAGAGACAAAAGCAGCTGCCACAGGAAGAATGACAGTAGCAACAGCCATCATCTCTAACCCCATGAGAACAGCACGAGCTAAGCTCATTTCGCTCTGGCCAGAAAGCAAGACTGATGCATGGTTCACGAAAGGTACATAAACCAGGCCTAATACGCTTTCCATCCAGGTGAGAGACCAGACTTGCCCCCTTAATATCCACACAATGATGCCAACCTGCCAACTGTTCGTCTAGTGTATGAAGCACATAGATCCACTCCCAACCGCCCATCTCGGAGAATGAATTAGTTCTTCTGGGCTTGGGAAGCATACAATCCCACTCTACTCCACTCCCACTGAAACTACCCCTAAGGACAGAGAGCTCCCCGGATATTCTCAGCCCTCCTCTCCAGAAGGCTACCTACTCGGATCTTGGTACTTCAGCCTCCTGTAGAGCTGTCCACCAGGAATGGCACTTAAACGTGAAATTCTATGCTTTTATCAAAGAACATGATATATAACCACAACCATGCCAGATCTATTCTCGCTTCTGCAGTTTTAATTGGGACACTGAACCCTGATATTTCGTGCCCCCTATTTAAATTCATCTTAATCCATTCATGTGTTTATTCAGCAATTATGTAGTGAGGGAATCAATAAGAAAAAGACAACCTAATAGAAAAAGTGTTAAAAGGTAATGAATAGGCAGTTCATAGAAAACACAAATGACTCTAGAGCATTTGAAAAGATGCTCAATCATACTAAAAAAAAGGAGGGGAGGGGAGAGAACTGCAAATTAAAGCTACACTGAGATACCATTTTCCCCATCAGATTGGCAAAAATTCAAAAGGTTAATAACACCCTTTGTTGGTGAGGCTGTGAGGATATAGGTATTCTCAAGCACTGCTGGTAGAAGTGTTCCTATGGTGCATAATTTGGCAATATCTATCAAAATTATGAATGCAGATATTCTTTGACACAGCAATTTCCCTTCTGGGAATTTATCCTGCAGCGATATTTGGACTTGTACGAAATAATGTATGTACAAGGTTATTCACTGCAGAATTGTAAAAGCAAAATACTGAGAACAATCTAGATGCCTCTGAACAGACCAGTTGAACAAACAAGAATATATCCAAACAATGACATGCTATATAACTTTTTTAAAGAATGAGATCTCTTCATTCGCTGATTAGAGAAAGATTTCCATGATACATTGACAAATAACTAGACAAAGAGGTATGTGGATATGGCATTTCCGCAATAACACCGCCTAACAAACCACCCCAAAACTTTAAAGAGTGATCATTCATGCCCATGCTCATGGACCCAAGAGCTGGCTGAAGTTCTGTCGATCTTGACGAGGTTCAGCAGGGTAGCTCTGCTTGGAGCTGCCCTTCAGGTCCTGATTGAACCCATTCCACATTCCTTATTCAAGGGCCAGGGTGAAGGGGCAATAGTTAACCATGGCATGCTCCTCTCTTGGTGGGTCATCGAATACAAGAGAGCAAGACCACTCACATAAAAACATTTCAAGGTTCTCACATCTTGTCAGCTCACACCCCATTGGCCAAAACAAGTCACATGGCCAAGTCCAAAATCAAAGGGTGAAGAAAACCCACCATGAGATCACAGCTAGAGTGTGGATGTACAGGACCACCAGAGGGGAGTGAAGAATGGGACCAACAACTGAATCTAACACTGTATCAACACACACGTATAACATTTAATTTTACTTATCTTTGTGTAAAGATGTCTGACGTTCCTGCCTCCCTTGTATGAAGACCCTCTGATTACACTGATCTGCCAAATCCTAGAAAATCCAGGATCATCTTCCTGCCTCAAAATCCTTAATTGTATCTGCAAAAGTCCCTTTTGCTACCATGAGATAACATATTCACAGGTTCTGGGAATTAGGACATGGACATTTTTAGAGGGCCATTATTCAGCCAACCAGAGCTGAGATTCAAACCCAGGCCTCTCTGTTCCCTAATCATGTGCTCTTTTCACTGTTCTTTGCTGCCTCGAAGAAATCTGTTGTTTATTTCTGGGAAATCATTAATCCCAGGATTTTTGTGTGTCTATGAGGAGAGAGAAGCATATTTCTCTGCAGACTGGACAAGACACAATAAAAATACACATTCTACCAAAGAGAAATGTCCCCCTGTTTCCAATTGCAGTGGGCAGTGTAATTCACAAGGCAGGGCAACAAAAGGTGATCCTCACCACCTCTTGCCGTTTGCCAGGTGAGGCTCCAAGGAGTGGCCAATGTGACTTTTCTGCAATACTCATTCGTTTCCTTGTTTGTTGTCTCTTTCACTAGAATGTCAGCCTCAGGAGAGTGAGGACATATCCCTCATACTCATCATAGTGCCCCAGAGCCCAAAAGAGCCCAGGACAGACTTGTCATTTCATTGATAAATGCAAACCCCAAGGTTGCCCTGACCCAGTGGACAGAATTTCACTCAGTATGAAATTTGAAGATGGGGGAGGGGATCAAGTGGGCTCCGCCCAGAATCCCCTACCTTTGGGAAAGGTCCATGTGAAAGCTGAGGTCCCTGGTCAGGATCATAATGATGGGGAAATGTGAGCAAGATAATGTTTGCTTAGCTGTACCCTTCTGAGAACAGAGATTACATCTCTGGAACATTCTACACGAAGCATTCTGAATCGATCGTGCTTAGACATCAATAACAATCCACCTATGAAAAATTCTCCCACAAGGGCATGAAGATAGATGTACAAGGATATTCACTGTACTGTTTGTAGCAGCAAAAATATTGGACACAACCCAAATGTCTATCAATAGGGACTTGGGGAAATAAATGACCATACAGTCACAATGATGGAATGCTATGCAGCTATTAAAAGAATGAGACAGATAGGGGAAAACGTCCAAGATATATTGCTAAATAAAAACAGTAAATTGCAGGAAAGTGTATAAAGTATGGTCCTATGTTTAAAAAAACAATATATATCAAAACTCACTGAACTGTGTACTGTGCATTTTACTGTACATAAATTATAACTTGATGCCTTCTAGTTCTTTGATTTTAAGAAGCAATTTTTCACATTATTTTTGAAATTAAGACTTGCCTTTTCATGTGATGCAGCATTTTATGTTTTGTTGAAAGGCTGTTAAGCCAAAAGAATAACTTACAGATGATGATGGTTTAGAAGAAGAAATACAAAGGAAATACATTAGCATATACATAGACAGTAAACAAGAGATAACCGTATGCATAGAAAAGCTAAAAATACAAACATTTTGAATTTAGGAGTAAAATAATGGAGAGTAGAAGGTGTGGGAACTTAGTAATATTTTTCTATAATTGAATTTTTCACTAGGGACACACATTCCTTTGGTAATGAAAAATAAATTAAGGTTAAGGAAAAACCCTTTCTGTGACCTATACCTTTTGTGGGGAAGAGTGAAAACCCACTTCGTATTTAGGAAACTCTGGGGCATCAAGCCCTGGGGAAGGAAATGGCAACCCACTCCAGCATTTTTGCCTGGGAAATCCCACGGACAGTGGAGCCTGGAGGGCTACAGTCCATGGGGTTGCACAGAGTCGGATACGACTGAGCGACTAAGCACACAGGGGCATCAAAGGGGCATCTGACAAGTTAACAGACCAGGGGAAATGAACTTGATCTGTGTTGTTAAAATAGAAAGAACTTTGTTGTTTTCTGATTATAAAAGTAATATGTATTCATTGCATGATTAAACACCCAAATGACACAGAAACTTGACACTGAAAGTTACCCACCGTCCCACACTCTACCCCCTCAGAGAGAGTGAACCTGAACATTGGGGTGCACACCCCTCTTAATATGTAAAGGATATCTTTGCATGTCATAATACTACAATACATACATATACAGTATCATTTCAATGATCCCAAATATATTCCATCACATTTTTATACTGTTTGGTATAAAAGAGACCCTGTTGCTGAACATCTACATTGTTCCAATTTTTTTGTCAATGTAAATAAAGGTACAAAGAAAATTCTCATACATTTATCTTTAAGCATTTATCTGATTATTTACTCCTCAGTAAATTCCTAGAAGTTCAACCTGCTGAGTAAAGAATGTTGCACACTCTAAGGGCTTCTGATCCTTGTGACCATATTTCTTCTCCATAACAGGAGTCGTCATTAGCGTTATAAAATATTGAACATGGACTTCTTGCCAAGTCTTTCACTCCTTCTGAACAATCCTGTGAGACTGGTGTTGTTATTATCTCTCATAGGAAACTGAGGTTCGAGAGGTATATAACCTCTTGACATCACACAACTAGAAACTGGCAGAGCCAGAAATAAGATGCAGAACTGTCTCCAAAGGGCAGGCTCACAATCATAGCACTTTGCTGTCTGCATCTGAGCAAGCTCCAGGAGTTGGTGATGGACAGGGAAGCCTGGCATGCTGCAGTCCATGGGGTCACAAAGCGTCAGACACAACTGAGCGACTGAACTGATTAATTTGCCTCCCAGAACAGTCCTATCATTTCATCATCCAGCCAACAGCGCATGAGAAACCCCATGTCCTCACTTTCTCCTGCTTCGTCCAAACTGAGTATTCCCATTTGAATCATGTAAGGAGAATGCAGTCGCAAGCAACAGAAAGCTCAACTCAAACTGCCTTAAATTGATTCACTGGCTCAAAACCACAAGTCCTACAGAAAGCTAATTGTCAAGAACAGTGTGACTGTGCAGCACAATGATAAGACAAAGGTTCAGGTTTTGTTCCTTCCCCCTGTGTCCAGCGTGGCTTCATCTTCCACTTGACTCTCCTTCATGGTCTGGAGACAACTCCCAAGGCTGTGTGCTTTATTCCCCAAGTCCAGACAGGAAAGAGAAGGCTGACTTTGGAAGTCCTCTCAGAAGAGTAGGAAAGATTTCCCAGATCCCTTAGCTTCTCTGTGGCTTGAATTGCCCCAGAAGCTCATCTTGAACCAGTAACTGTGGCCAGAGGGTAGGACTGTGATGATGTGTTTATGCCTGATCTATATATTTGCATTCCTAGATCCCAGAGTGGGGGCTGATTTCTTCCCTGGTGGCTCAGATGGTAAAGAGTCTACCTGTGATGCAGGAGACCTGGGTTCAGTCCCTAAGTTGGGAAGATCCCCTGGAGAAGGAAATGGCAAATCACTCAAGTATTCTTGCCTGGAAAATCCCATGGGTGGAGTAGCCTGGCGAGCTACAGTCCACAGAGTTGCAAAGAGTTGGACATGACTGAGCAACTAACACACAAAGAAAAAAAGACAAGACTATAGAAAAAAGGTGTGGAATGAAAATCAGGACACTATCAAGAGAAGAAAAGCTGATCTGGAGGGTGGCAGAACACACTTTTGTGACCCCCCCCATCTCCTCTTGGGCTCACCATTGTAGTGCAGCCTACATGTTAGTCTATCCTTGCTCATGGCAGCGAGATGTATCGGGAATTAATATCCCCAGGGAGCAACATGCAGCCAATAATGATAGAGGAGGCGCATAAATGCCCCAGCTCCCTTAGCCTTTTGGGTGGGTCATCATGCTCTACAGCAACCCCTAGAGTTCTCCAGTGGGATTAAGCTCCAGCCGCCCACAGTGATAACTGACTGGTGACTCGCTCTTTTCCGGTCCCTTCTCTTCCATTCTCATATCCCCACTCACCTCCCAGGCTTTCTTGGTTTCTTACAAATCTGCTTAACACCTGACTCCCTGACTTGGGGTCTATGTAGGGAGAATCCAAATAATGACTGTTAATGCAACTGCAAAGTCCACTACATTACCGCTTTTGCTCTGTGTCTCATTTAAGCACATTCTGCAAAGATAAAATTGGAGCGTTATGATGGAAGACAGACATTTATGCGGTAGCTCTTTACGCTGATGAAAGAACAGTACCTAGCCCTAAGCTACCTCCTTCACCTTCAGTGTGAAGGAGAAAAGAGGCCCCCTCCCATCAGAAACCACTTTGCATGCACAGCTACCTCAACAGAGACCAGACAAGAATGTATTACTAAGCCCCCCACTGGGAGACTGTCCTGCAGATAGAGACATCTGGACTCCTTGGCGAGATTCCTTTAGGAAAAAGAGTGAGAACTCTCTCCCACGGTAAATTGGAGTTTTTAATATATCTCTTTCCGGGAGTGCTTGCTATAAACAAACTATCGGTCTGGTTGAGTGATAAAAAGGAAGCCTTTCTTCAAAAGATGCCACACATTAATTTTTAAGTTCACTCCCAAAAGATGTAATCCCCTCTTTTGCACCTGTTAATGGGATTTGCACGACAATCATTTGTTTATAATTAATTGCCATATAGCTTTGCACGGCTGCATGCAGCATTGGCAAATGGCTGATTTCTATCGGAAAAAAGATATGTGAGCAGCTTCCTTTTAGGGAATGAGCCATAAACTAAGCAGATTTCTAGCTCAGAAATGGTCCTTTTCAAAGAGGAAACACCTCTAGACTCTTTTAAATGGGGCCCAATTTCTCAGCCTGAGAGTAGGAAAGGAATTAAAAGATGATTGAATTCAACCGCCTCCTTTTACAGATGAGAAACTGAAGGCCAGGAAAAAGAAATCTCTAAGATTACTAAGTGAGTTAGTGCAGAATTAAAACATCCCAGCTCAGTGCTTGTCCCATTAAGCCCTCTGCCCACACCTCCGAGCACTGATGAAACAGACAAAACATATTTCTGTTCCCAGAAGGCAGGGCTGCAGGCTGTTCGATCAAATGGATTGAAGGCAGAGGCAGGAAGAATGCCTGGCCTAGAATGACCTTGAAAACACATCACTCTCTCTCTCGCTCCTCAGAGGAGACTAATTCTGGGATGAACTAGAATTCTTGCGATAACACACAGACAGTTACTTAGACCAACAGTATCAAATGCAACTGTCTTTAATCTCCATGTAGGCAACAAACGGGCAGAGAAGGTGGGAGGTGAACCTCAGGAAGTGGTGGGGACTGAGGCAAATATGAGAGCCCTTGAGCATCTCAACCATCCCAGCACTGACAGGTCATCTGCATTTTAAAAGAGAGATCGAAAGTCCAAAGTGTGATATGAAAAAGCATTGCATGATATCTTCCAGCTTTTAAATCTTGGTAACTGGCATAATTTCTTAAATAAAAGATTTACTCTCCATACAAGTCAAACAAAATATATCATCTCCCAAAATATCAGTTTGTAACTATAGCCACAGGGTAATAACACCTGGTGACAGAGCTGGTCATTCATTCATTCAAACATGCATTCATTTGTTCAGGGTCGATAAGAGTGATTCTTAAATCTTTCTACACTTTAGAATCACCATGGAAGCTTAAAACTCCCAGGTCTTACATCATACCAATCACACCAGCATATTCAGGAGTGGGTGATGGGCATCCAGATGTTTCAAATACGCCTGGATGATTCCAGTGTGCAGGGAAGTTTGGAACAGCTGGTCTACAATGAGCCAGGCTATGGGTTAGCTACGAGGGACACAAGGATGACCAGGACAAACATATTCCCCGTCTTCGCAGGGCTTAGAGCCCAGTGAGGTATTCAAAACGGTAACCAGATGTAGCCATGGCTGCCAGCTATCCACCAAACCTGCACTCCCCACCATTTCCAGGGCGTACGCCGGGCTAAAGTCTTCCTAGTGTCTTTTGCAGACAGTAGATGGAGCCACACATGGGAATGCTGACCAATAAGAATGTGAGCAGAAGCCATTTGTGCCACTGCCAGGGGTAACTCACGACACACAGCAGCTGTGCGTTTCTTTGCTATTTGATTCCTGCTGCCAGGTTATTGAGGATGGAAAAGCTATTGTCCACCCAGGTCAATGGGTCTGTGACCAATGGTGAGGACCATTTATTGACCTAGACATGTCACCTCTGAGCAGCTGCTGAGATCTTGTTACAGCAGCCCAACCAATGCACTAAACAATTATAATAAGACTATGACAGCAATAGCATCAGATGCTGGGGGAGCACAGATGGAGATGTGAGGAGGCAATCAGGGAGGGCCTCCCGTTTATTCACATACTCGTTCATCCAGTGAATACTTCCTGAGCACTTGCTACACACAGGCATTGTTCCGGATGCAGTTAAGGAAATCAGTTAGTAAGTTATTATAAAAAAACCTGTTTAAGAGGGATACAGCAATGAAGGAAAGACTCAAAAATCCCTGTCCTTGTGGAGTTTAGGCTCTTCAAAGTATCAGTTCAGCTCAGTTCAGTCGCTCAGTCATGTCCGACTCTTTGCGACCCCATGAATCGCAGCACGCCAGGCCTCCCTGTCCATCACCAACTCCCGGAGTTCATTCAGACTCACGTCCATCAAGTCTGTGATGCCATCCAGCCATCTCATCCTCAGTGGTCCCCTTCTCCTCCTGCCCCCAATCCCTCCCAGCATCAGAGTATTTTCCAATGAGTCAACTCTTCGCATGAGGTGGCCAAAGTACTGGAGCTTCAGCTTTAGCATCTTTCCTTCCAAAGAAATCCCAGGGCTGATCTTCTTCAGAATGAACTGGTTGGATCTCCTTGCAGTCCAAGGGACTCTCAAGAGTCTTCTCCAACACCATAGTTGAAAAGCATCAATTCTTCAGTGCTCAGCCTTCTTTACAGTCCAACTCTCACATCCATACACGACTACTGGAAAAACCATAGCCTTGACTAGATAGACCTTAGTCAGCAAAGTAAATATCTCTGCTTTTGAATATGCTATCTAGGTTGGTCATAACTTTCCTTCCAAGGAGTAAGCGTCTTTTTTAATTTCATGGCTGCAATTACCATCTGCAGTGATTTTGGAGCCCCCAAAAATAAAGTCTGACACTATTTCCACTGTTTCCCCATCTATTTCCCATGAAGTGATGGGACTGGATGCCATGATCTTCTTTTTCTGAATGTTGAGCTTTAAGCCAACTTTTTCACTCTCCTCTTTCACTTTCATCAAGAGGCTCTTGAGTTCCTCTTCACTTTCTGCCATAAGGGTGGTGTCATCTGCATATCTGAGGTTATTGATATTTCTCCCAGCAATCTTGATTCCAGCTTGTGTTTCTTCCAGTCCAGCATTTCTCATGATGTACTCTGCATATAAGTTAAATAAGCAGGGTGACAATATACAGCCTTGAAGTACTCCTTTTCCTATTTGGAACCAGTCTGTTGTTCCATGTCCAGTTCTAACTGTTGCTTCCTGGCCTGCATACAGATTTCTCAAGAGGCAGATTAGGTGGTCTGGTATTCCCATCTGTTTCAGAATTTTCCACAGTTTATTGTGATCCACACAGGCAAAGGCTTTGGCATAGTCAATAAAGCAGAAATAGATGTTTTTCTTGAACTCTCTTGCTTTTTCCATGATCCAACGGATGTTGGCAATTTGATCTCTGGTTCCTCTGCCTTTTCTAAAACCAGCTTGAACATCAGGGAGTTCATGGTTCACATATTGCTGAAGCCTGGCTTGGAGAATTTTGAGCATGACTTTACTAGCACGTGAGATGAGTGCAATTGTGCGGTAGTTTGAGCATTCTTTGGCATTGCCTTTCTTTGGGATTGGAATGAAAACTGACCTTTTCCAGTCCTGTGGCCACTGCTGAGATTTCCAAATTTGCTGGCATATTGAGGGCAGCACTTTCACAGCATCATCTTTCAGGACTTGAAACAGCTCAACTGGAATTCCATCACCTCCACTAGCTTTGTTTGTAGTGATACTTTCTAAGGCCCATTTGACTTCACATTCCAGGATGTCTGGCTCTAGATGAGTGATTACACCATCATGATTATCTGGGTCAAAAACTAGCCAATTAAAAATGGGCAGGAGACCTAAGCAGGCATTTCTCCAAAGACGACATACGGGTGGCCAATGAGAACAGGAAAAGACGCTCAACGTCACTAGTTATCAGAGATATGCAAATCAAAACTCCAGTGAGGTATCACTGCACGCTGGTCAGAATGGCCATCATTGAAAAGCCTATAAGTAACAAATGTTGGAGAGGATGTGGAGAAAACGGAACCTTTCTACACTGTTGGCAGGAATGGGATTGGTGCAGCCACCGTGGAACAGTACGGAGGTTCCCTAACACATTATTGATCACAGACATATTAATATGCCTTTTGCTACCTGAATATTGCTGACTAGAGACATATCAATACATTTTTAGGGAGTGATATAATTAACATTACCGTGTGAAATTGTTAGAGCTTAAAATCGATCACAGGTTCATTGTATGACTTATGATTGTTATTATCATCCACATTTTGCTCCATCAGGTTTTTGTTCCAACCACGAATATTATAAACACAAGTTTAATACTGTAAACTTTTCAAAAAAGATGTATCACCAAAAAAAAAAAAAAGATTCAAAAATGAGTGGAGATTTTTTTCAGTGAATTTTACGCAAATATTTTTTCTGATTGTCCAAGCAACATATATACTGGTATCTCAGAAGATGATAGTTCTTCAGAATATAGTTATGATTCAGACGATGTGAAAATTAGACCAACAGAAAGACAAAAAACTGTACTGATTCTGATACAGACAGTGCAAATGAAGCTCATGGTGCTGGAGAATGCTCGTTGGCTTCTGCAGAAGACTGCATTGAAGACAACATTTCCTGAAAATTAGAAAACTTTACACGTGTGTCAGGTGTAACTACAGAATGTACTAACCCACAAAGTGTTCGTGAAATGAGATTTAATTTCGGGTAGTGACTTTTTTGAGCTGGTTGCTTGTCAAAGTTGTATCACCAACAGAATGAAAAACCATATGAAAAATATGGTAAGGCTTTAAAATGGACTGATGTAGCCAACAGTGACATGAAAAAGTTTCCTGGGTAATAATTTTGATGGAACAAATAAGAGTCACAGTGGAAAGAACATTGGTGGACTGACACCTTACTTGAAACATCTATCTTTCCAAAGTGTATGACAAGAAGAAGGTTCAAATAAATAACGACATTTCTTCAGTTTAAAGACAACTTTAATGACAACTCCATTGCCTACAGAGACAGTTTCAAAAGTTAAGCCTCTTCTGGATTATTTTCTGCCAAAATTTCAAGTGCTGTGTATGCCCACACGAGAGCTATCACTTGATAAAAGTGGAGTGGATGACTCTGATTCAAAACCTATAATCCAGGAAACCCCCCAAAATATGGAATTTTGGTTAGGAGGGTTAGTGAAAGTGAAAGTGGACACACCTGCAACCTTGAGATTTGCACCTTGAGGTGGAGGGAAGAAACTAGGAAACAGTATTTTTGGTAGTAGCCATATTTTGGGTCCTGGAACCATGTTACCAAGACAATTATAATGGTGTGTGTCCACATCTGAAATATTGTTGAAAAATAAAACCAGAGTTTGTTGGACTATGAGAGTCATGGTCTACGAAACCAATTTAAGGAGAAAACTAAAAATCTATCGAGGGGAAAAATGACATTCTTATGGAAGGGGGAAGCAACTCTTACATGGAAGGATAAGAGGCCGGTCTGCACAGTGACGACCCTTCATGACACCACCGTCGCATCCACAGGACAGGAAGACAGGAGGACGGGCCACCGCGTAACCAGCCCCACTGGCCCACGAGAGGATCATAAGTATGTGAAAGGGGTCGATCAGTCCATCAGTGTCTGGCAAACTTTAATATCCTCTGGAAAACTTGAAAAGGGTATAAGACAGTGGGCTTCTATTTGAATAACTGTGGTTTGTTCGATGCATTTAAAATGTATTATAACCTTAATGCTCCAAATAAAATGCCTTATCAGCAATGTTTCTTAGCAGTACCTAGATAATGGGTCACTGACCGTTCTGGTGAATGCAGTGGTGGTCCCACGCCTGGTCTTTCTTGCGGCAGCTCTAAAAGAGTCCCGGGAAACACCCACCCTACTGACTGTCGCGTAAAACAAAAGAACATATTCTAGACGCTATAATATTCCCAGGACTAAAAGTAAAAGGTGGCCAGAAAGTACAGGGTCTGCTCGTCCAGCACAGAGAAACACTGCATATTTGTGACAGGTGTTCTCTCTCCCTGCACAGAGGTGTCTGCCACGCTGCCTATCACACTATGTCACGCCATCTAGCCAGTCAGTCGTGTCCAATTCTTCCTGACCCACGGTCTGCCAGGCTCCTCTGGCCATGAAATTCTCCAGGCAAGAATACTGGAATAGGTTGCCAATTCCTTCTCCAGGGGATCTTCCCAATCCAAGAACTGAACCGAGGTCTCCCACGTTGCAGGCAGATTCTTTACTATCCGAGCCACGCTTTAGTGAGACGTCTACAGAGTTTCAAACAAATACATTAAATGCAAGAAACTGTTGAAATTTACTCAAAGGCAGGTGTTTCAATACTCACACATAACAAATTTCTGGTCATAGGCATTAGTTCCTGCAAAAAATCACCCAGTCGGTAATGTTTTGAAACTACAAGTAGGGTTATCACATGATTTAGAAATAGCTGCTCCTGGGCACGTATCCAGACAAGACTCTCATTCAGAAAGACACTTGCACCACAACGGTCACCACGTCACTTCACAACAGCCAAGACATGGAAGCAACCTAAACGTCCAATGACAGGTGAATGGACACGGAAGATGTGGCCCGGAGATATAGCGGGACGTTACTCAGCCACAGAAGAGAACGAAGTACTGCCCCTTTCAGCAACACGGATGGACCAGGTAGTGATTATCACACTAAATGAAGCCAGAGAAAGACAAGCATCATGTCACTTATATATAAAATCTAAAATGCAATATCAATGAACTTATTTATGTAAATAGAATCTCAGACATAGAAAGAAATTGACAGTTACCCAAGGGAAAGGGAGTGGAGAGGGATACATTGGGAGTTTGGGATTAGCAGATACAAACCACTATATACAACATAGATATAGAGCACAGGGAATTATATTCAACATCTTTTGGGAGAGATCAAGAAGGTAGAACAGAAGGACATGGAGCTCCCTCCTCCCATAAATACATCAAAAAATCTACGTGTGGAAAAATGCTCACAGAACACCCACTCAGTGCTGGCAGAAGATCCAGGATCAAAACTGCAAGAAAGGGCTTCCCTGGTGGCTCAGTGGTGAACCACGCAGACGATACCGGTTCCAGCACCGGCCCAGGAAGATTCCACATGCGCAGAGCAACTAAGCTGGCGCGCCACAGCGACTGAGCCTGTGCTCTAGGGCTCGGGACCCGCAAGCACCGAACCCACGTGCCGCAACTACTGAAGCCCAGGCACCCTAGAGCCTGTGCTCTGCAACCAGAGAAACCACCGCAATGAGAAGCCGGCACACGGGGACTAGAGAGTAACGCCTACTCACCACAACTAGGGAAAAGCCCAGGTCTCATTGAAGATTCAGCACAGCCAAAATTCAAGTAATAATAATATTATAACTAAAATGTAATTGTATTTTAATAGTATATAATAACATTATAATAATATTAATTCATCATTTATAATAATAATAAACCTGCAAGAAAGATCACCAAGTCAGCATGGGGCCTGCACCCCTGGGAGGGTGCTAGGAAAGAGGAGAGGTTCTTTCAGTCTGGGAACCCTCTTCAACAGCTGGGAGACCAGCCAGGACAGGAAGGAACTTCACAGGCTCAGAGCAGAGTGTGGCAACCGGCCTGTGCCAGGCCAACAGAGAGGAACCACGTGGACCCTGGCCATCTCTGTTGGCTACAGTCCACAGCCCGAGACTTGCGCCTGCGGGCGTGCACAGTGGCTGGGTGCCGAAACAGGTTTCAACAAAAAGATCAGGAGAGAGGACTGGGGCTGTGCAGAAACAACCCCAAGGGGCTAGAATTTATATACACCCCTGGCTGCACTGGGGGTACAGGCAGGATGGAAGCCCAGCCCAGGTTGACAAGAAGCCCCCTTGTTAATGCCCGTTTAGAGAGGGGGTGGGGCTCACCCCTGCAACTTCTTTCCCGAGCGCTCACAGTGGGGGTGGCTCCACCGCTATGAGGTCTGCGGGGGTGCAAGCCAGGGGGGTGACCACACATGTAGGTGGGGCCGAAACTTTAGCTGTATCTTGGCAGCTTTGGAGGACAGATGCTGCTGGCTCCTTTGAGCTCAATGCCTGAGTGACATCTGAGCCGACTGCAGGTATTCCCATGGTGGGGTGCGTCCGCATCAGCAGCTGCAGGCTTCCTGGGTGCAAGCATGTCGAGGCGAGGCCAGGGTCTGGGCTCACCCCATAGCTTCCACGGTGGGTCCAGGCATGCGACTGCAGCTTATGCCGGCACCTGACCTCCATGGATCTGTGCTGGAGGCTGGGTGAGCTCAGTGCCTGAGGGACATCCGGGCTGAGGCATGGCCAAGGGCAGGGCCCAAATGACAGTGCCCTCTGGGAGTGGGCACAGTGGGTGATGGGTGGCATTATAAGTGTACTTCCTGTACTTCCTGGTGCAGCTCCTGTGAAGGAATACCCACTGGCTCCTCTTCTACCTGAAGCACTCCAGTCCCACCTATTCACACTGCAGATCGGGAGAGAGCTGGGGCCTCTACTCCAACAACTGGGGCGCAGATCCTGCCCTGGACAGGGCTGTGAAAATCACAGAGCAAAGACGAGACCCTGTTCAACATCCTGAGCAGCTCTGCTCACACTAGCAGTCATGACCCCATCAGGCAATGATGGCCAGAGCCCACCAAGGAAAGATGTGGTAGAAACCCACACTCAAAAGGCTCTTACACTGAAAACCCTAGACGCGTGCAGGATACACAGATATACACATCTAACTGCAGAGTTCCAAAGAACAGCAAGGAGAGATAAGAAAGCCTTCCTCAGTAATGGATGAAAGCGAACAGAGGAGAACAACAGAATGGGAAAGACTAGAGATCTCTTCCAGAAAATTAGAGATACCAAGGGAACATTTCATGCAAAGATGGGCTCAATAAAGGACGGAAATGGTCTGGACCTAACAGAAGCAGAAGCTATTAAGAAGAGGTGGCAAGAATACACAGAAGAACTTTACATGAAAGATCTTCATGACCCAGATAACCAAGATGGTGTGATCAGCCACCTAGAGCCAGACATCCTGGAATGTGAAGTCAAGTGGGCTTTAGGAAGCATCACTACAAACAAAGCTAGTGGAGGTGATGGAATTACAGCTGAGCTATTTCAAATCCTAAAAGATGATGTTGTCAAAGTACTGCACTCATTATGCCAGCAAATTTGGAAAACTCAGCAGTGGCCACAGGGCTGGAACAGGTCAATTTTCATTCCAATCCCAAAGAAAGGCAATACCAAAGAATGCTCAAACTACTGCACAATTGCACTCATCTCACACGCTAGCAAAGTAATGCTCAAAATTCTCCAAGCCAGGCTTCAACAGTATGTGAACCAAGAACTTCCAGATATTCAAACTGGATTTAGAAAAGGCAGAGATCAAATTGCCAACATCTGTTGGATCATCCAAAGAGCTACAGAATTTCAGAAACAAACATCTGTTTCACTGGCTACATAAAAGTCTTTGACTGTGTGGATCACAACAATCCTAAAGGAAAATCCAGTCAATCCTAAAGATAATCGATCCTGAATATTCACTGGAAGGACTGATGCTGAAGCTGAAGCTCCAGTACTTTGGCCACCTGATGCACAGAGCCAACTCATAAGACAAGACCCTGATGCTGGGAAAGACTGAAGGCAGGAGAAGGGGCTGACAAAGGACAAGATGGCTGGATGGCATCACTGACTCGATGGACATGAGTTTGAGCAAACTCTGGGAGACAGTGAAGGACACAGAAGCCTGGTGTGCTGCAGTTCATGGGGTCGCAAAGCGTCAGACATGATTGAGCGACTGAACAGCATCAACAAAAGGCTACAAAGGGACACTTTTTTTTATAAACACAGCATTTCGAGACCACAGCAGATAACTGTTTTTCAATTCATAGTGTTAGGGAAATGCAGAAGCAGAAGCACCACTCCCAATTAAAAGAACAAGAGAAATTTCCTGTAAGAGTGAAGAATGAAGCAGACCTCGCCAGCACAGTAGATTCCTAATTCAAAAAAGGACATAATAAAAATACTGAAGGAATTAAGAAAGGCTATGATAGAAACACAGATCACTGTCTCAAGGAACTAGAAACTGTAAGGAGGAGCCAATTAGAAAATGCATTTGCTGAGATGAAGCCAAGTTGCAGTCAATAAACAGCAAATGAAATAATGCAGAAGAAAAAGCAAGTAGTCTGGCAAATAGAATAACGGAAATCACTCAATGAGAATACCAGACATAAACACAAGTTAAAAAAAAAAAAGAGAGAGCAATGTACAAGACCTACGGGACTATACAAAATGAGCCGATCTATGTATAATAGGGATCCAAGGAGAAGAAGACAGACAAAATGGGATAAAAAAGGTATATCAAGAAACTAACTTCCTTTGTGGGATGGGAGACAAGATGGTGAAGTATCAACATGTTAGGTAGAATAGGAAAAAAAGAGTCCAAAATGGCAGTGGCTAAAAGGCAAAGAAAGGGAAAAGCCTGCGAAAATGGAACAAAAGAAAGTCCATGCACCAAAGGGAGAACCTCAGGTGAAACAAACACGCCCCTTCCTGTGGCTAGTCCCATTTGCACGGGGCAGGCTCAGTGGGGGAGGAGACAAAACATGGAAAGACAAAGCCAAGACAGATTGAGGTCCCTCCTTCGGGGTCAGCCCGGCTCACACCTCGAGGGTGTACTATCCTTTGTTTGCCGAATAAAACTTAGAGCTGTAACCGAGCTGTAACACTGGTCCACCGTTTCAAATCTTCACTGCGATAAGAACCAGGATTCTTAACAACCAGTCCATCCAGGGAAATTATACACTCTCCAAACAAATGGAAGACCTTTGAGCTCACTGCTCTCATGACCACACCAAAGTCACAATTAACTGCTAAACAGCCATCAACTAAAAAACATTCAGCTCAGTTGCTCAGTCATGCCTGACTCTTTGCG
This sequence comes from Neotragus moschatus, assembly GCA_006410615.1. NCBI lineage: Eukaryota > Metazoa > Chordata > Mammalia > Artiodactyla > Bovidae > Neotragus > Neotragus moschatus. Next base: position 5,528,701 of record SJYA01002485.1, on the reverse strand, counting down.
ACCCTATGGACTGCTGCACAACAGGCCTCCCTGTCCCTCACTAACTCCTGGAGCCTACTCAAACTCATGTCCATTGAGTCGGTGATGTCATCCAACTATCTCATTCTCTGTCATCCCCTTCTCCTCCTGCCTTCAATGTTTCCCAGCATCAGGGTCTTTTCAAATGAGTCAGTCCTTTGCATCAGGTGGCCAAAGTATTAGAGTTTTAGCTTCAACATCAGAACTTCCAATAAACATTCAAGACTGATTTCCTTTAGGATGGACTGGTTGGATCTTCTTGCAGTCCAAGAGACTCTCAAGAGTCTTCTCCAACACCACAGTTCAAAAGCATCAATTCTTTGGCACTCAGCTTTCTTTATAGTCCAACTCTCATATCCATACATGACTACTGGAAAAACCATAGCCTTGAGTAGATGGACCTTTGTTGGCAAAGTAACGTCTCTGCTTTTTAATAGGCTGTCTAGGTTGGTCATAACTTTTCTTCCAAGAAGCAAGCGTCTTTTAATTTCATGGCTTCAGTCACCATCTGCAGTGATTTTAGAGCCCAGAAAAATAAAGTCAGCCACTGTTTCCACTGTTTCCCCATCTATTTGCCATGAAGTGATGGGACCAGATGTCATGATCTTACTTTTCTGAATGTTGAGCTTTAAGCCAACTTTTTTACTCTCCTCTTTCACCCAAGATGGACAGGTCATGGTGGCGAGTTCTGACAAAATGTGGTTCACTGGAGAAGGGAATGGCAAACCACTTCAGAATTCTTGCCTTGAGAACCCTATGAATAGCATGANTTTTTTACTCTCCTCTTTCACCCAAGATGGACAGGTCATGGTGGCGAGTTCTGACAAAATGTGGTTCACTGGAGAAGGGAATGGCAAACCACTTCAGAATTCTTGCCTTGAGAACCCTATGAATAGCATGAAAAGGTAAAAAGAGAGGACACTGAAAGGTGAACTCCCTGGGTAGGTAGGTGACCAATATGCTACTGGAGATCAGTGGAGAAATAATTCCAGAAAGAATGAAGAGATGGAGCCAAAGCAAAANTGCCTCTCACAGTTGGTGAAAGTCATGAAATAGTAAAACAGACAGATTCTGGTTTGGGGGTAGATGCTCAAGAAAGCCTAGGGAGCCCCTTGAGTTCTGAAGCCTTGCTTAACAGTTCTCTTCCACATGACTTTGTCATGGATGGGATCTCCCGTGGTGGCTCCTGGCACCTGGGCATGTGGGATCTTCCCAGATCAGGGAGCAAACCCACGTCCCCTGTATTGGCAGGTGGATTCTTTACCATTGGACCACCAGGGAAGTCCAAGTTCACCTATCTTTGTCAGAGATAAGAGTGCTGCTTTTTTGGTTTCTTTCTTTCATTTCTAATTCATTTGAATTCACGTAGGAAAACCCGAGCGTGTGCATTAGAGGTAGGATTTACAATTTCCTTAATGGGGAGCATTGAGTCTCTCACCTATGATTTCAGAAAAGAAAGGGAAGATGTTAGTCAGTCAGTCGTGTCTGGTTCTTTTGTGACCCCATGGACTTTAGCCCACCAGGCTCCTCTGTCCGTGGAATTCTCCAGGCAAGAATACTGGAGTGGGTGGCCATTCTCTTCTCCAGGGGATCTTCCCAACTCAGGGATGGAATCTGGGTCTCTTGCACTGTGGCAGATTCTTTATGTCTGAGCCACCAGGGTGCCCTAGGCCATTCACACAGGCAGCATGGGTTTAGAGATCACGCAGGGACCTTTCCTCATCAGAAATGTTTCCTCAGTGGAGTAAGAATTTTGCAATAGGTGGACCAGTATGGACTTGAAAGATCCATGGTGCCGGAAAAGCTTATCCCTTTTTCACCAGTGTTGTCTTCTACACTATCTTTAGGGACCTGTGACTGGAGGGTTTTCTCACCTGTTTTTCTGAAGTCCCCTATAGGATCAAAGACCCACATTGACAGTACACAGCATGATCTGATACCCACCGTGTTTTCTCTTCTGTCATGGCAGGTGACCTCAGGATTAACTGAAAATGGTACGTACCCTGGAATTATTCGTTTGCTTTGTTGGGGCTGGGGGATGGAGAATGCGGATAATGAGAAAGATGGGCTGTGTTGGCAGACTTTCATCTGGAGAGCCTCCCCGATTCTGAATTCCTGCTGGGAACGGGGGCTGAGGATGGGGTGAGAGAAGCTGACTTCCCGGGCAAACAACCATGGCCGTTTTCCTTTTCTAAATACCTGTTTACTTCCGGCTCACTGGGTCTTCATTGCTGCACCTGAGCTTTCTCAGGCTGCAGCGAGCAGGGGCTACTCTCTGGTCACCCTGCGCAGGCTTCTCATAGGGGCAGCTTCTCTTGCTGTGGACCACGGGCTGTAGGGCTTTCGGGCTTCAGTAGTTGTGACACATGGATTCAGTAAGTGTCGGCTCCCGGGCTCTAGGGCACAGGCTCAGCAGTTGTGGGTCGAGTGCTTAGATGCTCTGAGGCAGGTGGAATCTTCCTGGATCAGGGATCCAACCCATGTCTCCTGGGTGGGCAGGTGGCTCCTTTAGCACTGAGTCACCAGGGATGCCCCCATGACTATTTTTCAACTAGCAGTTTCATTGCCTTTAAATTTGATTTATTTTTGGCTGCATTGGGTGTTCAATTTTTTTAATTTTTAAATTAAGATTGCCTTTAGGTGGTGACCCCATATGTGTGCCTGTGTGTATGTACTTCCCTAGGTTGGTGTTGCTTCCAACAACTCAACTGCCAGTGTCAACTTCTTCTTTTTTTTTTTTAATATTTTTATTTATTTGACTGCACCAGGTCTTAGTTGCAGCACATGGGATCTAGTTCCCTGACTAGGGATTGAACCCCAGACCCCTACACTGGGAGCTCAGAGGCTTAGCCACCGGACCACCAGGGAGATCCCTAGTGTCAAGTTACCACTGCTACTGTTTCATATGATTAAATGCATTTAGAATGTCTCAAACCGTACACTTAAAATGTGTGCAGTTCACTGTATGGCAGGTAGACCTCAGTAAGCTCAATGGAAAAATCTCATCTCCAGCCTGGCAAATGTCCACAAGGTTCCAAGAAGCACTGTGATTGGGTCAATGACCACTTCTGTTAATAATTTTCTCCTCCATCCAACCTTTCATATTCAGTTGGACAGGATGATAAATGAAAAGAAGTTGTCCCTGTCCTAANCTCAATGGAAAAATCTCATCTCCAGCCTGGCAAATGTCCACAAGGTTCCAAGAAGCACTGTGATTGGGTCAATGACCACTTCTGTTAATAATTTTCTCCTCCATCCAACCTTTCATATTCAGTTGGACAGGATGATAAATGAAAAGAAGTTGTCCCTGTCCTAATTTCTCATGAGAGAAAGCAGAGACCGGGGAAGGTGGATGAATTCTGGAGAGTCGCACAGACTGTGGGTGCAGAACTGAGGGAGGCCATCTAGAGCCTATGTGCTTTCTCCCACAGCCCTCCTTCCTGGGAGAAGCTCAGCTTCCATGCGTTTGGCATCAGTTATGTTCTGGGGCCTCTTTGTGTAGGATGCTTGCTGAGCCTGAGATGCAGCAACCCTAGCCCTAGCTCCATCAGATATTTTAGTACTAAATGGATATTTCCCCCAAGGAGAATCCCGAGGACAGGGTAGCCTGATGGGCTGCCGTCTATGGGGTCGCACAGAGTCGGACACGACTACAGTGACTTAGCATGCTTCATTCCTGCTCCTTCCCTTCTTCCTCAAACCGTTGGATTACAGGAGGTTTCAGCATTAAACCTCCCTCATCTCTGGGGCTTGGGGACAGAGTTCCTTTTATTTTGCAGGAGCCCCAGGGGGAACCCACATGTCCCTCTCAGCTCTGGAGGAATCTGAGAGAGGATGAGTGAACAGACCGCGTCTGAACGTGTCCATAAGAGTTGGAACTTAAGGCTTATCCCTTTGGAGGCTAGAGCCAGAAAGATCTGGTGGAAATGGGGAAGTGAGAAATTAAAGGGGGATCCTCTCTCTCCTCATTTGAGGATTTGCAGCTATGATCAATATCTGGGTGGAGGGCTGTGTCTCCAGGGAGCCCCGGGAAGTTCTGGGACCTCAGAGGAAAGAGTGATGGCTCCAGCTGGAGTGGAAGAAAGGAGTGAGCTACTCTATTAAGTCTGTTTCTCATGTTTGTGTCTCTAAAGATTGGATTGTTGACCAAAGATATGACTCAAGTAGCGAGGACGAAGACTCCCCAGGTAGGGAAGTGCTCAGGTAGGATTCAAGGGGAAAAGGATCCTGGGAGCGGTTGGGCTATACCTGTTGCTCTAGAGACAGAGGAGGAAGGGTGTAAAATGGGAGAGAAAAAGGAAATGTGTGTCCTTTTTATGATTTCATGACTTAAGAGCTCACTAGGACTTCCCTACAGTCCAGTGGTTAAGACTCTGACTTCCAATGTGAGGGGTACAGGTTTGATCCCTGGTCAGAGAACTAAGATCCCACATGCCATGCTGCACAGCCAAGAAAATTAAAAAAAAATTTTAAATAAAAAAATAAGAACTCTCATGTCTCTTGCTTTGGGAACCTTGTTTTTTCACTTTGGTATTGCAAGCTTATCTTCCCTCACGCCCCCACCAAGACCTGCTGTTTCCTGATTCTTTCAGTGCCAAACCCCAAAATCTTTGGTTGGCATCTCTCGGGAATTGAGTGCTATCATTCTGGGTGTGGGTTTTGGTGTTGATTTACAAAACAGGCCGTCTGGTGAGACACGACTCCCTCGCAAACACTTGAACCTGGAGAGTCCCTCGTGTGTTCTCCAGACGCTAGCAGACACTCCCTCTGCACATCCAGGTCTCAGGGCAGCGCCTCCACACCCTATCCTCAGGTTTACACATGCTGATCATGTGCTCTGTTGCTCAATGGTGTCCAACTCTTTTGTGACCTCATGGACTATATAGTGTGCTGCAGTCCATGGGGTCGTAGAGTTGGACATGGCTGAGCGACTGAATTGAACTGGACTATATAGTGAGGCTCCTCTGTCCATGGGATTCTCCAGACAAGAATACTGAAGTGGGTTGCCATGCCCTTCTCCAGAGGATCTTCCCAAACCAGGGATCAATCCTGAGTCTCTTGTATTGGTAGGCAGATTCTTAACCTCTGAGCCACCTGGGAAGCCTCAGGTTTAACCCTGGTTTAAGGGCACTCCCAGGGGTAGAAATGTTAGAGGGGGCAGCAGGGACTTAAGGAATCACCCCCACCCTAACTGTGTGCTTTCTTTCCCCAAGGCCATTCCATCACCATTACTGCCCTTGTGCACGCAGAAGCCTGTGTTACAGATTCTGAGGACTGAGTTATGGAGACCAGCAATCTGCCTGTAATTAATTTCCTATTTATGTCTCTCTCTTTTAATTCTGTTTATATTCTACCGGTAGACGCTCCTTCATTGCTCTTCTCCATTCCTTCTTATGATTTTCATCCTAAAGAACTTGGTCTTGTCCAGACCCTTGAGGTCCAGAGATCTTCTATGTCTAGAAAAATGTCTCTCCAGCCCTCCTCCCTCCCTGGCTTTCCCATCGTCATCCTGACGCCTGACATCCAGTCTGCGCAATTGAGTTGTTCTGAGCAATCCTGAGCTGCCAGCATAGAGGTGGGCTGGGCATCAGGAAAACTGGGCACCCCTCCTATGGGGGTTCTCCTGCACTGGATGGCTCTGGACATGCACAGCTGTTTTCTGCCTTTCAGCTGTCAAGATTACACAATTTATTTTTAGAAAAAGGTTATTCCATCAGGAATCTAATTCCAGAAATCCTCCTGTCCTGGATTCAACAGAATGAATCAAGAGAGTAAAAGGAGATGAAAAAGAGCAAGAAGAAGAAATGTGAGTTTTAGAGAGGGCAGGAGGATGTGCAGAAGGTGAATAAGTGCACTTCAGGAAAACCCCCAAACCAGAAGAGCGCCCTGGGGTGGCCACCACGGCATGTGGCCGTGCAGGGGAGATGAGGGATGGCTGCCATCAGTGCCAGCGAGTGAAGGGTGAGCTGACTACATGTCCCAGGGAATGGACACCCAGTCCTTCCCAGGCCCTGAAGAGGGGGCCGTACATGCCTGCAGGGCCACCATATGCACAGCTCTGGGAGGGACAGGTCGCATTGCATTCTTTGTGGAAAGCGTCCCTGGTATGGTTAAATGTCCTGTCCTCCTGACCTTCTCAAACTGAACAGGGAGCTTCTCAGTTGATCAGTGTGGTGACAGTGTGACATGCCCTTGATGCCCCACCCCCACCCCATCCCCTGTTTCATACTCCTTGGACAAGGGTGAGGTGCACAGAGGCACCAAGGCTCCTGCTCATACAAGCAGGCAGCTCCCTGCGGGCACGCAGTCACCCTGACATCAAGTAGGAGACCCTGCAGGATTCACAGCTGGCTGGGATTTGCCCAAGCCCTGGGGACCCCCTCAGCCTCTGTGGAGCCCCGTGGAATGGCCTTGGTCACCTCATGGCACCGTTTCTCAGGGCTGAGGTTCTGCCAACTTTCTACATACAAATAAAACTCAAAACACAAGAATGTAAAAGAAACTCAATGCAGTGCTACCTCGAGGGTATGTTAAGGAGTTAGGATTCTAAGTTACTTGCATTTCTTTTTATTTCCCAATTTTGTAAATAAAAAAAACAAATGCAATTTGTGTGCTGTTTTCAAAGCAGTATGTTCTGTGACCTTTTCTTACTGAAATAGACGGAGGCCGTGACATTGATGGTTCTATTATTATTAAAGCTACTGTGCTGTGCTGTGCGCTCAGTCACTTAGTCAGGTCCAAGTCTTTGCAGCCCCATGGACTGTAGCCCACCAGGCTCCTCTGTCTATGATATTCTCCAGGCAAGAGTACTGGAGTGGGTTGCCATGCTCTCCTCCAGATCTTCCCGACCTAGGAATCAAACACCGGTCTCCTGCATGGCATGTGGATTCTTCACTGTCTGAGCAACAGAAAAGCCCAAGAATACTGGAGTGGGTAGCCCATCACTTCTCCAGGGGATCTTCCCAACCCAGGAATCAAACTGAGGTCTCCCGCATTGTGGGTGGAGTCTATACCAGCTGAGCTACCAGGGAAGTCCTTTAAGCATTCTAATTTTCTTTTGAGGGGCAAAGTTTGGCTGGGGAATTAGAAAGAAAAGTGACTTTTAGGGGACAAGGTGCATCCCAGGTCTCTGCCCATTTCTACTCTGCGGGTCTTATAATGTTGAGTGTGATCTGGGAGGACCAGGGTCACCAGTCCCACTGGTGTTATAGCCACGTGTTCCAGGAAACACACTCACTTAGAAGGACAATGTAGGTAGTGGAGTGCAGTTTATTACACTGGCGGGCCCAGGGCAGAGTCTCCTCTTAGCCAAGGACCCCGACCAGCATTTGTGAAAATCTTTTATACCCCAGGTGTACATGTCCAAACCCACCACCCCAATGTCCTTGAGACTTACATAAAACAAAGGAAGGGTAAACACAATCACAATAATCCCATCATTCATGTGTTATGTGTTCTAACAGGTAATAATCAATAAGCCTGCCGATAGATACAGAAAGAATTTATGACCTGTCCGGAGGCAGAAGTGATTAGAGTATGTTTTCTCTTAGGCGATGAGTAACCTAGATGTGTGAGATGAGTGCAATTGTGCGGTAGTTTGAGCATTCTTTGGCATTGCCTTTCTTTGGCATTGGCATGAAAACTGACCTTTTCCAGTCCTGTGGCCACTGCTGAGTTTTCCAAATTTGCNCTTGAACATTAGGAAGTTCAGGGTTCACGTATTGCTGAAGCCTGGCTTGGAGAATTTTGAGCATTACTTTACTAGCATGTGAGATGAGTGCAATTGTGTGGTAGTTTGAGCATTCTTTGGCATTGCCTTTCTTTGGGATTGGAATGAAAACTGACCTTTTCCAGTCCTGTGGCCACTGCTGAGTTTTCCAAATTTGCTGGCATATTGAGTGGAGCACTTTCACAGCATCATTTTTCAGGATTTGGAATAGCTCAACTGGAACTCCATCACCTCCACTAGCTTTGTTCGTAGCGATGCTTTCTAAGGTCCACTTGACTTCACATTCCAGGATGTCTGGCTCTAGAAGAGTGATCACACCATCGTGATTATCCAGGTCATGAAGATCTTTTTTGTACAGTTACTCTGTGTATTCTTGCCACCTCTTCTTAATATCTTCTGCTTCTGTTAGGTCCATACCATTTCTGTCCTTTATCGAGCCCATCCTTGCGTGAAATGTTCCCTTGGTATCTCTAATTTTCTTGAAGAGATCTCTAGTCTTTCCCATTCTGTTGTTTTCCTCTGTTTCTTTGCATTGATCGCTGAAGAAGGGTTTCTTATCTCTTCTTGCTAGTCTTTGGAACTCTGCATTCAGATGCTTATATCTTTCCTTTTCTCCTTTGCTTTTTGCCTCTCTTCTTTTCACAGCTATATGTAAGGCCTCCCCAGACAGCCATTTTGCCTTTTTGAATTTCTTTTCCATGGGGATGGTCTTGATCCCTGTCTCCTGTACAATGTCACAAACCTCCATCCATAGTTCATCAGGTACTCTATCTATCAGATCTAGGCCCTTAAATCTATTTCTCACTTCCACTGTATAATCATAAGGGATTTGATTTAGGTCATACCTGAATGGTCTAGTGGTTTTCCCTACTTTCTTCAATTTATAAGGTGGCATTTAAACTGAGACCTGAAGGATAAAAAAGGGAGGCAGAAATCTGGGAAGGGAACACAGATGTCAGGGCTTCTGGGAAGAAGAAAGACATGTCATGCAACAGGTATGAGAGTGGGAGAATGTGGCACTTTGGGGGAGCTTCAGGGCTTCCCAGGTGGCGCTAGTGGTAAAGAACCCACCTGCCAATGCAGGAGACATGAGAGACACAGGTTCAATCCCTGGGTTGGGAAGATCCCCTGGAGAAAGGAATGGCAACCCCCTCCAGTATTCTTGCCTGGAGAACTCCATGGACAGAGGAGCCTGGCAAGCTACAGTCCATGAGGTAGCACAGAGTCGGATACAACTGATGTGACTTGGCACGTATGCACTCCAGTAACTGGGCATGAGTGGAGCACACAGCAAGAAGCTGGGGGTGATGCGCGGTAAGACAAGAGGCAGAGACTGAGACCGGGAGACATCCAGAGAGACAGAAAAGGAAACTGGCAGAAACACAGAGAGAGAGACAGAGCAAGGCAGAGAAACTGTCAGAGACAGAAAGACAGAACCAGAGAGACATCTGACAGGGACGATGTGACAGGCACCGCAGAGCCACCTCCTTCTGATCCCACACCTCCCAGGCCTTCCTTTGACAAGGGAGACAGATGTCCACATTGACTTAAGTTTACCTTGCTTTGTTGAGTAGATGTATATTTGATCTCCTACAACTCCCAGAGACCTCTCCTAGGTGAGAAAAGCATTGTTAATTAGCCGGAGAGCAAGCCCATGACGGACTGGGACAGAGCCAGGGGTGAGGTCTGTAATTCACAGACTGGGGCTTGGGTTGAGAAGCGGTCACGAGACTTGAGTTCTAGACCCTCCTTGACTCCAGGCAGCAGTGGGGCCTGTGCCTCAGTTTCTTCATCTGTAAAATGAGTACTTTCCTACTCTGACATTCCGTGGTAGCACTTCCTGAGGTTTGTGATCCTACATTTAATTGTGAAATTGTTTAATGGATGCTTTGAGAGCTTGCGAGAGACATGTGTGTCTGTCTTATTCACAGGTGAGCACATAATACATGTCCAAGAGCACTGACTTGTTTAAAAAAGGAAAAAAGGAAAGGAGTGGGAGGAAGAAGGATAGAAGGAAGGAAAGAAGAATGGAGGGAGGAGGGAGGAAATGATGTTGAAGACATAATGAGGCTGTGGCAAGAAAGCAAGGAAGAACAGGATACAAGGGGACTTAACCTCACCTGGATTAAATTCTTAGGAAGAGAAACCCAGCAGGATGGATCTAAAATGGCTTTGCTGAATTTCCCCAGGGAAGCTCATAAATCTTTATGCCTCTGGTAGAGGCACCCACCCAATTCTCCAGGCAAGAATACTGGAGTGGATCGTCATTTCCTCCTTTAGGGGACCTTCCCAACCCAGGGATTGAACCCAGGTCTCCTTGCAGGCAGATCCTTTACCATCTGAGCCAGCAGGGAAGCCCTTCAGAAAACCTTCACGTTCCACAACCACAGAGGAAGGAGAACCTGGCATATACAGGTGGCCACCACCAGGAAATCAGCAATTTGGGTGGCCAACCCCCTCACCAGCCCTCGCCCCCACAGTGCATGTTGAGTGACAGTGTCATGCTGGGGGAGAACCTGCATGAGCAGCCTGGCTCCTAGACATTCTGGAATCAGCCCCGGCTTCCCCTGGGGCTTGGTGGTGGTTCCCTAAAATCCCCAAGCGTTTGCTCCTCTCCCTCCTCCTTCTCAGGGTGGAAGTCTGGGAATTTGCTCCTTTCTAGCTAAAGCTGACTATTTCTAGACTTGGGATTTTCCAAGGATGAAACAGGAAGTGAGTTGGTAATAGGAACAAATGAGGAAGTGACAGCACATTTGCAGAAAAAACCGCTTAGGAGATCAAATTCATAAAGACTTGGGTGACTCCATGAGCCCCTGACAATAAAGCAAATGTGAACAAATGAATAAATGTGGAGAAAGGAAGCCCCTCCTGACTGGAGAATGCAGCAAAGAAATATAAAAGAAATGATGGAGTTAGAAGTGAAAAGTAAAACAGTCATGTCTGACTGTGAATGATCCCATGAACTATAGCCCACCAGGCTCTTCTGTCCATGGAATTCTCCAGGCAAGAATACTAGAGTGGATCGTCATTTCCTCCTTTAGGGGACCTTCCCAACCCAGGGATTGAACCCAGGTCTCCTTGCAGGCAGATCCTTTACCATCTGAGCCAGCAGGGAAGCCCTTCAGAAAACCTTCACGTTCCACAACCACAGAGGAAGGAGAACCTGGCATATACAGGTGGCCACCACCAGGAAATCAGCAATTTGGGTGGCCAACCCCCTCACCAGCCCTCGCCCCCACAGTGCATGTTGAGTGACAGTGTCATGCTGGGGGAGAACCTGCATGAGCAGCCTGGCTCCTAGACATTCTGGAATCAGCCCCGGCTTCCCCTGGGGCTTGGTGGTGGTTCCCTAAAATCCCCAAGCGTTTGCTCCTCTCCCTCCTCCTTCTCAGGGTGGAAGTCTGGGAATTTGCTCCTTTCTAGCTAAAGCTGACTATTTCTAGACTTGGGATTTTCCAAGGATGAAACAGGAAGTGAGTTGGTAATAGGAACAAATGAGGAAGTGACAGCACATTTGCAGAAAAAACCGCTTAGGAGATCAAATTCATAAAGACTTGGGTGACTCCATGAGCCCCTGACAATAAAGCAAATGTGAACAAATGAATAAATGTGGAGAAAGGAAGCCCCTCCTGACTGGAGAATGCAGCAAAGAAATATAAAAGAAATGATGGAGTTAGAAGTGAAAAGTAAAACAGTCATGTCTGACTGTGAATGATCCCATGAACTATAGCCCACCAGGCTCTTCTGTCCATGGAATTCTCCAGGCAAGAATACTAGAGTGGATCGTCATTTCCTCCTTTAAGGGACCTTCCCAACCCAGGGATTGAACCCAGGTCTCCTTGCAGGCAGATCCTTTACCATCTGAGCCAGCAGGGAAGCCCTTCAGAAAACCTTCAGTGGATGCTAAAACTAAAAGGTAAACATTGATGGGTGAAGTGAAGTCAAAGTCGCTCAGTCATGTCCGACTCTTTGCGACCCCATGCACTATACGGTCCATGGAATTCTCCAGGACAGAATACTGGAGTTGGTAGCTGTTCCCTCCTCCACGGGCTCTTTCTAACCCAGGAATCGAACCAAGGTCTCCAGCATTGCAGGCAGATTCTTTACCAGCTTAGTTATTAGGGAAGCCCAACATTGATGAGTTCAGTTCAGTTCAGTCGCTCAGTCATGTCCGACTCTTTGCGACCCCATGAATCGCAGCATGCCAGACCTCCCTGTCCATCACCAACTCCCGGAGTTCACTCAGACTCACGTCCATTGAGTCTGTGATGCCATCCAGCCATCTCATCCTCGGTCGTCCCCTTCTCCTCCTGCCCCCAATCCCTCCCAGCATCAGAGTCTTTTCCAATGAATCAACTCTTCGCATGAGGTGGCCAAAGTACTGGAGCTTCAGCTTCAGCATCTTTCCTTCCAAAGAAATCCCAGGGTTGATCTCCTTCAGAATGGACTGGTTGGATCTCCTTGCAGTCCAAGGGACTCTCAAGAGTCTTCTCCAACACCACAGTTGAAAAGCATCAATTCTTCGGTGCTCAACCTTCTTTACAGTCCAACTTTCACATCCATACATGACTACTGGAAAAACCATAGCCTTGACTAGACAGATCTTAGTCGGCAAAGTAAATATCTCTGCTTTTGAATATGCTATTTAGGTTGGTCATAACTTTTCTTCCGAGGAGTAAGAATCTTTTAATTTCATGGCTGCAGTCATCATCTGCAGTGATGAGTAGCAAGAGAGAATTATATACATAATCCAAAGTATCTCCCCACAACTTCCTTATTAATCAAAAAGAGGAAGATAGCAGCCTTCAGTGGAGAAACCTATTGGCCATATAAATCAAGTGATCAAGGTGACCCTCACCAGCAGTAGGACAAGTCGACAGCATGCACTTCCTGATGCTGTACTGAGAATTCAGCTTCCCATCTGCATTATCCCTGCTGAAAGTGCCCAGCCTGACTCTGACCACAGTGAAGCACCAGGGAAGCCCAAATTGAAGAACAGTCTACAAAATAATGGGCTTGAATGGTTTAAAGGTGTCAAGGTCAAGAAATGGAGAAGGGCTGAACCGTTGTTCCAGGACAGGGAAGGCTAAAAAGACATGACAACTCAATTCAATGCAGAAACCTAGATTGGATTCTGGACAGAGAATGAAAATATATTACTGAGACAGTTGACAAAATTTGAAAGTGGATGTGGATTCAATAACAATGTTACAGAGATGTTAAACTTCTGATTTTGAAAACTGAACTGTGGTTACGTGAGAGAACATTCTTTTTCCTGGAATACACACTAGTTATTTAGTGGTTTGAAAAAAAAAAAAAAACTAGAAGAATCTGAACATCAAAGCAGAGGATAAGGGCTGGTTTTAGGGGTTGCAGGAACTGTGTTCAAATCCCAGGTCTATTATACCCTGGCTGTGTGACCTTGGGCAAGCCACCTGACTCTCTAAGCTTCAGTTTCCCCATCTCTAAAATGAGACTAAATGGTTAAGACTCCACACTTCCAATGTAGGTGTCACAGGTTCAATCCCTGGTTGGGAACTAAGAGCTCACATGCCTAGTGGCTTAGCCAAAAACAAAAACAAAATGAGGCTGCTGATGGTGCCTGTCTTCACATGATTTTTGCAAAGATTTGATGAGGTAACCAACTGCAAGTCCTGAGCACAGTCTCTGGTGCATAAGGAGATTAGAGGCAGCTCTCAAGCTACATGTCTCAGGGTTGGAGGAGATCCTCAGTCTTTCAGACTCGCTTTCCTCCCAAATGAGGGCCTATTAGGAAATGCCCTCTAAGGAAAGAAGCATGAATCTAAATACTAAGGAAAAGACAGAGATGTTAGTGCCGTAGTCTAATCCTTTTGCTTTACAAATGAGGAAAATCTTTGAATCTCCCACAGTGGCTAACATTATTGGTCTTGCCCATAATAGGTGTTCATTAAAATTTTGGTGAGTCTGACTGAACCCGGTGAAGCCACTTGACCTTGATAGCTCGAGGCTTCAAAGACAGTCAGGATCAAAGACTTGAGCGTGAAAGCACGTGTGTGCCATTACTAGAAAGTGGAGATGAAGGCCAACCAGAAGGAAACCGCACCCACATCTCCCCATGAAATCTTACCAGTCCCCAAACCTGCATCTTCATCCTGGATTGCCTGGGTGAGCTCTGAACATAATTATAGATGGCAGGCAGAGAGAGATCTGACTCCAGAAGAAGCCGGAGAGGGGATGACAGAAGCAAGAGGCTGGAGAGAGACGACTGCTCGCGTGGGCTATGACGCAAGGAAAATGGGTAGAAGCTGAAAAAGACAAGGAACTGAATTCTCCCCTAGAGCTTACTGCCAACACCTTGATTTTAGCCCCAGGAGACCCATTTTGGACTTCTAGCTTGCATGACTCTAAGATAATAAACATGCATTGTTTCAAGCCATTGGATTTATGATAATATGTTCCAGCAGCCATCAGAAACTAAGACCTGTGCATCACGTCATCTCACACCTCCCTTGTTCCTTGGAGCACTGTGACGGCAGGAGCAACATTTACCCAACAAAGAACCAGACTTTCTCCTTCAGACCTGGAGGTATAATGACCCCCTCCCTATCCACCACACTGATAATAACCCCCAGCTAGAATTCCAAATAAGTAATGATAAAGAATGCAAAAGCCCTCTGAGAATCCTCAGATATATCCAAGAAGGCATTGGACTTCTCACAATACACAGGATGAGTATTTGGACCATTTTTATTCTGATTTTGAAGGGACAAGTGATCCTGAAAGTGTGGAGGAACAGGTGACATCCAAATGGTATATACAGGTGGCACTCTCAGACTTTGAACTTGAGCACTAATGGTCAAGGCCTCCCAATCATAATGCAGAGTAGAGATGTGTCTAAATCTCTGCTGGACCAGGGTGTTAATTACATGTCTGCTAGACAGAGACAGTCGGTGAGAAGGCTAAAATTAGCCAACAATCTGATATGTTGACACTTGGCATCAGTAACTGAAGCTTCTATGAAAGACATATTTATGAGATGAGCTTATGTTTCATGATGACATGCAGGCTTTCATAAGCCCCAAGAAATTCTGAAAGTTCAGCATTTTCTCTCTATCTACCTGGCTATAATGGTGAGAAAAGCTGCTGGCTTGCCCCCTCCTTGAGGTTGAAAGGGGAAGAAGATGAGAGGGGCAAAGACATCAGATTAAACGCCAAGTCTTTGTCACTGGAATGTGTTTTTCTGGTGACACTCATTAATGTGCATACCCAGAATAAATGCTTTTCAGAAAAGTAAAGCAGAATAAGTCTTTGTAGCTAACTATAGAATTAATTGTGCTTCAATTGCTGGAACTCATGCCTAGCATCTCCAACCTGTGAACACCATTATTATATGCCAGAAACTGCCAAAGGTTTAACTAAAATTATCTCATTTAATCCCCACAAACATATTAGGTGATGCGTACTATTATTATTCCCTTTTACAAATCAGGAATCCAAGGCTCAGAGAAGTGAAGTCGCTTAGGCAGCTAAGGCAGGATTTTCCAAGGATTGAAGTATCTACAACAGAGAGAATTTAATGCAGGGAATTGATCACATGGGCGAAGAGGGAGCAAGGATAGTGAAGCCACCCAGAGATTAGTAATAGCAGAAAGAAGACCTACGCCTAAGCTGCAGGATGGGGGGAGACAGTCGTATACCTGGGCCCCTGGGAATAGGTTCACCTGGTGGAAGCTGGAGCCTTGAAGGGAGCAGAAATACCTTGGTTTCCTCCCTCTTCCCACATTTTAGTGTAAGGCCAATGCCTCTCACTGACCAGAACTGGCAAGAAGCCAGCCAACAAAGAAGTCTGAGTTATGCAGCCCACAGGGATTGAAATAGAGCAGGACTCTACGGTCCTTGCCCCATCATGTCCTCTACCTGCCTTCTGTCTGTGCAAAACTTTAGTCAAACTTTAAGTTTAATCAGAGAAGTAAGAAATGCAGAAACATAGGAAAACAGTCAAAGGGGACTAAATCATAATAATATATTATCAAGCATAGTCAACCCTGAAAATTCATTGGAAGGACTGATGCCCAAGCTGAAGCTCCAATACTCTGGCCACCTGATACAATGAGCCAACTCATTGGAAAGGACCCTGATGTTGGGGAAGATTGATGGCAGGAGGAGAAGGGGATGACAGAGGATGAGATGGTTGGATGGCATCACCGACCCAATGGACATGAGTTTGAGCAAGCTCCAGGAGATGGTGAAGGACAGGGAAGCTTGGCATGCTGCAGTCCATGGGGTCGCAGAGTGAGACACAACTGAGCAACTGAACAACAACAAACACAGTCAAAGACCTTTGGTTCTTTCTCAAGGGCTGTAGATAATAATCTGAGCCATATCCTGTGAGCTGTCTCATAGATACTAAAACACCAGGGTGAAGAAGTTAACTACAGATGATCAGACATGAGCTGCCACGATTCTGAGAACTGGCCATGAAGAAATGGGAGCAAATGGACCCTGGAACTGAAGATTAACTGTACCTAAAACCACCAAGATGATGCTGGTCAGACCACTGATGACCAATTTGAGGACAACTGTTAGAGATGGCTGTGCGGTTTCTGCATGTAGCCCCTCTCCCACTTCTATCTATAAAAGCTCTCACCTCCCTGTTTGGGCTGGGTTGGGAGCGGGGGGCGGTGGTGAGGTAGTCTGCCTTTGAACAGACATCTGCCACCCTCTCCTCCACAGTTGCCAGCATCTGAAATAAAGCAAACTTTCCTTTCCACCAACCTGGCTTGTTTATTGACTTTCAAGCAGCAAGCCGCCGGACCCACCACACACCTTTTGGTAACAGGATATGCTCCCAGTCCCAGGAGAGCTAGGAAGAGCCTTAGCCAGAATATGACACAGGTCTGCACCATCCCAGTAAATCACAGGTCCTTTCATGGGAGAACACAGAGGCCAAATGTAAATTTCTTCTGGATAGCAGCTGTGGTCCCCTACAGACACTGAAGAGGCTCAGATAATCCTTCTGGATTCTAAGCAATGCTCTCTGCAGGCAAAAGGGGGGTTGCCCAGAGGACTGAGTCCCAAGCCTGGCTCAGAGAACAGCTCCTTGTATGACTTTAGACAAATATTTTTACCCTCTCTGAGCCTCAGTCTCCTCCTCTGGTACACAAGTACTAGAAATATACCCCTCGCAAAACTGATTTACAAAGCACCTGGTTCACAGCAGGTATGCCAAAAATGGCCCTAATTACACCACTGCTACCATCAATAGTATGTAACCTATTCACACGATTATCATTTTATTTATAGGCGGTGGGCTCTCATGAGGAGACAAGATCGGCAGAAAAGAAAAATGAATTTCTCAGTCACGTCTACAGAGCTGTCCTGGGCATTCTCTCAGAGACCCTTCTGCTATCAAGTAAACTTACTCAAGCTGAATAACAGTTATACGACCTGCTTCCAGGAAAGAATACCTAGGGATGCCGTAAACTGTTTATTCTGGCTTCTCCTTAATGAGTGCGTTTACCTCATGCTGTGACCTTCCTTTGCTTTCCTTAGAAAATTATCCGCTAGAAAGTAAAGAGAAAGCCAAATACCTAAAGCAAACAAACCCAACTCCCAGACCCCCGTAGAGCTGTTGTGAGCCTTTGCATTAGAAGGGATCAGGGAAATGCAAGGCACCATTAAGACAATGAAATGTATAAGGTGGGGACATTCAGCACGACTGCCTGAGCTGCTCTGCTACAACTGGGTGGCCTTCATTTGTTCTGCACGCGGCCATCCAGTGGGTCACCTGCTGTTTCTGTTTGGGCTGGAGATATGGTGACTCCCCAAATGTCAACATCACTCACCTTCCAGGGGGACCCTCCTCACTTCCTCCACACCTGCGCCATTGAGGCAAAAGGGGGGAACCATGTAAAACAGGGCTACTCAAAACACAATCTCAAAAATGCTTACTCTCTGTACCATATTGAATAGCACTCCTCTCTGCCAAATGAATGTCCCCCTAGAGCTTCTGAATGTAACCTTATTTAGAAACAGAGTCTTGGTAGATGTAATGGGTTAGGAAGACATCATATTGGTTTAGAGTGGCCCTAAGCCCAATGACTGCTGTCCTTATAGGAAGAAGAGAACACACACAGTGATGCTCACAAGGAGGAAGGTCATGTGACAATGAAGGCAGAGATGGAAGTGAAGCATCTACAAGCCAGGGAAGCTTGGTGGAGGCCAGGGAAGCTGCTCAACACCCTGCAATGCCCGGGATAGCTCTCATAACAAAGAAATGTCCATCCTAAAATGTGCTAAGGTTGGAAAACCAGGCTAACCATGCTAAACGAGTCAAAGTCAAGGTGAATTTAAGGTGAGTTTTGAAGGATGTGTAGGAGTTTATGAAGTGAAGAGGAGGGGAAAGGGCCTCCTAGCAGAGAAAACAGACTATCCAAAAGCAAGGAGGAAACTAAAGGCAAGGCCTGTTCAGAGAAAGGGGACAGCTCAGTATGAGTAATAAAGCAGAGTAGGGCTGGATCCCAATGGACTCAACTAAGTAGTCTGCATTTCATCCTATTAGCAATGGGGAGCCATTTACAGTACTTGAACAGGGTGGACAGTATTATTTCTGAATGATAATCTTATATGAAAAATTAAGGGAAGAGGAGCAAACCAGGGGTAAGACGCCATGAAGTCAGTCTGGTTCCCCACATCTCTGCCAGCCTCCAGTTAATCCTACATCTAGGCATCTAATTTCTGGCAGACCTGACTGGAAAGCAGTGTTCTCCATCCCAGACTCTGCCAGGCACATATTCAAACAGCTATGGGCCTTAGTGACACTGCTGGCCCTGCTGGGGAAATCCTGACTCAAACAGGAAGGAGTACAACAGCTTTCCAACCTCTGCCCTCTGGCATTTCCAGCCATTTCCATTTGGAAGAGACTTTGTTTCCTGCTGCCTTAATGAGGGGGAAGGCAGTCTAATTTGAGCTCTCCTTAGAGGCTCACACAGAGACACAAAATTTCCTAAGGCTCTATCCTCAATGCTCTCCATGTCTTCTCCCTTCCTTTCTACCAACCTTGTCTGCAAAGTGGTTTTAGGGTCACAGTGGAAAGGCCAAGCCTTACCTCCTCCCAGGGGACACAGAGACACCCCCTAACCTCCCAGCAACTCAGCCACTTGCTATCTTTGCCATGAGCCCACAGAATCAATACCATGCTCTCAGATCTTGTTTTTTCCTTGAGTGATCTTCCCAAGGCCTTTAACTCTGCTCTGTGGCAGTCAGGGTCACAAACACTAGAGTTTCCATTTCAGGAACGTGGTGGACCCATTCACCATTTGACTTGGACAAGTGACCTCTCCTGTGGGTATCATGTTCCTCATCTATAGAGTGGGATAGTTCAGTTCAGTTCAGTCGCTCAGTTGTGTCCGACTCTTTGTGACCCCATGAATCACAGCACACCAGGCCTCCCTGTCCATCACCAACTTCCGGAGTTCACCCAAACTCAAATGAGTCCGTGATGCCATCCAGCCATCTCATCCTCTGTTGTCCCCTTCTCCTCTTGCCCCCAATCCCTCCCAGCATCAGAGTCTTTTCCAATGAGTCAACTCTTTGCATGAGGTGGCCAAAGTATTGCAGTCTCAGCTTCAGCATCAGTCCTTCCAAAGAACACCCAAGACTGATCTCCTTTAGAATGGACTGGTTGGATCTCCTTGCAGTCCAAGGGACTCTCAAGGGTCTTTTCCAACACCATAGTTCAAAAGCATCAATTCTTCAGTGCTCAGCTTTCTTCACAGTCCAACTCTCACATCCATACATGACCACTGGAAAAACCATAGCCTTGACTAGACAGACTTTTGTTGACAAAGTAATGTCTCTGCTTTTTTAATATGCTATCCAGGTTGGTAATAACTTTCCTTCCAAGGAGTAAGCATCTTTTAAATTCATGGNGCATCAATTCTTCAGTGCTCAGCTTTCTTCACAGTCCAACTCTCACATCCATACATGACCACTGGAAAAACCATAGCCTTGACTAGACAGACTTTTGTTGACAAAGTAATGTCTCTGCTTTTTTAATATGCTATCCAGGTTGGTAATAACTTTCCTTCCAAGGAGTAAGCATCTTTTAAATTCATGGATGCAATCACCATCTGCAGTGATTTTGGAGCTCCCCCCCAAAAAATCAGCCACTGTTTCCACTGTTTCCCCGTCTATTTGCCATGAAGTGTTGGGACCAGATGACACAATCTTAGTTTTCTGAATGTTGAGCTTTAAGCCAACTTTTTCACTCTCCTCNCTGGTGGTGTCCATGTGTAAAGGCCTCTCTTGTGTTGTTGGAAGAGGGTGTTTGCTATGACCAGTGCATTCTCTTGGCAAAACTCTATTAGCCTTTGCCCTGCTTCATTCTGTATTCCAAGGCCAAATTTGCCTGTTACCCCAGGTGTTTCTTGACTTGCTACTTTTGTATTCCAGTCCCCTATAATGAAAAGGGCATCTTTTCTGGGTGTTAGTAAGTCCGCTAATTCAAAGCGTTGTGCAGGGATTCATGGAAACCATGCATGTAAATTGCTTAGTACAGTGGCTGGCATGTAAGAAACACCCAGCAGACTGTATAGTAATAATATCATGGTTACCGAGTCACCTAATGCTGCATGACCTTTCATGCTCCCCTATTTCTTGCTACAAGATCCAAAACCACAAAAGAAAAAGGCGGAAGGGGAGGAAAAATTCTCAAGGTCCATTCACATGTTCGCCATACCTGCTATGTGCAAGCATGCCCTCCTCTCAGCCTCATATGTGGCCTCTTAGGTGGCTCACTGGTAAAAAGAATCTACCTGCCAATCAATGCAAGAGACATGGGTTCAATCCCTGGATCAGGAAGCACCCTGGAAGAGGAAATGGCAACCCCCTCCAGTATCCTTGCCGGCGAAATCCCACAGACAGGGGAGCCTTGTGGGCTGCAGTCCATGGGGTTGCAAAGAGTCACACGACTAAGCAACTCAGTACACACACATGCAAACTTCCCATGGCAGCCTTGGAGATTTCCCTTCAAGAAAGAATTTCCTTTAGCTCTGAGAACCTTCAGGATCAACTGCAGCATTCAAGGCAAGGCCGCCTTCTCAGGCAGCCCCAGACAACAACAAGCATGGTAGGGGTGCCACAGCCTAGCCATTTCTGTCCAACGTAGGGTTCTTCTAATAGGCGATCTTTACTCCAGGGCCCCCCACTGGATTGGCCAACACTTGAGCAGATCTCCATGATGGCCTGAAGGCCCTCCTTGCCCATCCTGCTTCCTTCCCCCTTTGTCTTTCACTGGCATCAACCTCCCAATAAACCTCTAGCTCTGTTGCAGTGTCTACTTCTTGGAGGACCTACCGAAATACCTCATAACTCTAGATTGCTGTATCTGTGTGTGTGTGCAAATGTTAAGAGTGTGCTTCCTTCGGACTTCCCTGGTGGTCCAGAGGTTAAAAATCTACCTTGCAACACAGGGGATGCGGGTTCGATCTCTGGTCAGGGAACTAGATCCCACGCGCTGCAGTAAAGATCAGAGATCCTGAATGCTGCAACTAAGACCTGGAGCAGCCAAACTAAATGATTATTTCTTTTGAATACAGAGCGTGTATGTTTCCTTCCTTGTAGTATGGAGTCATCCTGGTCTGCCCATCATGTGAATTAACTCTGCAAAACATAAGACCTTCATTTCGAACGTGAGATGCACGTGCAAGCCAGTGGATGGGACCAGCACCCAGCATGGTGCCTGGCACATGGCAGGAGTCACTCGACACACACTCGTTCCATAAATGACTAATTGACTGTGACGTGGTGTTCAGGACACTCCTCTGAACACTGTAGGACAGTGCTCTGCATCTTACAAAAGTGAAGAACATTTAAAAGGAATTGTTCTTAGTCCAGACCCAGTAATAACAAGAGGAGCCAGCCTGTACTGAGAGCTATGGTGGACAAGGGATGCATTCCCTGGCTCCCCTACAAGGAAGGATGTGCCACCCTAGCTGCAGAGCCACCTCGCCTGAGGTCACCAGCACCCCAGGTTGGCCCACACCAGTGACTGATGGATGTTCAGGACACAGACCCGTTGGCCATTCTAGCTCTGGAGCGCACTGTGGGCTCAGTTGGAGCAATCACTGGGCCCTCTTCGCAGCTCCAACCTCTCCCTCTGCTCTTTCCTGCTCCCATCCCCTTGTTTTCACTGGCGTTGACCCTGAGAGGTCTCCTTAATAAACATCCTGCCAGCTCAACTCCACTTAACGGTGCTAAGGGCATGCACCTGCATGAACTCTGCATTCTCACTGCCACCCTAGGGGCGAGAATTATGCAGCCCCCTCCACGTTGCAGAGGAGAAATCCAAGGCTCAAAAGGGTCACACTTCCAGCAAAAAGAGAGCTGAGGTGCAAGCCTCAGTGTGTGGGACTTCAAAGCCCAAGGTGTTACATCTTTGGAAATGAAGGTTGCCATCCTTCACCTCCAAGCTGAGTCTCAAAGGCAAGCTCCAATCTCACAAATAAGCCAAGGCAAGCACCACAGGCAAGTGCCTGACTCCCCAGACCCGTGTTTTCCCTTGAGTGTCCCGGGAGGAGCCTCAGAGGGACCTACCTTGACCCAAGAATGCCACTCAGGTAACACAAAAGGTCATTTTTAAAGGAGTCCCTGCCAAGCTGATAACAAGTTTAAAAGGATGTTTAATCAAACTTATTTATCTGATTCAAGCCTGAACCCGAGAAATAAACTTGAGACTTTTCACAGCCCACTGGAAACCTGTCAAAGCAATCAAGTAAACACACAAAATACGTAGCTTCTTTATGGATTTTTTTCTCCTCCACCATCCCACTGGGCAAGAGAATGAGAGAGAAAAAAGTACAAGGGATGCACCAGTTTAACTGAAATATTTACTGTCTTTGGAACCAAAAGAAAACCTTTCTCCATAATGAAATGTCATTTTTTTTTCTAGAAGACTTAATTAGAAAACCTTCAAGGGAAAAATCTCCTAAAAGGGTATGACATGATACCTCCGTCTGAAACTGTTAAATTAAGAGGAAGAGGACGGAGAGAGCTTCCCAAGTGACTCAGTTATAAAAAATCCACCTGCCAATGTAGGAGATGCAGGAGATGTGGGTTCGATTGCTGGGTGGGGNTTTGGAACCAAAAGAAAACCTTTCTCCATAATGAAATGTCATTTTTTTTTCTAGAAGACTTAATTAGAAAACCTTCAAGGGAAAAATCTCCTAAAAGGGTATGACATGATACCTCCGTCTGAAACTGTTAAATTAAGAGGAAGAGGACGGAGAGAGCTTCCCAAGTGACTCAGTTATAAAAAATCCACCTGCCAATGTAGGAGATGCAGGAGATGTGGGTTCGATTGCTGGGTGGGGAAGATCCCCTGGAGTAGGAAATGACAACCCACTCCAGTATCCTTGCCTGGAAAATTCCATGGACAGAGGAGCCTGGCGGGCTGCAGTCCAAGGGGTCGCACAGAGTCAGACACGACTGAGCGAGGGAGCGTGTACACACACACATGAGGAGGGAGGCCACACAAACCACACCAACAGGCAGAAGCCAGGAGGCTGTCGAGAGCCCCTTCAACAGAGCAGAGATGTGAAGAGGGGATATTAAGAAATCTTGTCCTGATCCACCGTTTGCTATGAAGTCTCTGAAACCCATCCACAGGTAATTAAGCTTTTAGAAGACAGGCGTCGCCTTTAAATTTAATAGAAAAGAGAGCTGCACATTTAGTGAAGCGAAAATGCTAAATAACAGTCATGTATTTTGTACTTGACTGGCAGTCTTCATCATCCATTGGGGGATGGATAAAGTGACTGTTACTACCTGACTCTGACAATTGAAAGTCCCTCCCTTGAATCTTCAAAAAGGCAGTGGTGGAAGCTTGCACATGTCTCTATTAACATATTCCTCTCTCTTTGAAATTTCTCCCTCTCTCTCGCTTCCTCTATCATTCTCTCCCCACCACCTCTTCTCTCGCTCTCTCTCTCCTATACATGTACACCATAAAATGAAATGAACCTGGAGAACTTAGAACTTCCCTTCCCCCTAAGTGAAGAATACCTCACTCTTCCCCATCCTCAATATTTAAACATCTCAAAATACAGCCAGCTTCAACACAGAATTCTTACAAATGATTAATGACAGCCCAGGATCACTCTGAAACCCTGCCCATCTATCTTTTTTTAAAGATTTATCTATTTATTTTTGCCTGTGCAGGGTCTTCACTGCTACGTGTGGTCTTTCTCTAGTTGCAGGGATTGGGGGCTACGCTTTGCTACAGTGCACGGGCTTCTCACTGTGCTGCCTTCCCTTGTTGCAGAGCATGGCCTCTAAGCAAGCAAGTGGGCTTCAGTAGTTGTGTCTCAGGGGCTCTAGAGCACTGGCTCAATAGATGTGGCACGTGGGTTTAGTTGCTCCTCGGCATGTGAGATCTTCCCTGACCAGGGACTGAACCCGTGTCCCCTGCATTGGAAGGTGGATTCTTAACCACTAGACCACCAGGAAAGCTCTCATCTATTTTCTTGTAGGAAATCGCAGAGAATCTCATAGAAATGCAGTCCAAGCCGTCCTCGTTCAGCCTATCACCAGAGGGCAGAGGGTGGAGGTACCAGCCTACAGGATGTGGTAAACACACTGATTGGAGACCCCCAAATGCCCAGTAAACCAGCCCCAGAACAAACAGCCAATTTCATTCTCTGCTAAATTCTTTAGCTGGGGTTGGAAGATCTTTTCATGGATTTCACTTCCTTTCTCAGGTGGCATAGGGAAAGAAATGGGGCTTCCCAGGTGGCTCAGAGGTAAAGAATTCACCTGCCGATGCAAGAGACGTGGGTTCGATCCCTAGGTCAGGAAGATTCCCTGGAGGAGGAAATGACAACCCACTCCAGTATTCTTGCCTGGAAAATCCCATGGACAGAGGTCCCTGATGGCCTATAGTGGGGTCTCAGAGAGTCGGACACGACTGAGTGACTGAGCTCATGCACGCACACAGAGAAGGGAATGCACAGAGATTCAGCTTCCTCCAGCATCGGCAAAGGGCCATGCCAGGGGTTTTCAGGGCTTGCAGATGGGAGGACTGAATCTCCATGACACAAGTCGAGGTCTCCAAAAGCACACACTGAAATAGAGTTCAGAGTTCAAGATGTTTACTAGGAATCAAACTTGTCAAAAGAGGAGGGAAGCAAGACTGGACAGAGAGAATTGTCAGCTTCAATGCTGGTCAGACAAAGCCTCGGCCAGCCCCCTGGGGAGTTCTGGGATAAATATTATCTGTGGGAGTCACCCTGTATCCGGCTGAAATGGCCGGGTCTTTACGCCCCCACCTGGCTCAGACACTGAATGCTGATTTCCCAAGGAAAGACATGCCCTCAGGCAAGGTGGCTCTGCAGCTGAGGTGGACCCTGAAGGACTGACCAGCTACTGGCCACGTTCTCTGCAGCTGGACAGCAAATCCAAACATATATCTTCGTGTTTGCTTCACCTTGTGCATCAGCTTCCTAGGGTTGCCATACTAATGCACCACAGTGGGGGCCTTACAACAACAGGGATTTATTGTCTCACAGTCCTGGAGGCTCAACATCCAAGATCAAGGTGTCAGCAAGATTGGTTCCTTAAAATGGCTGTCTGGGGAGGCCTTACAAATAACTGTGAAAAGAAGAGAAGCGAAAAGCAAAGGAGAAAANTGGAAAAGACTCTGATGCTGGGAGGGATTGGGGGCAGGAGGAGAAGGGGACAACAGAGGATGAGATGGCTGGATGGCATCACGGACTCGATGAACGTGACTCTGAGTGAACTCCAGGAGATGGTGATGGACAGGGAGGCCTGGTGTGCTGCAATTCATGGGGTTGCAAAAGTCAGACAGGACTGAGCAACTGAACTGAACTGAACTGAACTGAAGGGCCAGAAGAGAGAGTCTGTCCTGTGTACTCCCCCTAACTTCTGGTGGTTTGCCAGCAATCTCTGGTGTTTCTGTTTCTGCTGTATCACTCCAGTCTGTCTTTGTGTTCACGTGTGTGTGAGTGTGGATCTAAATTTTACCTTTCTATAAGGACATTAACCAAATTGAATAAGGGACACATCCTAGTCCGGTGTGACCTAATCTTAACTAATGATATCTTCAATGACTCTATTTTCAGATAAGGTCCCGTTGTGAGGTATTAGGGGTTAGGACTTCAATATATGAGTATGGGAGGCAAGGGGAGACACAATTCAATCCATGATGCACAGAAAGGCTAAAAAAACACGCCCACATTCACACAGGATGTGAGTAGCAGAACTGCAATTGAAAGGGAAGTCTTTCAACTTTTAAGAGACCACAGCCAACTGAATTCCAAATTGGCATAAACTGAGCGGTTCACTGGCCCCCACTGCCGACGCTGTTAATGCAGCTAGTCAACACCTGGGATTGCAGTGTGCTCCTCTGCTCCACCCAAAGTGGGTGGGAATTCTTTTAAGGTTAAATCCTGGGAACAGTCTAATAGTTAACAACCACCTAGCAGGCACTGGGTCTTAAGCTTTTATAGGTCTCAGAACACTTTGGTTTCCTAATCAAAGTTATGATTGCTAGAAAAAAAAATTTTTGTGGCATACAGGATCTAAGTTCCCCAACCAGGGATTGAACTTGTGCTCCCTGAAGAGACAGGGCAGAACTGTAACCACTGGACGGCCAGGGAAATCCTAGAAAAAATTCTTATATGGAACTTTGCACTCTCAAAGTTTTGCGCACAAGTTCAGGGCATTCATAATGCTCATCCATGATCATCAGCAGATATTACTTCTGCCATAAGGACAAATTGGGGAAAAAAAATAGAAGCTTAAAAAGGGAGTTCAAAAAGTTATGAAAACATGAAGTTAAAAGTTGGGATCTGCCAATTTTGCCCCACAGATGTGGGGGCAGGGTCTTTCACAAGTCTGGTGACTTGGGAACAGATGGAAGCTGGTGCTAAATTTCCCTGCTCCCATCCCATGATTTGCCACTTCCAATTTTATGTTACCAGAAGAGAAGGAAAATTCTGCCTTTGGAAAAGAAGGAAGATCTACACCCAGCACCCAACCTTCAAGAGGATCTTCCTTGCAGTTTAAAGTAAAGTCACATCAAGACTTCCCCCTTTGAAGATGAACTGAAAGGAAAAGGGAGGTACTTTGGTTTTCCTCTTCCATAGTAGGTACGCTTTATGTATCTATGTGTTTTCATTTATTGAATTGTCTGGCTTCGTAACAAACTACTGTAGGGAAAGAAACCATCATCCCAGGAAAGAAGTTATCTTTCTGAATCAATGAAGCCTTCTTTGGTTTGCAAACAACAGAAAACCCTACTCAAACTGGCTTAAGAAAAATAATATAATTTTGTTTTTTCATTTAATGTACTGGTATCGTGTTCAGGTAAGGTTTGATCCAGGGACTCTTACGTTTCTTTCTTTCTAATCTTTAGAATCTGTCTTTGCTACTTGGCTTTATTCCTTGACTCCATGCATCACTTCCAACGTTATCAAGATTCCACTCCCACTAGGTTCAAAGCCCACGGGAAAGAAATACCTATGGTTCTGTCACCGGTTTTAACTAATTGCAGTAGTCATCTGATGATGAAGCTGAAGCTCCAATACTTTGGCCACCTGATGCAAAGAGCCGACTCACTGAAAAGACCCTGATGCTGGAAAAGACTGAGGGCAGGAGGAGAAGGGGATGACAGAGGATGAGATGGCTGGATACCATCTTTGACTCAACAGACATGAGTTTGAGCAAACTCTGGGAGATAGTGAAGGACCGGGAAGCCTGGTGTGCTGCAGCCTATGGGGTAAAAAAAAAAAATTGAACATGACTGAGAGACTGAACAACATCAAGTAGTCATCTAAGAAAATGTCTTTATATTTTAGAAATATGATCTAAACTATGTAGGGGCAAAATGGCAAATATGTGAGCTTGCTTTAAGAAACCTCGGCAAAGACAGAATTAAGGGATAGGTGGGGCCAGTGTGGCCAGACTTGTATAACTGGTGAATCTGAATTACGGGCATGTGAGGATCCTCCATGCTACTGTTTCTACTGTGGGTTAATCTACAAATTTTCATAATAAAGACGTATTTCAAGAGTCATCCCATCTCAGTGGCTCTGATTTTATCACACACCTCTTTTTAAACCAATTGCTATGGCCAGAAGAACGCAAATCTCTAATTGGTCACAGTGAAAGCAATTTCCCACCCCTGAGCTGTGGATGAAGCCAGTGTCACCTGCAGCATCCCCGGGAGGAAGCCAAGGGGTCATTACTAAAGGAAGGGCAGACGGATGCACCGTCAGATCAGCTCAGCCCATGGAGATGTGAGTCTCCATCTCACGCTGCCTCAGTCAACAATGGTCATGGCCATAAAGAAGCTAACACGGGCCTCTTTTTACCCCTCAGCAGCATAAAAGCTCCTTTCCTTTCTCCCATCTTCTCCATCACTTTCCTAAAAAGTGAAGCTGAATTTTTTTTTCCTGAATGAGAATTTATTTTTGGTCTGCTCTGTCTATCTACCTACAGAACAGTTAGGGCACCATCTCTGAAGAACTCCACATTTCTTTCCAAAGGAGGCGATTCCAGTGACCCATTTTCAAGATTTCTGGGTGAGACACGAGAGAAAGAAAAGCTTTCCAGAAAAAAATCCAAGTCTAATAGGCAAAAGTTCTCCCAATCAGCTTCTAATCCATTTCCAAGGCAAGGAGTTTTCCCACCTATAAATGAGAGAGTTGGGGAATGGACGATTTCTCTGGGCTCTTCCAGCCCTGACATTTTATAGCACTTTTACAGAGTCCGTTCATCAAATCATCACAGGTGCTGATAGATTTTATCTCGGAGGAGTTTGGAGAAAGGAAGTTTCACCATTTTAAAAAATCCATTTCAACTTTACTGAAAAAAGAGGGTTCTTTTTTTCTTTTGTTAATGGAACTGGGAAATGCATAAAAATTGGAGACATAAACTCTTCGATAAAAAGTATTAAAAGCTCCACTTCCCAGCTGCCTTATCATCTTCATTTCACTGGGTCATGTGTAACTTGGGATTACAACATCTAAAACGGCCATATCGCAAATGCAATTACTGTGGCAATAGTGGGTTCCATAAGTATGCATTACTGAGATTGGCAGCTCTTGCCCATGAGCTGGAAAATCTAAATAAGGTAGGCTACCACAAGAAAAAAATCATTATCTAATTTTATTATTCACTGCAAAAGCTATCAAAGCACAGCAGTCTACTTTAGCATTTTTTTAAAAGGGTATTATTTTGCTTACAATTGTTAGCCCAACAAGTTTAATATATTTAAACTTGAACAAATACATTAATGTTTTCTAATATATTCCTGGAGTGTGGTATAGTCACAATCTGGCCTTCCATCTGTTTGCGTCCCTGAACTACTGCTATCCTAAGTGACTGCTGTTGTTTGTTTTCCTGCTGATCAATTGAAAGCTTAACACTCTTCCTGTTTCCAAGGGTCAGATCTGTTAAGATCATCCATTGTGACCCAAGCCAGGCATCGCTGGAGATTCACAGACTCCTCCAGGCCACTGAAATCCCAGGAAGGGCAATGAAGTATCCATTTTCATGGTGGCAGATAACAAAAGTAGATGTCTAGTTCATATTCACATCCCTAGAGGAGTTTATTCTCTTAGAGCTTCTGTTTCCAGTCACAATTTATGGCGCATTTGTCACATGCCAGAAACTGATAAGTGGCTTATGTGTATCATCTCATTTAATCCTTGAAACAACACCAAGTTGTGGATATCTTATTATGATTGTTTGTCAGATGGAGGAGAAACCTACATTTAAAGAGGTTAAGTCATTTGCTCAAATCGTAATCAGTCAGTGGTGGAACACAGATCGACTTTAATCCAAGTCTGTCTGTCTAATTCTGTAAAACTGGCTCTACACACTGAAATAGAATAAACTCTTCACTATTTCCTGGATCCATGCCCTTTGCCATACACTGCAAAGGTCCCCTCACAAAAGACAGAATGTATTTTCCTGCCCCTTGACTCTGGGCTTGCCCAAGTGAATTGATTTGGTCAACATGATTCATGTAGATATGACAGAATCACAAACTTGGGACATGTCGTACCGTTGGGCTTGCCCTCTTGAAATTCTACCATTATTAAGAAAAGACCATGCCTTGGCTGGCTTGCTGGGCCTGGGGGGAGGAGCTATTCCAATCTACCTGCAAATTTGTGAGCAAAAACTAAATGTTTGTCATCTCCCACTGAGATTTTTGAGCCTGTTTGTTATATAGTAATAGCTAACTGATACAAAAACTACAGTTTACAGTCTTGTGTATTATAGAACTTTATCACAGCTGGGAGGAAAATTCTGTTCTTTTAATTCAGTGTTAGTCACTAACAGTTATGGAAAAAAGAAATTATATAGCCACCAACAAGTGGGAGATATCACCTACCTGCCACAATTGATATCCTCAGAGCTATTGGCCCCATGTCATTCATCATTATATTCAAATGAATGACTTGATTAAGTCATATGAAACCTATGAGTCTGAAGTTGAACTGTGCACTTTCTCCAAAAATCTTCAAATAGTCTATCAACAGAAGAATAAATAAAGATGTGGTGTGTGTGTGTATAAAATGGTATATTACTTATGAAAGTGAAAGTCATTCAGTTATGTCCAACTCTTTGCCACCCCTTGGACTATACAGTCCATGGAATTCCCCAGGCCAGGATACTGGAGTGGGTAGCCTTCTCCTTCAGGGGATCTTCCCAATCCAGGGATTGAACCCAGGTATCCTGCATTGCAGGTGGATTCTTTACCAGCTGAGCCACAGGGGAAGCCCATATGTGTGTGTGTGTGTGTGTGTGTGTGTGTGTGTTTGGTTTAGTTGCTAAGTCAGGTGCGACTCTTGTAACCCCATGGACTATAGCCTGCCAGCCTCCTCTGTTCATGGGATTCTCCAGGCAAGAATACTGGAATGGGTTGCCATTTCCTTCTCTAGGGGATCTTCCCGATCCAGGGATCAAATCCACGTCTCCTGCACTGGCAAGAGGGTTCTTTACCACTGAGTCACCTGAGAAGCTGACACATGTTTCTGTACAAATAATTCACTTTGCGGTGCAGCAGAAACTAGCACAACGCTATAAGTCAACTATACTCCAAAAAAACAAAAAAAAAACAACATTGCTATTTTCACTCTAAAAATAAATAAATACATGGCAAATGTGTTTTTTTTTAAGAAATCTAAACATACACACACACATCTCCCTACCATTCAGAAAGATGGTTGTCAATATTAAACTTCAATCTGTCTCTCTGCTATTGCAAAGAGATTCAAGAAACAACCTAAGTACCGAACAAGCCGTTCTGTTGTGGGGACACGCGTTCTGACATTTCTTTTCTTCAGGGTCTTTTGGTGCAATGAGGAGAAAGGGGAAAGGGGAAAAGCGACAGGTTCAAAGAGAAGCTGCTTCAGGGCAGAATGCAGGTGATACATGAGGGGAAAAATAATGAATAAAGAAAGGAAAATAAGGTAGTGGTCAGATTCAGTAAAAAGGGTAACAATACATTCCCAGTTCCACTGGCATGGCAAAAGTACCCAATTCAGGTCACACAGAGGTGGAGTCTGCTGTTTCCTTGAAGTTCTGGAGCAGCATCTGACTTGGCTCCTTTTAGTACAAGCTGGACAATTCCTTAATAAAACAATACAAAGCTTCGACTGGCCAGCTGATGCCATCTTTCCTGTGATAACATCCTACACAATAGTCACTGTGTCCTACTGCTCTCTTTGCCATCCCTGTACTGAATCACTCTATTGGACAATTTCTTTCTGCCCCATTATGGCCAGTAGATACAGCCCACTCCCCTTAGGAATACACAAAGGCAATAATTCTCAGCTGAAGGAGGGAACACACATTCGCTTGTAAAAAG
The DNA here is from genome assembly GCA_006410615.1 of Neotragus moschatus. Taxonomy (NCBI): domain Eukaryota; kingdom Metazoa; phylum Chordata; class Mammalia; order Artiodactyla; family Bovidae; genus Neotragus; species Neotragus moschatus. Next base: position 5,497,076 of record SJYA01002485.1, on the reverse strand, counting down.
ATCCAAATCCTGGGGAGCAGTATGTGTGCATAAGTAATGAACCACCTGCCAGTAATCCTGACAGCCCAGACACCCTCCACTTTGTCCCCCAGTTGGGAATTGTTTCTACAGACTGTAGACTTATTTCCTCAGTAAGAAAAAAATGTTCTTTCTTAGAAAATGCAGAAGCATTTGCCCTTTCAGAAAATATGAGAATGTTACTTATGCACGGAGTCCTGGATATATTCGATTTTCTTTAATAACCCAAATTCGTATTTAAGTATATTTTCAACTTAATGTAACCTGAATTATGATTCTTTAATTTGAACAGGTCAACATACACTGCTGGCTAATTGAAGGTAAATCTTTCTCAAGCTCTGGGCTAGAATAAATTTTCATGGCACTCCTTCCTTGGGAAAATTAAGAGGTGCATTAGCCAAGCACAAGGAAAAAAAAGAAAATTCCCCCCCTCCCCCACCCAACCACCCTGTTACCTGTGTGGATACCAGAAGAGGACAGGCTCAATTTGATAGTGAGAATCTAAGCTGGCACAAAATTAAATAGAATGAATTTTCCTGAAGGACAAATTTATGTTTAAAAGCAGGACCAAAAGAATGAAATAATACCATTTGCAGTAACATGGTTGAACCTAGAGATTGTTACACTGAATGAAAAAAGTCAGACAGAGAAGGACAAATATATGATATCGTTTTTATGTGGAATCTAAAAAAAAATGGTACAAATGAACTTATTTAAAAAACAGCAATAGAGTTACAGATGTAGAAAACAATCTTATAGTTACTGGGGGAAAGGAAGGGAGGAATAAGTTGGGAGACCTGGACTGACATATATATACACAGTACTGTACATAAAACAGATAACTAATAAGGACCTGGGACTTCCCTGGTGGCTCAGACGGTAAAGCGTCTGTCCACAATGCGGGAGACCCAGGTTCGATCCCTGGGTTGGGAAGATCCCCTGGAGAAGGAAATGGCAATCCACTCCAGTACTATTGCTTGGAAAATCCCATGGACAGAGGAGCCCGGTAGGCTACAGTCCATGGGGTCGCAGAGAGTCAGACACGACTGAGCGACAGGGCTATAGGGCTAATAAAGACCTACTATATAGCACAGGAAACTCTACTCAAAACTCTGCAATGACCTATATGGAAAAAGAATCGAAAAAAGAGTGTGTGCATGCGTGCTTAGTCGCTTCAGTCGTGTCCTACTCTCTGTGACCCCATGGGACCATGGCCCACCAGGCTTCTCTGTCCATGGGATTCTCCAGGCAAGAATACAGGAGTGGGTTGCCATTTCCTTCTTCCTAAAAGCGACTGGATGTATGTATTGTGTATAAACTGATTAAGTTCGCTGTACAGCAAAAAGTGACTCAATATTGTAAATCAACTATATTCAAATAAAATGCTTTTCAAAAAAATGAGGCCAAAATATGTTTTAAACTGACAGCAATACTATCTACCTATCAAGGTAACTTAAAGCAGCGAGAACTCAATGTCAAGAGCTAGCAAAAACACAGAGGGACTGGAACCTCTGTACATGGCTGGGGAAGATGCAAAATGCTACAGTCACCCTAGAGAACAGTTTGGCAAACTTCTTGTAAAGTTAAGCAAATATTTACCATTCAAACTAGTGATCCCACCTTTAGATAGCTACCCAAAAGAAATGAACGTTTTTGTACATTTGCACCAAAATGCCATACAAAAATGCTTAAAAGAGTTTAATCACAATTTGTCAAAAACTGGAGGCAACCAAAATGTCACTCAACTGGAGAATGGATCAAGAAATTGTGATACATCCACACAATGGAGTACCACTGAACAACAGAAAGGAATGAACTATTGGCACATGCAATAATGTGGGTGAAGCTGGAATGCATTGTTACAATGAAAGGTGCCAGATTGGAAACATACATACATATATACTTATTCCTTTATATATAGGATTTATGTGGGAGATATATATGCTTTTGAATCTGGCACATTTCATTATATATACATAATTATTCCATTTATATGACTTTTGGGAAAAGGTATAAAGAGCAGGGATAAAAAGCAGATATATGGCTGTCAGGGGTTAAGAGCTGGGGGGAAATGTTTGACTACACAGGGGCAGGAGGAGGGAATTTGGGGATGGAGTGGTGGTTCTCTACTTTGACTGAGACAGTGGCTGCATTACTGTATGTTTGCCAAAACTCATAGACTTGTGTACCACAAAGAGTGAATTTTAGGGCTTCCCTAGCGGCTCAGTGGTAAAGAATCCACCTGCCAATGCAGAAAACGTGGGTTCCATCCCTGATCTGGGAAGACCCCACGTGTCGCGGGGCAACTAAGCTCATGCACCACAACTGCTGAGCCTACACTCTAGGGACAGGGAGTCGCAACTGCTGAGCCTGTGTGTCACAACCACTGAAGCCCCCACGCCCTAGAGCCTGAGCACCACAACAAGAGAAGCCACCGCAATGAGAAGCCTGCATCCTACAACTAAAGAGGGGCCCCCACTCAATGCAACTAGAGAAAGTCCTCGCAGGAACGAAGACCCAGCAGAGCCAAAAATAAATAAAATTATTTTAAGAAGGGTGAATTTTACTGTGTATAAATTTAAAAATAAAAACAAAACAAATTGCAAGTAGCCTCTCAATTGATTACATTATCCACCAACCCAGACTATCTTAGAACACTTCTCTGAGCCTCATCTGGAAAACAGAGCGACTTCATAGGCTGTTATAAGGATTAAATGGGACCAAGAATGTAAAGTGCCCTGCACATAATAAATCTTCGATAATTGGTTTTTTCATCATTCGTTTAACAACCCTTACCCTGGGCAAGGCTCCAAGTATTAGATTTACTTGCCTGTCTTGTACATTAAATTGTAGGCTTCTATTGGGCAGGGAACATACACAGTGTTTATCTGTACAAACCACAGTGCCTATTCCCATTTCACACAAGGGAAACAGTAAATTTTTGTCAAATTGTAATGTTGTGGGCAGAGGCTGCTAATTGCCCCTCAACATTCATTCTCTATTTAATAATACTCATGAGTTTTAGCTGGAAAGTGACTGCTTAGCTAGTGACTACATTTCCCAGACTCCATTGCAGCTAGGAGGGGGCATGTGACTTGATATGGCCAATGGGATGTCAGCAAAAATATGGCGTAGCCTTCCAATTTGTGGTGCCGGCTGGAGAGCCAAGACTAGAGGCATTCCTTTGACCCCAGAGACAAAGGGACATATGAAGATGGCAGAGGTATCCAGCTTCCTATATCGAGAGACTATTATGTGAGCAACAAATAAACTTATAGCCTCTGTTAAAGCCTAAAGCCTCTGTTAGAGCAGGCTGATGAGACTTTAACCCACACAACTGGATGCCACTGTACAATACTGTTCCTTCATTCAGTCATTTAAGCATAATTTTTTTGACCATCCCCTACAGCATGGGAAATCTTAGTTCCCTGACCAGGGATCAAATCCGCGCTCGCTGCAATGGGATCGCAGAGCCTTAACCACTGGACCACCAGAGAAATCCCTTTGACTACCTTCTACATGTCTGTCACTGTTTTAAATACCAGGAATAAAATAAGGAGGAAGAGTCAGAATTCCTATTCTCTGGGGGCTTGCATTCAAGTGAGGAGGGGGCAGGAGAGAAGATAATAGACAAAAAAGCAAATAAATCAACAACAGTAATTAGTGCTTAGATGAAAATAAAAACAGTGTAGTGTGATAGAGAGGAACTTGGGGGTTAATCTACATGAAGTGGTCAGCGAAGGCTGCCCACGGAAGTAAGACCTTTAAGTTGAGACCTTAATGATGAGAAAGAGCTAGTCATGTAAAGACCAGGAAAGGATGTTCCAGGTAAAAGGAACACAAAGTTCAAAGGCCCTAAGGAAGAGCAATTCAGATATGCTTGTGAAATTCAGAAGAAAGATCAGTGTGGTAAAACAAACAAACAAAAACCAAAAACATACTGAGAAGGGAGAGAGACAGCATTAAAATAGTAAGTATTTATTAAAAAAATACAAACACTAAGAATCTGAGTAAGGAGGAAACGGTGTGAATTAGATTCTCAGAGAAGGCTTCCTGGAGGAGATGACACTCAAGCTGGATAGAGAGGAAGGAAGGAGACTTGGATCAGCAGTAAAGGCAAGGGAAGTCATTTCAGAAAAAAGAAAAGTGGGCAAATTATAGAGGTAAAATGGACCTGCTTTACTCTAGATGGATATATGGAGGACAGATATGCAGCACGGATTCCTTTATTTGCCATTTCTTCACCCGTGACAGACACTGCTAAGCAACCACAACACTTCTGCTACAGTGCCTGAGCTTGGTTGCAAATCTTCACCCATCACGCCATCAACTCCAACCAGTCAAGGAGTATTAATATGAGTCGTATAGGAGGCAAAAACTCTGAGTCAGCTCTGAATGAATTTAAAGGGTCCCTTTAAAGTTCGAGAAAGTTGGAAGGGGAAAGCCCCATAGTTGAAAATAACATTACAGATTTCTATAGTTTCTTGTCAACTGCTGAGGCAAGAGCCTCTTACTCAGCAATATGCAAATACAGCTCTCCCTTAAGTCCTGCACCACACAGAGACCTGGACCCCAAACAAAGACAAGGTTTTGCCATTCCTGTTCTTGCGCTGGCACTCCGATGCTGATGACTGTGCAAGCTGAATTTGTCTAATTCCAGTGATCTTTAGCTCTGCTTCCCAAACCCTTCCCCATAACAGGAGTGGCTTCTCACATCTCCCTGTAAGCACCAGCTCCTGCCTCATGGATTACGTTCTAAACAGTTTTCTTTGGCATTAAGGCACTGCGTCAAGATGCACTGCAGTGACTACATGATCCCATTCCAGGCGAAGAGGCCTTCCTGGATGACTGCTCTCAGGAGTCCGAGGTTCCACTGAGATGGCTTGTGTCCAGCCATCTGGGCCCCTCAGGGGTGGGCAGACTGGGACAGAATCATAATGTTGATGACATTTAATAGGGGCCAGAACCTGTGCCAAACATTTCACATAGCAACCTCCCTTACTCCCCTTATTAACTCCATGCTGCTGTTGCTGCTGCTGCTAAGTCGCTTCAGTCGTGTCCAACTCTGGGCGACCCCAGAGACAGCAGCCCACCGGGCTCCCCCATCCCTGGGATTCTCCAGGCAAGAACACTGGAGTGGGCTGCCATTTCCTTCTCTAATGCACGAAAGTGAAAAGTGACAGTGAAGTCACAAAGTCGTGTCCAACTCAGTGACCGCATGGACTGCAGCACACCAGGCTCCTCCGTCCATGGGATTTTCCAGGCAAGAGTACTGGAGTGGGGTGCCATTGCCTTTTCCATATTAACCCCATAAGACCCTCTTATTATCCCCATTTTGCAGATAAAGAAGCTAGGCAACTTGCCCAAGGTCACTAATAAATGCCAGGAACTGAATCCAGATCTCAGCACTGAACCCAGCTTCCCTGCTTCACTAATTCAATCCCTCTCTTATTTCTCACCCACACCTCCTACTCCATCATATAATACAGTTTTAATTCAAAGCAAAGGACAAAACCGATTTTAACTCAGAGCTACCTTCTGCCATCACTTGAGTTCTCTCAATTGGGGTGCCTCTTCCCTTTAATTTGTTCTTGCAACAAATATTGGTTGGACACTTACCACATGCTAGGCACTGCCAGCTGGTGGGACTCTTTTCTGACTTTGTACTAGAGTATTCTTTTACTCTTGCAAAAGCATGATTCCCAAGATGGTAGCACACTTCTGTTGTTTGGTATTAAATTGTGCTTTTTGTCTTCAGCAAATCTCATGGAATCTTTCTCAATACAATTATTTTCAGAAAATACAGACTGAAACAAGCTTGGGATGAAGACTGGGGAAAAGACTGTAAAAATGAAATGTGTTTCTTTTTCCATGCACTGTTGATTTTACTGCAAATCCTTTCAGCTACTTGATTTTTGAAAATAACATTAAGCTAGAGCTACGCAGATAGACATGAATGAATTTCAACCATGACTTGAGTGAGGAAAACAAGTTACAAAAAGGACCCGTGTCCCTAGTTATCATTTAAATAAAGTAAGGTGTAAAACAATACAATACGTTTTGCTTTGGATACAAACTTAAGAGATAAAAATGTAAACACATGTATGAGAATTATAGGGACCAAATTCAATATGTAGGTTACCTTTTGTGGGGAAAGGACATTGGGGAGGAGACTCCAATTGTTTTGGCTAGTGTAGTATTTCTTAAACTGGATAGTGAGTACGTGGGTGTCCATTACATTATTCTTGATACCTCTTTGAATGTCTGAATGTTTTATACACTTAAAATAACTTTAGACATCCGGACTAGTTTGTCATGGTTTCTGTTAGATTAAACTATAAGAAATCACCACCATTCAACTGTTTTTGACANCCAACTCAGTGACCGCATGGACTGCAGCACACCAGGCTCCTCCGTCCATGGGATTTTCCAGGCAAGAGTACTGGAGTGGGGTGCCATTGCCTTTTCCATATTAACCCCATAAGACCCTCTTATTATCCCCATTTTGCAGATAAAGAAGCTAGGCAACTTGCCCAAGGTCACTAATAAATGCCAGGAACTGAATCCAGATCTCAGCACTGAACCCAGCTTCCCTGCTTCACTAATTCAATCCCTCTCTTATTTCTCACCCACACCTCCTACTCCATCATATAATACAGTTTTAATTCAAAGCAAAGGACAAAACCGATTTTAACTCAGAGCTACCTTCTGCCATCACTTGAGTTCTCTCAATTGGGGTGCCTCTTCCCTTTAATTTGTTCTTGCAACAAATATTGGTTGGACACTTACCACATGCTAGGCACTGCCAGCTGGTGGGACTCTTTTCTGACTTTGTACTAGAGTATTCTTTTACTCTTGCAAAAGCATGATTCCCAAGATGGTAGCACACTTCTGTTGTTTGGTATTAAATTGTGCTTTTTGTCTTCAGCAAATCTCATGGAATCTTTCTCAATACAATTATTTTCAGAAAATACAGACTGAAACAAGCTTGGGATGAAGACTGGGGAAAAGACTGTAAAAATGAAATGTGTTTCTTTTTCCATGCACTGTTGATTTTACTGCAAATCCTTTCAGCTACTTGATTTTTGAAAATAACATTAAGCTAGAGCTACGCAGATAGACATGAATGAATTTCAACCATGACTTGAGTGAGGAAAACAAGTTACAAAAAGGACCCGTGTCCCTAGTTATCATTTAAATAAAGTAAGGTGTAAAACAATACAATACGTTTTGCTTTGGATACAAACTTAAGAGATAAAAATGTAAACACATGTATGAGAATTATAGGGACCAAATTCAATATGTAGGTTACCTTTTGTGGGGAAAGGACATTGGGGAGGAGACTCCAATTGTTTTGGCTAGTGTAGTATTTCTTAAACTGGATAGTGAGTACGTGGGTGTCCATTACATTATTCTTGATACCTCTTTGAATGTCTGAATGTTTTATACACTTAAAATAACTTTAGACATCCGGACTAGTTTGTCATGGTTTCTGTTAGATTAAACTATAAGAAATCACCACCATTCAACTGTTTTTGACATACAAAGGGTACTTTCATATTTCAGCATAGAACACAGGTCTGCAATGTATCAATTCATCTAAAATAAACCTTTCTATCATAAAACTCAGTGAAGAATAATTAAGAATAGAAAATGGTGATCTGGGCTGATTTATGTGTATGTGTTCTTGAACTCCAATTAACTACAGTTTCCAGAGGACAGAACTAAAATTAATCTAAGAGCTAAGATGTGCAGAGAATGGGGAAAGAGATCTTACAGCAGAAAGTGGGGAAATGTAGCATCTGGCTCATCTATCAGTGTGGATTACCACTCCTCTTTTTTGTATTGGTCAGTAGGACCCACCCAATGAAGTGCCCGGAATAACTGTCCTTCCTCAACAACCTGAAGTCCAGTGAGGCAAATTTTTGAGCACTAAAACCATGAGAAAGGCTTTATTAGATATATAAAACAAACCACTCATTTCTAAGGTAGCGAGTATATTTTCATTATCTTATAACCAAAAAAAAAAAAGAAAAAGAAGAAAGAAAGAAAAAAATCTATTTATGTCAAGTAACAGAACTCATTCCAAGACAGAGGAATAATGAGAAAACTATTGCACTGTCATCATTTCACTCACTTCTCAATTCTTTTCAACAGAGAGTTGTCCCCAAAGAGATGTGCTCCTTTATTTTTCTCAAGGCTTAAAGAAAAAAAAAAAAAAAAAGAACTTTTTAAAATAAAGAGTAAGAGGGAGGCTCAAGATTATAGCACTAATGATCAAAGCAAACAAACTATACCTATATAGGGCAGCTGGGGCTTTAAAACTTGAGTGTACACAAGAAACACTCCAGGGGAGCTTGTTAGAAATGCAAATTCCTGCCCCTGCCCAGGTTCTGATTCAACTGGGTCCAGCCACTGAACCTAAGAATTGTACATTTTAAACAAACATCTAGGGCAATTCAGATGCAGGACATTTACAACAGGAAATAAACATGGTGGGAGGATCTGGCCACCCTAAAACGGGTCTGAATTCTGCCAAACACTGTTCTTGATCAAAGAAAGGGTAATGCTGCCCTCTGTTTGGGATTCATTCTGAATGAAAGAAAGCAGTCTAAGCTAATTGTCTCTAGCTCCGGCCTACAGAATTGTTCATTCACTTAATTTGTTCAACAAATATTTATTATGCTAGGTCCCTGTGTTACAGTAAGAGATTCACACTCTTCATAAAAGGAAGGAGGTAGAGAAGGAGGGAGGAAGGTAGGTAAAAGGATGCATTAAAAATAAAAATACAGAACCGCCTTGGTGGTGCAGTGGATAAGAATCTGCCTGCCAACGCAGAGGGCAATGGGTTCAATCCCAGGTCCAGGAAGATCCCACGTGCCATGGAACAGCTAAGCCTGTGTGTCACAACTACTGAACCTCGAGCCATAACTACTGAGCCCGAGTGCCGCAACTACTGAAGCCCACATGCCTAGAGCCTGTGCTCTACAAGAAGAGGAGCCACCGGAACGTGAAGCCGGTGCTCTGCAATGAAGAGTAGCCCCTGCTCCCTGCAACTAGAGAAAGCCCGTGCAGCAGCAGCCGAGACCCAGTGCAGTCAAAATAAATGTTTTTCTAAAACAGAAAAATACAGATCAGCGAAAAGGAAAGGAAAGGAGGAATTTTTAAGAAATTAAAATAATCATCAGGCCGCTTATTGTGGAGACATAGCACATAATTTATCAGGACTGCTTCACATATCTTGCTGCTGAATGTACCTAAGTCCTCCTTATTTTCTCTTCTGGACAACAAGCTCTAGGCAAAATCATCTCTTGTTATCTACCACTAGAGACCACGCACACTAGGGAACTCTTGCTTCTAGCTTTGGGGGCCTTAAGGATATGTCATGGCACCACAAACATGACTGGGCCTGAAAGGGAAAAGCAGAGGCCAGGGCTGGTGTCTTGCAGTGTGTCCCGACTGCCTGGGGACCTCACAGGGCACAGAAGCAGAATCCTCTTCTCCTATGAATGTAGAACCACCCCTTTCTGTCCTCTTTGCTTTCTCAGCTAGTCTTCCATCCCTGAATGACCCACCATCCCTGTTTGTCCAAGAACGACAGGGTTCCTGGGACTTGAAACTTAAAGAGCTAAAACCAAGGGAGTCCCAGGAAAACCAAAACAGGTGAGCCACCCTGCCTGTTCCTCTCCCCCAAAGCATCAACTGAAGAACAAGAAAGAAAATCAATCATGAGCACAGGGCCTGGGACGTAGTAGGTGCTCGAGCAATGTTTGTGGAACGAGTGAACGGTACACATCCTGGGACCCAACACAGGGTAAAGCTACCAACTTTTACTGTTATTATTAGAACTAATAATGGTTAAGCATATGGGACTTCCCTGGCAGTCCAGTGGTTAGGACTTTGCCTTCCAATGCAGGGGGTGCAAGTTTCAATCCCTGGTCAGGGAGTTAAGATCCCACATGTCTCATGGCCAAAAAATCAGAATGTAAACAACAGAAGCAGTATTGTAACAAGTTCAATAAAGACTTTAAAATGGTCCACATTAAAAAAAAAAACTTAAACAAATAATAAAAAATAATGATTAAGCACCTACTTAATCATGCAACGCTTCCCTGGTGGCTCAGAGGATAAAGCGTCTGCCTGCAATGCGGGAGATCCAGGTTCGATCCCTGGGTTGGGAAGATCCCTGGAGAAGGAAATGGCAACCCACTCCAGTATTCTTGCCTGGAAAATCCCATGGAGAGGGTAGTCTGGCAGGCTACAGTCCACAGGGTCACAAAGAGTTGGACACAACTGAGTGACTTCACTTTTTTTCTAAGCACCTACACAACACACTTCTTAAACACCCCATGTAGCACACATCTTGCAGGGTCCATTTTTAAAACTCAAAATAAAATATCTGATGTCACCTCTGCCGTACATACCCATTCAGGTGGGCTGCAGTTTAAAGAGTTAAGGGTTTGGTTATTTTGTTGTTTGGTTTGTCTTATTTGAAGGTGGTTGCCATAAAATTAAAGGGAATTTTTTCACAGAAACTTCATATAACTACTCTTTATTTGAATTCTCTGTATCAGGTATTCCTTCAAAGGATTAAAGGATAGTGAAAATCAACACTGTAGTACAGTTTTTGTTTATTTTCATATCTGTATGACTCTTCATAGGATCCAGGTCTGGGAGGGAAAGAAAATAAGAAACAAAGGGAAACGAGCTTACTTCTGAGACTTCCTCATTATTCCTGGCACTTCTCACTTTCAGGGAGCTCTGTTTTCACAATCTTGGCCCCTGTGCTGCTTGGTAACTCCTTGAAGTTGAAGAGTAGATACCTGGAATTCATGCACAGTTGCCCGCAGGCCCCAGAGCAACGAGCCTGCTCACCACTACCAGCGCTCTTCTTCCCTCCACCTCCCCACGACCCACGGGGCGAACACAACACTGAGCCCGCCGTGCGCCCACAAAGGGCTACTGACGGGACAGACCCCTCTCACCCCCGCTTTGGCAATGACCGGCCTGCTGTCTTTGACTTCAACTCCAGTCCTGGCCCCTTTTCTTTTCTCAACAACCTTACACATGCAGTCATCCACCTGGACAACCTGATGAGGTTATATGACCCATTTCTCCTTGTAGCCCTGGAAGAACTGCACTGTTAACACCTTGACTGCTCCCTGAGAGAAAAAAAGTAAATGAAATTAAGACGAGCTATACTGCTTGGGTATATAAAATCTCTCTCTGCTATGTGAGGAGCCCCAAAGACTCAGTCACATTCTGAAACTGCAAATACCCAATCATGTAACCAAGATGAATATGATACTTGCTACAATTTATTAAATGCCTGGCACAGAGCTAAGCAATACACATAGATTCTCATTTATCCTGACAACCACTCTGTTAGCGGTTAAAACCACAAGCTTTGACGTCAGATCTTGGTTTAAGTTCCAGTCCTGTGGCCTTATTGGGTGGCGCTGGACAAGTGACACAAACCTCCTAGACCCCAATTTCCAATATACTTGTAAAGTGGAGGCACAAATAACTACCTGAAAGTTTTGGTGTTGGAGTCAAGGGTGGAATGTGTCTAAATAAATTTTCACAGTCCGTGTCTAGGTAAATGGTGCTGATCATGATCAAGAAGAAAGAAGAGGAGGAAGTAAACCAATTCAGAGAGGCTAGTTACCTTACTTAAGATCTCACAGCTAATCTGTGACAAATAGGGAATTCAAAGCCAGGTTTAGCTCATTTTCAAATGACTTTTAGCATCAGAAGACACTCTTCCAACATTTCACTGGGACTTTCCTGGTGGTCCAGGGGTTAAGAATCCGCTTTGTCAGTGCAGGGGACGCAGGTTCAATCCCTGGTCGGGGAACTAAAATCCCATATGCTGCAGAGCCGCTGAATCAGCGTGCCACAACTAGCGGCTGTGTTCCACGACAAAAGATCCCGTGTATCACAGCGGAGATCCCGCGCGCTGCAACTAAGACCCGACCCAGCCAAACAAACTTTTTAAAAAAATCTTACAGCTCTGAGCATTTGTGTCCCACCCTCTATTCAGCACTCCTCTGAAGGAAGCTAAAAAGATCACTTAGGGTGCTGAGGAGCACCATTTGAAAATGGAAAACTACTGCTTTTAGTAATTAATTAGTGCCATTCTCCCAAAAGAACTGAAACATGTATACGATCGTGTAAGAAACGAATCGCCAGTCTATGTTCGATACAGGATACAGGATGCTTGGGACTGGTGCACGGGGATGATCCAGAGAGTTGATGTGGAGTGGGAGGTGGGGGGGTGGGGTTCAAGATTGGGAACTCATGTACACCTGAGACGGAAGAAAATAAATAAATAAAAATAAATTAAAAAAAGAGAAAGTCCAAAAAAGTCTCTAAAGGATGCAAAAAAAAATTAATAATTAATTTTATGCAATATCACTTCCTATGTATCTGTTATCTACTGGTGCAATAATGCCAGGTGTAACAAAACACCACAGATAATATTTATTGCTCACACACCTGCAGTCAGCTGTGATTTGGCTGGTTGAGTTCGGGCTCAAGTCCATCTACCATTTTTCTTGCACCAACAAGCCAGAACAGGCTCTCAAGGCAATGACAAAAGTACAAGAGAACATGCGGAAACACACAGGCCTCCTGAAGCACAGGCTCAGAACTGGTACTTTGCCCTGTTGCTTAAGTGAGTCACAGCCAAGTCCAGAGTCAGAGTGAAAAAACACGGCACAATTAGATGGAGAAGGAGTGGCACCTTGGAACTCACTGAGTCGTTTCATATTCAAATCTCCAGTGTACGACACATGCCAGAATGCTGTTGAAGCTCCTCGAAGAGTTTGGCAAAGACCCCCATGAGCAGTACACAGCTGTCCTTAGCTCACCTCTTCTCCCCTCTCTGCAGTCACCCTCTTTGCTCAACAGTTACTGCTAGCTCTTTAATAAACCCTAGCAGCAGGGAAATAGCTCAAAGCCTGGAGACCTGTTCCCTACCAACTGTGTGATCTTAGGCAAGACACTTAGCCTCGCTGAGCCTCATTATCTTCATATGAAAACAGAGACCTTCATCTCTCTGGGGATGATTAAAAACCATCTAGGCAAAAAATGTTTCCTGAATGCTAGAATGATTCCTGAACTCCTGAGCAAATCTTTTGAGGTGTTTCTCTCAGCCCAGCTCCTAATACTGGGTTCTACCCATAGCTAACTCAAAGAGAAGTTGTTGCAAGTATAAGCATCTGGCCACTTCCTTTAACCTTGACATAGGACGGGAAGGGAAGCCATTTATCTCATTGTTTGCCCAAAGGCAAGTGGGAAGTGGGAAAATGGGAGAGGTTTCCTAGAATATTCTGAAACCTAAGAGAGCCTTAGTGTTGTTGTTGAGTGTCTAAGTTGTGTCCGACCCCATAGACTGTAGCCCACTAGGCTCCTCTGCCCATAGTATTTCCCAGGCAAGAATACTGGAGTGGATTGCCATTTGAGCCTTGGTGTGGCTTCTGCCTATAAAGTAGAAAGGGAAACAAACGCAAGAAATGCTGAAACTGAGCCAATTCATCTGCATCCAATGGCAACTTTTGTCCTTCAAAGTTTTCCAGGCGCACAGGCAGCTTAGTTGATATTCAGGTCGTGGCTGTGCTTGCTCAAGCCATCCAGCATTTATCCCAAGTGGAGTCCCCTAACTCCCTTCTGCTTCGTTCTTAATCCCGAAACTAGGAAATAGCAGGGGAGGGTTAGCTCACTTCTGAGGAACAGCATACATACTCTTTACAGGTAACATATTTACTCCGAGCCCAGATTAGTTGGCACCACAAATGCGAGAATGAGGCACCTGACCTAAGTTTCTGGGTGGACGCTCGCAAAATAAGTGTAAGGATGGGTTCTCGCCTCCTGGTTGTCTTTTTTTCTAATCACATCTCTTCTTTGCTATATCTCATTCTTGTCTCTTTGCCCTGTGCCTTTAAGCCACAGGTCAGTCAGTCCTTGGACTGGAACTGTTACTAGAACTCACTCAGCTCAACCACAGCATATTAACCTCTCTTTCACTCCTTAATCCAAAGTTGAAAACAATCCACTAGATTTTCCCCAAGCTCTGCGCTCCTGCCTCCTGAGAAATCTGTATGCAGGTCAAGAAGCAACAGTTAGAACCGGACATGGAACAATGGGCTGCTTATTGGGAAAGGAGTACATTAAATCTATATATTGTCACCCTGCTTATTTAACTTACATGCAGAATACATCATGGGGAATGCTAGGCTGGATGAAGTACCAGCTGGAATCAAGATGGCCAGGAGAAATATCAATAACCTCAGATATGCAGATGATACCACCCTTATGGGAACTAAATATCCTCTTGATGAAGCTGAAAGAGGAGAGTGAAGAAGCTGGCTTAAAACTCAACATTAAAAAACAAAGACCATGGCATTCAGTCCCATCACTTCATGGCAAATAGATGGGGAAAAAAATGGAAACAGTGTCAGATTTTATTTTCTTAGTCTCCAAAATCACTGCAGATGGTGACTGAAGCCATGAAATTAAAAGACACTTGCTTCTTGGAAGAAAAGCTATGACCAACCTAGACAACATATTAAAAAGCAGAGATACTGCTTTGCCTACAAAAGTCCATCTAGTCAAAGCTATGGTTTTTCCAGTAGTCATGCACAGATGTGAGAGTTGGACCAGAAAGGTTGAGCACTGAGGATTGATGCTTTCCAACTGTGCTGTTGGAGAAGACTCTTGAGAGCCCCGTGGACAGCAAGGATATCAAATCAGTCAATCCTAAAGGAAATCAACCCTGAATATTCACTGGAAGGACTGATGCTGATATTGAAGCACCAACACTTTGGCCACCTGATGCAAAGAGCTAACTCATTGGAAAAGACCCTGATGCCGGGAAAGATTGAAGACAGGAGGAGAAGGGCACGACAGAGGATGAGATGGTTAGATGGCATCATGGACTCAATGGACAAGAGTTTGAGCAATCTCTAGGACGTGGTGAAGGACAGGGAAGCCTGGCGTGCTGTAATCCGTGCGTTTGCAAAGAGTCTACATGACCGAGCGAATGAACAACAACAGAGAGCTCACTAAATCTTAAAGCAGCAGCATCCATTATCGGAGACCTTCACAGGGTACCTTAGTTAGGTTAGACTTAATTAGGTTAGGCTTAGTTATGCCTCTCTGGTGACTCAGATGGTAAAGAGTCTGCCTGCAATGCAGGAGACCCAAATTCAATCTCTGGGTCAGGAAGACACTCTGAAGAAGGGAATGGCAACCTAATCCAGTATTCTTGCCTGGAGAATTCCATGGTCAGTGAGCCTGGTGGGATACAGTCCATGGGGTTTCGAAGAGTTGGACACGACTGAGTGACTAATACTTTAGTTAGGTTAAACCACAATTCACCTTTCCACAGCTCCTTCAGCCTTGATTCTATTCACTGAGGCTTCTCTGTCCTATAGTTGTCCTTTGGTATATGAAAGCAACTGTCACATCTCCTCACTGAGAAATTTTAGGTTCAATCTTTTTCAGCTTCTTACCCTGTACCTGGTCCCCATCCTCATCCCCATCTATCATCATGCCCTTCCTTAACACCTGAAGAGTATAATTGCCTCTTTTTCTGTTTTCAGTCTAACCTTTCCACCTATGTTCTTGGCTCCATCTCCTCCTGCCCTCTCCACCACCTTGGTGATTGAACTGGACTTGGGAATCAATAAAAAACAAGAAGGAAGGTCCATACCCAAGTTTATTGCTTGCATGGCTAAATGAATGGGGAAGCCATCAATTACAAGAGGGAAAAGAGAGAAGCAGGTATGGAAGGAAAATAACAAGTTTGGGGGTCGGAGGCAGGTCGAGTTTGAGGTGTCTGGGGACATCCAAGTGGAAATGTCTAGCAAGCGGCTGGACATAAATTTCTAAAGCTTGGTAGGTGGGAGGAATTGAGAGATTGGGATTGACGCATATACACTATTGATACTATGTATAAAACAGACAACTAATGAGAATATACTGGATAACACAAGGAACTCTACTCAATGCACAGTGGTGACTTGAATGTGAAGGAAGTCCAAAAGAGAGGAGATATATGTATATGTTTGCCTGATTTGTTTTGTGGTACAGCAGAAACACAACACTGTAAAGCAACTATAACTAAAATAATAATTAATTTAAAAAATAAAATGAAGTTTGGAGAAGAGGCTTGGAATGGGGATAAAGATTAGGGAATCATCAGCATAGAGAAGGTGGTTGAACAAGAGAAATGATAAGATTGCACAAAGAGGATATCAGGGAGACAAGTACACTTTTTGGGGGGACCTCAACTTTTAAGGGCCTTCCCTGCTGGCTCAGCTGGTAAATAATTCGCCTGCAATGCGGGAGACCTGGGTTCAATCCCTGGGTTGGGAAGATCCCCTAGAGAAGGGAAAGTCTACTCACTCCAGTGTTCTGGCCTGGAGAATTCCATGGACTGTATAGCCTATGGGGTCACAAAGAGTTGGACACAACTGAACAACTTTCACTTTTATTTTCACTTCAACTTTTAAGAGGTGAGAAGGAGAATAATGCAGAGATGGAAAAGATACAAGGAAAATCAAGAGACTTTAGTGAAAGGAGAACCAAAGGAGTAGAGAGAAGGGAAGGAGGGGTGATCAGCCATGTAAAATGAGTCATGCAGTCCAGGTAAAGAATTAACAGAAAAAATATCCAGCAAATTTGACTGTTAAAAGATCAGGAGTGAACTCAGAGAATGCAATTCTTATAGGCAGACGGAGGCAGAATCCGAACTGCAGTGGGTGAGAAGAGGTTGAAAGGAATCCCAACACAGATGTCCCTTTTGAGACAATTACATGAGAATAAGAGGAGTTTCTAAAGGAGTTTCTGATTTCAGAGTTGTATTAGTTTCCTAGCACTGCTGTATGAATTACCACAAACTTGGTGGCCTTAAACAACACATTTATTCCTCACAGTTGTGGAGGCCAGACTTCTGCAACCAAGCTGTTGGCAAGAATGACTTCTTCTGGAGGCTCTGAGGAAGAATCCATCTCATGCCTCTCTCCTAGCTTTGTTCACTGTAGGTAATCCTGATGTTCCTTGGCTTATAGACACATCACTCCAACTCCAGCTTCTGTCTTTCCATGGTCATCCCCCTCTGTTTCTCTGTGTTTGTGATTTGAACCTTCCAGCCTTTTGGATTAAGGACCCACCCCAAATCCAGATCATACAAAATCCCAGGTTGGAGCACTCACAAACTGGAATCAAGAGTGCTGGGAGAAATATCAACAACCTCAGATATGCAGATGATACCACCTTAATGGCAGAAAGTGAAGAGGAACAAAAGAGCCTCTTGATGAAGGTGAAAGTGGAAAGGTGAAAAAATTGGCTTAAAACCTAACATTCAGAAAACAAAGATCAAGGCATCCAGTCCTCTCACTTCATGGCAAACACAAGGGGAAAAAGTGGAAACAGTATCAGATTTCATTTTCTTGGGCTCCAAAATCAATGCAAATGGTGACTGCAGCCATGAAATTAAGATACTTGCTCCTTGGAAGAAAAGCTATGACAAACCTAGACAGCATATTCAAAATAGAGATGTTACTCTGCCAACAAATATGTCTAGTCAAAGCTATCATTTTTCCAGTAGTCATGTACAAATGTGAGAGTTGGACCATAAAGAAGGCTGACTGCTTAAGAAATGATGCTTTGAGCTGTGGTGCTGGAGAAGACTCTTTACAGTCCCTTGGACAGCAAGGAAATCCAATCAGTCAGTTCTAAAGGAAATCAACCCTGAATATTTATTGGAAGGACTGGTGCTGAAGTTTAAGCTCCAATACTCTGGCTACCTGATGGGAAGAGCTGACTCACTGGAAAAGACCCTGATGTTGGGAAAGACTGAAGGCAAAAGGAGAAGGGAGTGGCAGAGAATGAGATGGTTGGATGGCGTCACTGACTCAATGGATATAAGTTTCAGCAAACAGTGAAGGACAGGGAAGCCTGGTGTGCTGCAGTCCATGGGGTTGCAAACAGTCGGACACAACTTAGTGACTCAACAACCAAATTCAGAGTCATCTCATCTCAAGATCCTTAATTTAATTACATCTGCAAAGACCTTATTTACAAATAAGTTAACATTCACAGATATAAGGGGTCAGGGCTTGAACACATCTTTTGAAGACATTATATTCAATCTACCACAAAGGTCCAAGTATAGATAGAAAACAAGCTTTGACAAAAACTCTCTGCTCCCTCACCAATCTATGATGTCTAAAAAGTAAATCATCTTATTAATATCTCATAAAGATGAATTCACTTAGGTAAATGGAAAATTTTAAAGCCTCAACAGGGGTAATATTCATTCAACAAAGATTTATTGAACTCTTTTGTGCCAAAGCATATTGCTAGGCACTGGGGATAATGAAGCAGACCAGACAGAAAAGTAAAAACTCATTGTTAAATTAATTTCTGGAATTCTTTGTAACAAAAAGCCAGAAAACCCATCAACTCCGGAAAATGTATATAGATTTTCTTTAATGGATACATGATCTTTATTTTCTATCAACTTTATTGAGATATAATTTGCATACAGTAAAATGAACAGACTCTACGTGTAGCAGTTTGATGAGCTTTGACAAGTGTAAGCACACCCCCAATCAAATAGAGAACATTTTCATTGCCCCCTGTAAGTACTCTTGTGTCTCTTTATAGTCATATCCATCCAGCAGTCACTAGTCTGCTTTCTGTCACTACAGATTAGCATTGCCTTTTCATAAACATGGAATTGTATTCTTTTCTCTTCTTTTACAGAACACAATGTTTTTAAAGTTTATCATGGTGTCGTGTGCATAAGTAGCTTATTCTTTTTTATCTCTCAGTAGTATTCCATTGTATAAATGTACCCCGATTTGTTTATCCATCTACCTACTGACATTCAGTTTCTTTCTAGTTTGGGATAATTATGAATAAAGTTGATGTGTGAAAAAGCGAAAGCAAAAGTGTTAGTCACTCTATGGCGTCCTACTCTTTGTGACCCCATCGACTGTAGTCCACCAGGCTCCTCTGTCCGTGGAATTCTCCAGACAAGAATACTGGAGGGAGTGGCTATTCCCTTTCTCCAGGGGATCTTCTCAACCTAGGGATCAAACTTGAATCTCCTATATTGCAGGTGGATTCTTTACCATCTGAGCCGCCAGGGAAGCTCCACATAGGGCCAGTTATTTAAATAAATAAGTAAATAAATATACATACATATCACTCAGTTCAATCACTCAGTCATGTCCCGACTCTTTGCAACCCCAGGGACTGCAGCATGCCAGGATTTCCTGTCCATCACCAACTCCTGGAGTTTGCTCAAACTCATGTCCATCAAGTCAGTGATGCCATCCAACCATCTTATCCTCTGTCATCCCCTTCTCCTCCTGCCTTCAATCTTTCCCAGCATCAGGGTCTCTTCCAATGGGTCAGTTCTTTGCATCAGGTGGCCAAAGTATTGGAGTTTCAGCATCAGTCCTTCCAATGAATATTCAGGACTGATTTCCTTTAAGATCGACTAGTTTGATCTCCTTGCTGTCCTAGGAACTCTCAAGAGTCTTCTCCAACACCACAGTTCAAAAGCATCAATTCTTCGGTGCTCAGCTTTCTTTATAGTCCAACTCTCACATCCATACATGCTGCTGCTGCTGCTGCTAAATTGCTTCAGTCGTGTCCAACTCTGTAAAGAAGGCGGAATGCCAAAGAATTGATGCCTTCAAACCATGGTGTTGGAGAAGACTCCTGAAAGTCTCATGGGGAGCAAGGAGATCAAACCAGACAATCTTAAGGGAGATCAACCCTGAATGTTCACTGGAAGGGCTGATGCTGAAGCTGAAGTTTCAGTATTTTGGTCATCTGATGCGAACAGACAACTCATTGGAAAAGTCCCTGATGGTGGGAAAGATCAAGGGCAGAAGGAGAAGAGGGCATCAGAGGATGAGATGGCTGGATGGCATCTCCAGTGCAATTAACATCAACTTGGGCAAACTCCGGGAGATGCTGAAGGACAGGGAGGCCTGATGTGCTGCAGTCCATGGGGTCGCAAAGAGTCGGACATGAGTGGACGACTGAACAACAACACGGCAACTCTATATTTTACTTCATAAGACACCGCTACGCCATTTTCTGAGGGGCTGTACCATTCCTATCAGTAACATGTGAGTGTGCCAGTAGTTTCATATCATCACCAACTTAGTATTAACCGTTTGTTTTAAAAAAGCCATTCTAGTTAGTGTGTAGTAGTATCTTATTGTGGTTTTGATTTGCATTTCTCTAATTATTAATGATGTTGAACATCTTTTCATATGTTTATGTGACATCCCTTCTTTGGAGAAGCATCCATTGAAATATTTTGTTCACTTTTAATTGGTTTGGTTACCTATTATTGTGTAATGGGGTTATATAAATGTATATACATATTTATGTGTGTGTGTGTGTCTTGCAAAATATAGAAGTTCTGCATTTTTATGAAGACAAATTTATCAAAGTTTCATGGTTCATGCTTTTTTTGCCCTTCCTAAGAAATCTTTACTCAACTGAAGGTCACAAAGATTTTTCTCCTATGTGTTTTGTAAGATGTTTTATAGTTTAGGGTTTTAAATTTAGATCTGTGATCCATTTCAAGTCAATATTTGTATATGGTGTGATGCAAAGGTGGAGGTTCATTTATTTTCATATGGATATCCAATTGTCCTCGCACAATTTGTTGCAAAGATTATTCTTTCTGTATCGAATTGTCTTGGCACCTTCATTAAAAATTGACCGCACATGTATGGGTCTATTAATCAGCTCCCTGTTCTATTCCATTTGTATCTTTCTATTCTTCTGCCAATATTACATTGTATCGATTACTTTAGCAGTTTAGTCTTTTTTTTATTTTTTATTTTTTAGCATTTTAGTAAGTCTTAAATCAGGTAGTATGAGTCCCCTGAATCTGTTCTTTTCAAAATTCTTTTAGTTGTTCTGGATTCTTTACACTCCATATAATTTTTAGAATTAGGTTGTCAATTCCTAAAAATGGAAGCCTGCTTGGATTTTGAACAAGATTACTTTAAGTCTACAGATCAGTTTGAGGAGATTTAACATCTTAGCAATATTGAGTCTTCAAATCCATGATATGGAATATTCTGCATTTATTTAGATTTTCCTTCATTTCTCTCAGCAATGATGTCTCATCAGTATAGGTTTTATACATATTTCATTAAGTCTATCCTTAATTATTTCATGGTTTTGATGTTATTATACATAGTATTGTTTTAAATTTTTTATCTTATATATTGTTGGTATATAATAGTACAATTACATTTTTATACTAACCTTGTATCCTGCAACCTTGCTAAATTCTCTTATGTATTCTAGTAGTTTTAAAATAGATTCCTTAGGATTTTCTACATACATGAGCATGTTGCCTGAGAATAAAGACAGTTTTACATCTTCCTTTCCAAACTATATGCCTTTTCCTTTGCCTTGCTGCCACGCCTAAGCCCTCATATGATGCTGCCTAGAAGTGGTAAAAGGGAATATCCTTACATCCTCCCCGTATTAATGAAAAAGTTTTCAGTCATTCATTAATGATGACGCTAATGATAGATTTTACATAGATGTAACATTTTTTTAAAATCAAATAATATCACTATTACTATTAACATTGTAAGGGATAAGTGTATTTAAATGTAAAACAGGCAAACAGAACTGAAGGGTATGACATAAAATGTTGTGACCCAGTTCTACCAACCTTCCCCAAAGGTAAATATCATAATTATTTGGATACTGAAAGAGATAGAGACAGGAAGACTGGGAAGGGGCAAAAAGAAAATACATGTTTATTTAAAAAGAAAAACCGTAAGTTGCTCTATAGCACAGGGAACTCAGCCTGGTGGTCTGTGACAAGCTGAAGGTGTGGCTTGGGGTGGGAGGTGGGAGGGAGACTGTAAGAGGGAGGGGACATGTGTATATAGACGGCTGATTCATGTTGACGTACGGCAGAAACCAACAGAACCTGATATAGCAACTATCCTCCAATCAAAAACACATCAATTTTAACAAAAGAAAAATAACTTCAGTTGTCTAGAGTGCACTAAATCTTTTCCATGAGGGAACTCTCCTCTTTTCCTGAAGTTTTACTTGAACCCAGATCATTCTGACTCAACTGTCTTCTCTGTATACAGAGGACAGGGAACATGCTCCTTGGGATCAGAAGAGTGGGGAGGAGAAGAAGCGCAGCCTAGCAATTAAGAGCCTGAACTTCCGAGTCAGACCTATCTGAGGTTATATCTTCACTGCAATTCTTACTCATGTATAAGCCCTGACCCTCTATTTGCACATCTGTTAAAAAAAAAAAAAAAAAAGAGCCATAGTATTAGCGCAGGTCTTACAGAATTGCGATATAAAATGTGAGATGTAATACAGGAATGTAACATGCTCAGTACTTTGCCTGCACATAACAAATCTACCCTGGATATGAGCAGTCACTGGGTGTCTTTGGGCCCATTTATTAACCCCTATGATCCCATCAAATGAGGCTATGCCCATCTGCTTCCCAAGATTACATGGAAATGAAATGAGAGGATGAACATCAAAGACAGAGCCACACAACCAAGTCTGATCAATGGAGGTAAAAATCAAAACTTGATTTAAGATCTCTGTTCATGTTTTTCACTCAAAATTGATTTCCTTGCAAAGCTCCAGCACTTGCTCCTTTATTGACCAACTTCTTAGGTGACCAGTATTATACTGGGTAGGCAGTAGCCTCGATTTTTAAATAAGAATGAATTTGTTTACTCTGAAATGAGCACACTTCATTTTTTTCCTTCCTGAACTATTACCCTTTCTAATGAAGTCCCAAAAATAGAAGAGTGTCTGGCAAGCCTCCCAGTCCTATAGGTTTGGATATAATATACATCAGAAACAACACCAATTATCTTAAGAACACATATCCTCAATCCTTGTCTATGGATTAGAATTGCTAAATTTAGTGAATAAAAACACAAGATGTCTAGTTAAAAGTAGACTTCAGATAAACAGTGAATAGGGGTGGGATTCTATTTTTTATAAGGATAACCCATATAAAATTTACACTAAAAAATTATTCATTGTTTATCTGAAATTCAAATGTAACAAGGAGCCCTGTATTTTATCAAACAACTCCACTATGGATTTCATCCCCAAACTGCATCTCAAACTTTCAACAAGTTAGGGTGTGAGAATTCAGAAGGAAACAGCAGAGATGGAGTAACGAAAGGGAATTTCAAAGATGGTGCCAGGTATTTTAGATACTTTTCCTCATTTAATCTTCACTCACACATTCAACAAAAGGCATATGGGTTGGCAGTCTCTCCCATTTTATGAATGAGGAGATTGAGGCTGAGAAAGTTTGAGTGGTTTACTTTAAATCTAAAGTAATTATCTAGGAGAGTTTCATGGCAGATGAGACCATCTCAAGCAAAAAGAATGTTTAGAAGGAGAGGATCCAGGAATAAGAACGGCTTGTCATGGGGATACTGAATGTAGGACAGAGGACATTCCCCTGAACCTCACACAGGAATGCCTATGAACCTGAGAGCTCATCACAGCCCAGGATACCACCTCGGTCACTTTTACTAGTGAACTGTGTTACTGAGCTTCCCTAGAACGCTGACTCATGGTGTGGTGTACTCTCTCTCCCCCCCATCTCTTCCTTTCCCTTGCTTCTTCTGCATGGCCATCTCAGCTTGCTGGTCAGCTCCACAATAATACTGTCACTTGGAGGAAAGAAGAGGTCCTACTCAGTCCTCGGCTCAAGTCATTGGCCTGAAAAACCTACATGGCAGGCAGGGGCACTTGCCAGCTAATAACCAAATGAAGCTTCTACTTCCTGCTTATCACTGTGCCTTGTATGTGTAAAACTACAGCTAGGAAATGGAGTGGCTGGGCCGAGCAGGATTCAAGCACTCCCTCGGTCCTCCCACCAAATTCCAGCAAATGCTCAAGGCCCAGCAACAGTAAGTCTGGTCCACTTGGAGATGAGGGTCGGGGAGTTTGGGAGGAAAATGACAAGCAGCCGTGGAAGAGCACTGCAGGCAAGGAAGAGCCACTTGAGGCGTCTGAACAAGGCAGCTGCAGTGCTAAGAGGGGCCGAGGTGTGAACAACAGCTTGCTGACCAGCTAATGAGACACCTTCCGTCTCAAGAGGAGTTTCCCACTAAGAGTGTGCAGGGCAGGCTGGATACCAGTTAGGAGGGCCAGGCAGGACTCCTGGCCTTCAGTCAGCAAATGCGGCTCAGGCATCTTCTAACTGGAGAAGCAGGCCAAGCACTGCATCTATTCTAGATGCTGGGGAATAACACCTAACAATAAAGACCTGGTTCCTACTGTCCTGGAACTTACATTCTGATGGGGAGACAATTAGCAAGTAAGCTAGGGAATAAATAAGTACAATTATTCAGCTGGCAGGAAGTGTTCTGAAAAAGCCAGTTGATGGGATAGTGGGGAGCCAGGGGGGCATCATTGGAAAAGAGAGTTGGGGAAGGGAAGGCATCTCTGGCTTCAGTAGAGACTTAAAAGATCAGAAGGAGGCAGCCATGCAAAGATCTGGAGAAGAGAACATTCCAGACAGAGGAAAGAGCAAGCAAAAGAAACTGAAGCAAGAACAGATCACCATGTGGCTGGAGCAGAGTGAGTGAAGAGAGAGGGAGAAGGGGTTGAGGTTGGATTGGTGGGGAAAGGCCAAATGACACAGGGCCTTGCAGGCCAAGTTAAGAAATGTGAACTTGCCCCAAGTGCAAGGACGAGTTTTTGGCTAACATGATAAATGATGGCAGCAGGGAGGAACGTTTCTGAAAGTCTCTTCAAACCTGGAGAAGCCAGGACTTGAAAGGTGAGAGGTGAGGAGCCCAATAAGTATGCTCATCTCCTTGTGTTTGATTCCAGGACACTGATGAGCCCATGCTTGCTGGTGACGGGCAGGGTTTTCTAGTACATGCAGCTAACCTTGATTCTAACTGTTACTGGGGACAGTCTATGCCCCACCAGTAATGCTAAAGAAGCTGAACAGTTCTATGAAATCCTACAAGACCTTCTAGAACTAACACCAAAAAAAAAAAAAAAAAAAAAAGATGTCCTCTTCATTATAGGGGACTAGAATGCAGAAGTAGGAAGTCAAAAGCTACCCAGAGTAAACAGGAAAATTTGGCCTTGGAGTACAAAACGAAACAGGTCAAAGGCTAATAGAGTTTTGCCAAGAGAACGCATTGGTCATAGCAAACACCCTCTTCTGACAACAAGAGAAGACTCTACACATGGACATCACCAAGTGGTCAATACTGAAATCAGATTGATTATATTCTTTGCAGCCAAAGGTGGAAAAGCTCTGTACAGTCAGCAAAAACAAGACCAGGAGCTGACTGTGGCTCAGATCATGAACTCCTTATTGCCAAATTCAAACTTAAATTGAAGAAAGCAGGGAAAACCACTAGACCATTCAGGTATGACCTAAATCAAATCCCTTACCATTATACAGTGGAAATGACAAATAGATTCAAGGGATTAGATCTGATAGACAGAGTACCTGAAGAACTATGGATGGAGGTTCGTGACATTGTACAGAAGGCAGTGATCAAGACCATCCCCAAGAAAAAGGAATGCAAAAAGGCAAAATGGTTGTCTGAGGAGGCCTCACAAATAGCTGAGAAAAGAGAAGCGAAAGGCAAAGGAGAAAGGAAAGATATATGCATTTGAATGCAAAGTTCCAAAGAATAGCAAGGAGAGATAAGAAAGCCTTCCTCAGGGATCAATGCAAAGAAATAGAGGGAAAGAATAGNTGAGGAGGCCTCACAAATAGCTGAGAAAAGAGAAGCGAAAGGCAAAGGAGAAAGGAAAGATATATGCATTTGAATGCAAAGTTCCAAAGAATAGCAAGGAGAGATAAGAAAGCCTTCCTCAGGGATCAATGCAAAGAAATAGAGGGAAAGTATAGAATGGGAAGGACTAGAGATCTCTTCAAGAAAATGGGAGATACCAAGGGAATATTTCATGCAAAGGTGTGTACGATAAAGGAAAGAAATGATATGGACCTAACGGAAGCAGAAGATATTAAGAAGAAGTGACAAAAATACACAGAAGAACTATAAAGAAAAGATCTTCATGACCCAGACAACCATGATGCTTTGATCACTCACCTAGAGCCAGACATCCTGAAATGTGAAGTCAAGTGGGTCTTAGGAAGCATCACTATAAACAAAGCTAGTGGAAATGATGGAATTACAGCTGAGCTATTTCAAATCCTAAAAGATGATGCTGTGAAACTGCTGCATTCAATATGCCAGCAAATTTGGAAAACTCAGCAATGGCCACAGGACTGGAAAAGGTCAGTTTTCATTCCAATCCCAAAGAAAGGCAATGCCAAAGAATGCTCAAACTACTGCACAATTGCTCTTATCTCACATATAGCAAAGGAATGCTCAAAATTCTCCAAGCCAGGCTTCAACAGTACGTGAATGGCGAAATTCCAGATGCTCAAGCTGGTTTTAGAAAAGGTAGAGGAACCAGAGATCAAATTGCCAACATCCACTGGATCATAGAAAAAGCAAGAGAGTTCCAGAAAAACATCTACTTCTGCTTTATTGACTATGCCAAAGCCTTTGACTGTGTGGCTCACAACAAACTGTGGGAAATTCTGAAAGACCACCTGACCTGCCTCCTGAGAAATCTGTATGCAGGTCAGGAAGCAACAGTTAGAGCCAGACATGGAACAACAGACTGGTTCCCAATTGGAAAAGAAGTACTTTAAGGTTGTGTACTGTCATTCTGCTTATTTAACTTATATTCAGAGTATATCATGCAAAATGCCAGGCTGGATGNGAAAGACCACCTGACCTGCCTCCTGAGAAATCTGTATGCAGGTCAGGAAGCAACAGTTAGAGCCAGACATGGAACAACAGACTGGTTCCCAATTGGAAAAGAAGTACTTTAAGGTTGTGTACTGTCATTCTGCTTATTTAACTTATATTCAGAGTATATCATGCAAAATGCCAGGCTGGATGAAGCAGAAGCTGGAATCAAGATTGCAGGGAGAAATATCAATAACCTTAGATGACACCACCCTTATGGCAGAAAGCAAAGAACTAAAGAGCCTCTTGATGAAAGTGAAAGAGGAGAGTGAAAAAGTTGGCTTAAAATTCAACATTCAGAAAACTAAGCTCATGGCATCCAGTCCCATCACTTCATGGCAAACAGATGGGGAAACAATGGAAATAGTGAAAGACATTATTTTGGGGGGCTCAAAAAATCACTGCAGACGGTGACTGCAAACATAAAATTAAAAGACACTTGCTCCTTGGAAGAAAAGCTATGACCAACCTAGACAGCATATTAAAAATCAGAGACATTACTTTGCCAACAAAAGTCCGTCTAGTCAAAGCTATGGTTCTTCCAGTAGTCTTGTATGGATGTGAGAGTTGGACTATAAAGAAAGCTGAATGCCAAAGAATTGATGCTTTTGAACTGTGGTGTTGGAGAAGACTCTTGAGGGTCCCTTGGACTGCAAGAAGATCCAACCAGTCAATCCTAAAGGAAATCACCCCTGAATATTCATTGGAAGGACTGATGCTGAAGCTGAAGCTCCAATACTTTGGCCAGGTGATGCAAAGAACTGACTCACTGGAAAAGACCCTGATGCTGGGAAAGATTGAAAGTGGGAGGAGAAGGGGATGACAGAGGATGAGATGGTTAGATGGCATCACCGACTCTATGGACATGAGTTTGAGTAGGCTCCAGGAGTTGGTGATGGACAAGAAAGCCTGGTGTGCTGCAGTCCATGGGGTCCCAAAGAGTCAGACACAACTGAGTGACTGAAATGAACTGAACTGAACTGATTGGGGACCTGGTTATCCGGAGAAGTTCTATCCCCATAAGGGCCAGTGAGCCTCACAGCGTTTGCCCCGAGAGAAGCAGGAGATGGGAACTCCCACATGTCACCTTCCTTTCTTCCCAGCAGTGGAAAAATAGGACAAGAGCAGCAGGGACTGGGGTTTACTAAGTAAGACTCTCACTCCCACTTCTGCTCCCAGAGGCTCACAGGCACAAGAGCAAACAGTCAGTTAGAGACGGAGTGAAAAACTGAACACATGTTGACTGACTTGACTTAACCTTGGGGCCTCGTGTTGTTGTTATTCAGCTGCTAAATTGTGTCTAACTCTTTTTGACATCATGGACTGCAGCAAGCGGAGCTTCTCTGTCCTCCATTATCTCCCAGAGTTTACTCAAACTCACGTCCACTGAATTGATGTTGTTATTTAACCATTTCGTCTTGTGCCACTCTCTTCCCCTTTCGCCTTTAATCTTTCCCAGCAACAGAGTCTTTCCCAATGAGTCATCTCTTCGAATCAGGTGACCGAAGTATTAGAGTTTCAACTTCAACATCAGACTTTCCAATGAATATTCAGGGTTAATTTTTTTTAGGGCTGACAGGTTTGAGCTCTTCGCAGTCCAAGGGACTCTCAAGAGTCTTCTCCAGCACCACAGCTCAAAAGTATCAGTTCTTCAGTACTCAGACTTCTTGTCCAACTCTCACATCCATACATGACCACTAGAAAAACCATAGCTTTGACTCTACAGATCTTTGTCAGTAAAGTGATATCTCTGCTTTTTAATATGCTTTCTACGTTTGTTATAACTTTCCTTCCAAGGAGCAAGCGTCTTTTAGTTTCATGGCTGCAGTCACTGTCCGCAATAATTTTTGAGCCCAAGAAAAGAAAATCTGTCACTGTTTCCCCCTCATGGATCACAGCTTTGTCATGGTGAAGGGGCTTGCATAACTCAATGAAGCTCTGAGCCATGCTGTGCAGGGCCACCCAAGACGGAGGGGTCATAATGAAGAGTTCTGACAAAACATGGTCCACTGGAGGAGGGAATGTCAACCCACTCCAGTATTCTTGCCGAGAGAGAGGGCAGTATGAAAAAGCTGGGCCTTAGGGTTACCCGATAAATCCCTTAGATCCTCAGATGCAAGCCCAGTCTCTTGGCCCTGAGGCCAACTGGAACCTGCCATCCTTCCCCTCCCAGCGAGGGCATCCATCCTCCTGTTCCAGTGGAAACAGGTGGTTCTCATAGCCCTTCTCATGGTTAGAAGCTTTGTCTGCACTAGGACATCTAAAGGGTCCTCTTATAAGTTTTGCATTTATAAGGAAGATCTCTTCCCTTTTATTTCCAACCAGAAGTCCTTTCTTGCCTCCTCATCCAAAGCACTGTCATTGCTCTCATTTGTCTGAGCAATGTGGCTTTGTGAGAGTTGATAAATGGGGTTCCAATGAGGGCTCTTCTGAGTACTTCTGCCAATCAGAAGAGTGCTGAAGTAGGGTACTAAGACCAGAAACTAGAAAGAAAAATATTTTCAGACGTGAACACATTATTTTTTTCTGTACAGCTTAGACACTGAAAACAAAAGTGGAAGACATTTGACAAATCAGGAGAAAATATTTGCAATGTATATGATAGGAAACAGGTTAATATCTGTAATATAAAGTGAAAATCAGCAAGAAAAAAGGAGCAACACAACAGACAGAACTGACAAACTCAGGAACAGATGCTCAGCCTCCTTAATAACCAAATAAATAAGAATCAAAATCAGTTTTTTATCAGATTAGCACAAGATTGATCTTTTGCAGAACTGAGGAGAGTAATTAGAAATGGACGTTCATATTGTTGGTGGGAGTTTAAAATAGAACAATGTTTTGAGAGAGCAGTTTGGAATGTCTATCAAAATTTTAACATCAAGTTGTATAAATTAAATATCCACAGCCTTTTGCATGTCAATCATACCTCAATAAAGCAGTTGAATTTAGAAGGAAGGGAGGGGTGAAGGGGGGAGGGGAGGAGGGAAGAAGGGAAGGGAGGTAAATAAGGTGCCCGCTTCCGAGGGCAGTTAGGACACAGTAAGTGTTCACGGGGGAGCGAATGAGTGATCCGGGGCAGCCACTGCTGTTAATAACAGACTAACACTTTGTTCCAATCCCCTAAACACTACAGGAAGAAAATTTCCATCCTGCAGCCACAGTGATATTTTGAGAATCAAAGCCATTCATATTATTCAACCACCTAAAACTCTCTAATAACAATTAAGTCCAGGAAATTCCCCTGCGGTCCCGTGGTTAGGACTCAGCACTTCCACTGTCGTGGGCCTGGGTTCAACCTTTGGTTGGTGATCTAAGATCCCACAAGCCACAGTGTGGCGAAAGAAAAATAATAGTAAGTCCAAAATTCCTACCTCAGCCTTTGAGGCCCTGCCCACTGCTCCAGCCTCACCTTGTAAAGCTCTCCCCAGTTCATGTCACTGAGCCCCGGAGGCACTTTCTCCCATTCTGTGATTTCCCACCTCGGGTTTTTGCACATGCTGTGCCTCCACGTGGAACATACTTCCCACTGCTGTCCTCGCACCAGGTTTTCCCTGTCCTGCACAGCGTGACTGAAATGTGGCATCCCAGCCTTTCCTGACAGCCCACTCCAAAGCCAGCCACCCAACATCAGTCTCTATCAAACACCCTTTCCGTTTCCCTCTCAACACTTGGCACGCTCGGCACTATGCATATGTTTATTGCATGGGTTTTTTCCATCTCTCTGCCCTCATCGGACTGTGAAGCTTCACAAAGGCACAATCATGCCCGCTTTGCCCCTGCCCTTGAATTACAAGCACCTGGCACAGCAAGACCTCATTAACCATTTAATGAGCGAAGGGATGCCAGGCTCATTAAAGGACCCTCTCGCCTTAACCCCCTCGTGGCTTCCCCACGAAGCTCTATCTTCCAAGAGACAATGGGCCCTATCACACCAGGACAAGAGTGTTACAGCCTAAAGGAGAGCCAGGCTCCTTGGTGGAAGTTAAATTGCCATTCTGATGCTTGAAAGAAGAGAAGAAATGGCATGAAGTAGCCTGTAGTTTAAGAATAGAGATAGAAAATGCAAAAAGCAACAGTAGAAGAATGTTAGAGTTCATGGGAACCCCACATGGGGTTCCCCAATGGAAACTGCTTCCCATAGGCTGCAGGGTCCTACCTAATCTATCACACAGAACAGAGATTCTGTGTTTTCTGGTCTGCTTCCAAGTAGACTGTCAGCTATCAAAATGGAGACACAAAGATGTTACAGCGATACTGAGTCCCATCACTTCTCTTCCATCTGAACTCATGCCTGACTGACAGTCAGCACCCAATTATCTTCTCTTGAAAAACTGTTAAGTCCCTCATCTTGTTTCTTCCCTTCTTGCAGCCTGTTCTGCAAAACAGGTGAAAATAACTATGTCTAGAACCTTATAGATTTGAACAGGAGATGAATCCAAACAGGAAGGCATAAAGGTGTTTTTCTTGATAGAAAATCCTCCATGGCATTGATTTTTGTTGTTGTTGATGATGACTGCATTTATTTTGTTATCTCTGCATTATAGGCTGAGTGAGCAAAGATCTTAGATATCGAACGCAGATCAAGTTTCAAATATCCTTTCCTGTTGCCTTCATAGCTGCACCTGTATTTCTGATTTCTGGTTCTGGTTTCTGAATTTTAGGCAAAAAAAAAAAGAAGAAGAACGGACTTTTTCACTTGGAGAGAAAAACCTATCCTTGGGTTTCTTTAATTAATAACAGCAATGATGGTTGCCTCGTATGGCTCATTTGCTGTGTGCCAGGCACTGTAATATGTGCCTTGCAAGCATCACGTATCATTGATGCCAGGACTCCCCGAGGTGGGGACTATTTCTGCTCCCATTTTACAGGAGAGACCACTGAGTCTTGTAGTGGGTATAGAGCCTGTGCAAGATCACCCAGGGAAGAAAACAGCAGGCCCCCCCAGTCTGTGTGATGATGAAGCCCATGCTCTTGGTTTGCTTTTGTTTTCATTGTTCTTCTTTGACATGAGCCAGGTCCTATCCCCCTTCTCTTGTAAGCCAGGCTCATCCCAGCAAGGAGGCTCTGATAGGTCAGCCTCCAGAAACCATACAGTTACTTTCCTGGGTGTGATTCTTCTTTTTCCAGTTGCCTGACTTCATGAGCTCTTCATCAGAGTGGAACTGCCTTTTTATGAGCCCACGAAGAGGCTCTATCACAGAAAACCAGATCTCACTGCAGCCAGCTGTAATTACTGAATTGAAGAGCCCCACAAAGAATCCACATGCAATGCAGGAGACTCAGGAGTTTAATCCCTGGATAAGGAAGATCTCCTGAA
This sequence comes from Neotragus moschatus, assembly GCA_006410615.1. Classification (NCBI taxonomy): domain Eukaryota; kingdom Metazoa; phylum Chordata; class Mammalia; order Artiodactyla; family Bovidae; genus Neotragus; species Neotragus moschatus. The sequence goes on along the minus strand of SJYA01002485.1, from coordinate 5,464,874 downwards.
GAAGGAAATGGCAACCCACTCCAGTATTCTTGCCTGGGAAATTCCATGGACAGAGGAACCTGGCGGGGTACAGTCCATGGGGTCACAGAAAGTTGGACATGACTGATGCGGCATAGCATACGCAGGAGGAATCCCCAAATCCCAGACTGGCTGGAATGCACTCCACTTTCATCAGGGCAGAGAGGGTCCTGCCACCTCCCCACCCATTCCTTCTCTTGATGAAGAAGTGCAGTTACTCAGTCGTGTCCGACTCTTTGCAACCCCGTGGACTGTAGCCCACCAGGGATTCTCCAGGCAAGGGTACTGGAGTAGGTTGCCATTTCCTTCTCCAGGGGCTCTTCCCGACCTAGGGATCGAACCTGGGTCTCCTGCATTCCAGGCAGACGCTTTAACTTCTGAGCCACCAGGGCTTACTCTTTCCCTAATTGTTGCTGTTGTTCAGTTGCTAAGTTGTGTCTGATTCTTTGTGACCCTGTGGACTGCAGCACGCCAGGCTTCCCTGACCTTCACTATCTCCCAGGTTTGCTCAAATTCATGTCCACTGAGTCAGTGATGCCATCCAACCATCTCATCTTCTGTCATTCCCTTCTCCTCCTGCCCTCCATCTTTCCCAGCGTCAGGGTCTTTTCCAATGAGTATGCTCTTTGTGTCAAGTGGCCAAAGTATTGGAGCTTCAGCTTCAGCATCAGTCCTCCCAATGAATATGCAGGGCTGATTTCCTTTACGATTGACTGGTTGGATATCTTTGCAGTCCAAGGGACTCTCAAGAGTCTTCTCCAGCACCACAGTTCCAAGGCATCAATTCTTCGGTGCTCAGCCTACTTTATGGTCCAACTCCCGCATCCATACTTGACTACTGGAAAAAACCATAGCTTTCTGTAATATTGTCATCTTATTTCCAGCTGCCCCTTTTCTGTCCACCCCAGCCTCTGAGAACAGCTCACAACATCAGAATGTGTTTCCCAACTCTCGCACGGAGAAGTTCATTTATCTGAGCCATCACTAATACTTTGATGGTGTGCTCTAAGAAGAAGCCATGCCTGGCCTTCTCCAAGCCATTCGAGCCCCTCAACACTGCTCCCAGGAAAGGGGCCCTTTTCCTCCCACACCTTCAGATTTCCCCCCAGGAGTTTCTGTCAGTCCACAGGAGGGAACATAGTGGCGTTTGAAAAGAAGACCGTCTCTTTCTTACTGGCATCTGAAGTTACTGTGGGCCCCAGAATCCAATTTTGAAATCAAATAAAGTCACACCAAAATTATGGCTTAGATTGTGAGTTTAGCCCTGCTGGGGAGAGAAGCCAGGAAGCAGCTTGGTGAGAGAGTTTCAGAGCAGTTTTGATGGGTGGACAGCAGCCAAGAGCCCTTGTGCTACAGTGTTGGTGGGTATTAAGGAAAAGCCAGAAACAACGCACAACCTGGATGAAGCGAGTCAGAGGGAAAATGAGTTTGGTTTATGAACATTCAGTGCCAGCCTTGGGCCCCTCTGCCCTCGGACCCATCCTCCCCACCTCTGCCCTGTGTCACACACTACATTTCCCAGGACCCATTGCTCACTTGAGGAACGCCTGAAACATTCAAGTGGAGATATTTAACAGGTGGTTGGCTACATGGGGTAGAGCTCAGGCATATAAGCGGGGAAGAGCATATAGATGGCAGCTGAATCCCAGACTAAGCCCATGAGTGAGTGAGCAGAGTCCCGAGGAACTGTGCTTAGAGGAACACGGATATTTAGAAGCAGGTGAAGAAAATGAGGAAGAGACTGGCAAAGAAGCTGGAGGAGAAATAGGTCTTGGAGTTTTAAGAGTCAAGGAAGGAGAGAATTTCAAAGACAAGGGAAGAATTGGTCAGAGGGAAGGCAGTAGCTTTAGAAAATGGATTTTTTTTTTAATGTATTTAAATGCTTCTATGAAAGGAACCGGGAGATGTAGCTTTGATCCCTGGGTCAGGAAGATCCCCTGGAGGAGGGAATGGCAACCCGCTCCAGTATTCTTGCCTGGGAAATAATATGGACAGAGGAGCCTGGCAGGCTACAGTCCATGGAGTTGCAAAGAGTCGGACACGACTGAAGCGACTGAGCGGGAGCACGAGCGCTGCTCACTGGCGTCAGGGAGGTTCTGCCAAAGGGAAGCCCTTGTAGAAATCCACGGGCAGGAGAAACGGGAAAGCAGGGGTGACTCCCCTTCCCCCTGTGCCTCGGGCAGCTTTTCTGGAAGGAGCTGCTTCTCCTCTGTGAGTCCAGCACCAGCTGGGCACACCTCCCTGACTGCGGCTTCCACCAGGAAGACCTCAGCTCCTTGACTCTACTCACACCCCACTCCTCACACCCCCTCCTTTCTCTTCCCTCCCATCCTGGGGCAGCAGTGTCCTCCAGCTACTGCTGGTCTCTGATTTCCTCACCACCACCCGTTTAACCAACTCCTGAGCTCTCTCTCTTTTACTTAAACACTCAGAGTCATTTCTGTTCTCCTAAGAGGACACTGGCTGATACATCCAGCAATGCTGATTAACAACCCTGAAAATATAAGATTTATAGGAACGCAATTTTTCACAGAAAGCAATGAATACCTGAGCCAAGGGTTCAACCCTACAGATACAGGCATAGCTGATAATCAAGGCCTCCCAGAGGTCAAGGATTTTTTTTTAAAAAAACTAGAAAATGAAAACAGAAACAGAAAAACACCTTTCCAATCAAATATGAGTGGGTTTTAAAATTAAGCCAACCTGCGTTTGAACCCTAGTTCTGCCTTTACCAGCTGAAGGACTCTGAACAGGTCACTTAAGCTTCTTGAGCCTCAGTTTTTTCATCTGTAATAAGGGGAGAATCATACCTGTACTTTATATGGTTGTCTTGAACATAAAGAGGGCATAGGTCCTGGCATGGAGTTAACTCTTATGTAAATGCTGGTTCTCAGGACCTAAAAAAAATTTATAGTCACCACAAGCCTACTCTGGAGGTGACAGATCTACCTTCGACACTTGCTCTAACATTGTGGTCTGTTGTGAACCTTAAAGAAACATGAAAAAACGCCCTCGGCCTTTCAGAAAAACCCTAATGTCTCTTGAGAAAATTCCAGAGATAAATCATCAGGAGAGGAAAAAAAAAAAAAGTTACTTCCTTTAACAGGGAAGTAGCAAGTTCTGGTGAGGATTAATAAAACTTTTGACCCATGAAACCTGTTTTATGTAGTTTTAGCTTTGACAGAGATGAAAGAAAGAGAGATTCAGCTAAGACACTTAGCTGCAAATGCCATCTCTTTGGAGCCAGAGAGAGATTGCTACTGTTTTACAGGTTTGGAAGCTGCCCCGTAGGACCTTACTGCTCAGAATTCTTTAGTCTGTGGTTGCTGTGACAAAACTGAAAAGCCAGCTCTGACTTTCACTTGTGATGTTTAAAATAAACCAAGGAAGGAAAGCCCCTGAGGAAAGAATGTCGATTGGATCTTTTTTGCTTTTTTGTTTCAAATAAACCCCTGCTTATAACGTTCTATTGCCCATCAGATGGGGGGCTGTCCTGCTGCTTCTGTATCTCTTTTGCAGGGGCATCTGAAACAAAAGCTCAGATAGCTGATCCCCAGGAATGTGAGATGAAAACTCCGACTCTGGTATCCTGATGGATTCCTGGACGGGGTCAGAGATAGCAAATCTCTACCCTCTCTACCTCCAGATGCTCCCGGAGAGGTAGCCTAGGAGGGTTGGCATAGCCCAAAGAGATTTGAAACAATCCCTCGCTCAGCTGTATCAGGGATCCTGTTGGGTAGAAATAAAGTCATCAGATGGCAGAGCCCAAACCACTGCCATTCAGTGGAGTTCTGTTGCAAATCCAACAAAAGAGCCTTCCCATGTCATACAAGTGTCACATGCCTGTATGGCACATGCCTATGGCACACGCCAAGTAAGGCCCCCATGAACAAAACTCACGAACTGCAAGCAGCAAGAAGTGAGAAGAGGGGGAGTGACACAGGATGCTGGGGGGCCTTGATTGACATCTCAGCTGCTCCTCTTCCTCATGCTCAGTCATCAGCAAGCGACCTGCCTCTCTGTCTCCGAGCTTTCGTTTTCTCAGTTGCCATACAAAAATGATAATACCTCTAACAATAATAAGCTGCGGCTCTCACAGCATTACTGGGAGGCTCTAAGGAAAGAAGGAAGAGCAAAGTGTTTGATAACAATAATTGTTCAAATGTCTTGTCTGAGACCGTTTCCTCCAGAAGCCGACATGACCACAGAGTTTTATCTGGAGAGGGGGTGAAGTGAAACAGGGAAGGAAGGGAGCCAGGAAATGGTGCAGGTCAAGAGCTGTGGGCACTCCTGCTGGGTAAATCTGGGGCCTGGGATACACCTCAAAGAAATCCCAACTGAGGGGTACATCAGCTGGGTGTTTCCTCACCAACTCCCCATCACTGCTGCAGGCTGATTCGGGGGATGCTGGTTTCATCACAATTCTGGCTGGCCGGCTGCAAAGTCCACTTGAGGAAATCTGGGGGCCTGTGGAGAATGTGCACCCAAGTGAGGATGTTTGGGACAGAAAGGTTTCTTAGGATGCAGGACTTTCAGTGCTAAAACAGGGACAGTCCTGAACGTGGAGAGGGCTGGTCACCTTGGAGCTAATCCACCTGAGAACTGCCTCCAGGGATATTAACTCTCTGGCACTTCCAGCCTGCCCTGAGGATGGGCGTGCACAGCCCAGGGTCAGATGAAAGTCCAGACGGTGAGTCCCGGATGTTTGCAGTAAGCCTGCTTGAGGGTGTCAAGGGGAGCAATAGCACCGGCCACGACCCGTGGGCTGAGCCCAGCACTGAGCTCCCGTGGCATCTCACTGCATCTCACAGCCCTGTGAGCTTGCATAAGAGGAGCCAAGGTGCAGAGAACCACATGGTAAGTCAACGGCAGAGCTGGTCTCAAAACCTGGGATGGTCCATTCTCTGTGTGCATTTGGCTAGGCTGTTGTGCCCATCTGTGTCATCAAACTCCAGGCTAGACCTCACCGTGAAGGTATTCTTTGGATGTGACGAACATTTTTCAATTTTATTTTATTTATTTTGGCCACACCACAGGGCACAAGGGACTCTTAATTCCCCAGCCAGGGATCGAACCTACACCCCATGCAGAGGAAGCACAGAGTCTTAATCACTGGACGACCAGGGAAGTTCCTAAACGTGGTTAACATTTAAATCAGTAGATGTTTGAGTAAAGCAAGTTACCCTCCTTAGCGGGTGAACCTCATCCAGTCTCCCTCTCTCCCTCTGTCTGCCTGTCTCTGCCTCAGCCTCTGTCTCTCTCATCTCTAACCTGGTCTGACATCCCTTTAGTCTTCCTGTTGTTCACCCCTCCCGTCCTATGTGTGTCCAACCATTCATGCTTCTAACAGACTTTATTCCTGGAATGAGGCTATGTACTGTCCCTGGTTTGGATTGTTTTTTTTAACCAGATGTTAAAATAAGACTGAGATTTGTTTTCTCTCCCTGAGCCCCTCTATTCCCCATTCTGGGTCTTTCAATGAGTGATTTCTTTCCCCGATCCGTCCCAATGGGCAGCTCCCATTAACCTCCTACCCCTCTACCTTTGGTTTTTCTTATTGCCATGTGAAATTTTAAAAAGAAAATGTTACATAACCACGAGTAGGACTACTTTAGTTCATTTGGTTGGTCCCCCAGATCGGTTCCTAATAGTCTCAGACACTTGTGCTGTGTTTTACTTAATCTTAAATATATTTTAATTTTTCATATTAAAAACTAACATTAAAAAAAAGTCTCGAGAGAGAGAGAGAGAAACAGAAAGAGAGAGATTGATTCATATTGGGTCTACTTTTTTGGAAAACCTTGACTAGGACAAAGCCTAGTCTGAGTTTAGTTCAGTTCAGTTGCTCAGTCTTTGTGACCCCACGGACTGCAGCACGCCAGGCTTCCTTGCCCATCACCAACTCCCAGAGCTTGCTCAAACTCATGTCTATCAGCCTCCAAAGACTGCTCTTATACTCTCCGCCACTCTGTCATTTGTGAGCTGTAAAGTGCCTCTAACTCCCATGCTCTTTAGTTCATCAACTGATAGCTCTTCATGAAGCTCTGCTCTGCCTGTTGAAAATCCAAAAGAGAACACAAACCATGTCCCTTAATATCCATTCATCCCTTCTTCTTTCAGGAACAGATTCTTTGAACGGGGTAGAGGGGAGATGCACTGCATGGCTTGCAGGATCCAGTTGAACCCAGATCACCACAGTGCAGAGTTCTAACCACCAGATCACCTTGGAATTGCCTAAATTCCTTGAATTTTAACTGGGCATACAGTTACCCAAACTAAAGACTATCCTACCCATGCAACTAGCTGTGGCCATGAGAATAAATCCTGGCCATTGAGACATAAGCAGAAGTGATTCGTGCAACCTCTGAGCAGTTCCTTCAAAGAGAAGAGGCATGCCCCTGTTCTCTGCTTCCTGATGGACTGTGGACATAATGGCTGGACCTGGAGCAGCCATTTTAGGATGTGAAATGAAACCATGAGTTTGAGGACAGCAAAGCAACAAAGCAGAAATGCCCGCTGAGGACTCTATGACTGGGAAACAACCACATCAGTCCTAGACTGTATCCTCAGACTTTGAAAGAAATAAACATTTATTATCTCATTTCAGGTCTCCTTATTACAGTAGCAAAATGTACATTCTAATCAGTATAAAGACTTAGAGTAGGAATTGACTCCAGCCGATTGTTTCCATGTCTACTTTTCCAAGTCAGACATAGCCACCCACTTCCTTTTAAATCTACTAATCATAAAAATAAATGACTCACGGCTGGTGGCTCAGAAATCAGAGCAGTGTCTTAATGCCAAAACTTTTTTTTAACAAACTTGGACATCTCCCCTATAGTTGATTAATTGTTTCATGATCTCAGTTAATACTCTCCCAATATACATGTCTTTGCCACATGACTTTGCAGCTCCTCCCATCAAGAGGTTGGATCTGCCTCCCAGCTCTTAAATTGAGTCTGGCCTTATGATTTGTTCTGGCCAATAAAATGTAACTGAAATGATAGTATGCCAATCCCAAGTCTTTGCCTCTAGAGACTTTGCATTCTTCAGTTCTTCCTTGGGACATGTCTTCCTGAGAACAAGGTAGAGTTAGACACTAGATAAAGCAGATATAATTCATCCCAGCCAAGTCCATCCCAAATTACCTACCACCCATGTGACCACAGACAGATGAGAACCCAGCCTAGATCAGCTGAGCAGAGCCCAGACCAGAAGAACTACCCACCCAGTCCATTTTAAATTGTCAATACAAAATCACTTACTAAAAAAACAGCTGTTGTTTTAAGCCACTAAAATTTGGGGTTGCTTGCTACAGTGTAATAGCTAACCAGTATACCCTCTTATTGGAAAAGGAAATGGCAACCCACTTCAGTATCCTCGCCTGGGAAATCCCATAGACAGAAGATCCTGGTGGGCTATAGTCCATGGAGTCACCAAAGAGCTGGACACAACTTGTCAACTAAACAACAACAAACAACACCTTCTTATTCCACGTGCCACTCAAGAGCTCAGAAACAGAGACTTCCCTGGTAGTCCAGCGGTTAAGAATCTGCCTTCCAATGAAGGGGACTGGGCTCCATCCTTGGTGAGGGAACTGAAATCCCACGTGCTGAGGGAAAAACTGAGCCTGCACACCACAACTAAAGAGAAGCCCACGCACCACAGTGAAGACCCGTGTGCCACAACTAAGACCCAGCACGGCCAAAAATAACAGCTAAAGTTTTTTAAAAGAGCTGGAAGCTTTTGGTTACCTGCAGGTGGATAAGTAAACAGACAGCGGCTCTTGAGAAGGTTCTTGGCAATATCTAACATTTTAAATGCGTGCACCGTTTGATCCAGTAATCCCATTCCTGGAAACAGATCTATGGAAACAGTTGTGCATATTCCGAAATCTAAATACAGTCATCCCTCCGTTTTCACAGGGGATGAGTTCCAGGAACCCTGAGGATACCAAAATTCACAGATGCTCAAATAGCTTATATAAAATGGCATAATATTTGCATATGACCTACACACATCCTCCCATATACTTTAAATCATTTCTAAATTACTTGTAATACCTAATACAATGTAAATGCTATGGAAATAGTTGTAAATACAATGTAAATGCTATGGAAATTGTTGCTGGCATGCAGCAAATTCAAGTGTTGCTTTTTGCAAGTATCTGGAATTTTTTTCTGAATATTTTTTATCCAAAGTTGCTTGAATCTATAGAAGCATAACTTGCAGAAACTGTGTCAAAGATGAACAGCATTATTTATAGTAACTAGACCTTAGAAACAATCCAACTATCTGTCAACTGGAGACATTAAATAAATTATGATATAGCGATGGAATACTACATAGCCAGGAAAAGGATGAGATAGGTGTGTATGTGCTGACACAGAAAAGTGTACCAGATATAGCAAAAGAAAATAAGAACAATATGCTTCGTATTATCTCACTTAAATTATTAGTGTCAAATTTATTGTGTATACTCTAGAAAAATATGTGTACAGAAACATTTTAAAAATCTGGAAGTAGAACAAACTAACACAATAGTAATTGGTTTTATAGAGTTTAAGGGGGAGTTGGGGGGTTCAATTTTTCCTCTACTTTGTGATTTGGATTTATTTATAAAAATGGGTCTTATTTCTGTAATTTAAAAAATCTCAGGGAGGAAATACCATGGTGATCCAGTGGTTAGGACTCTGCTCCGAATGCCAAGGGCATGAGTTTGATCCCTGGTCAGGGAACTAAGATACCATATGCAACACAGCACAACCGAAAAAAATCACAGAGAAAACTTTTAAGAAGCAATGTCTACAATGAGCTGGTGGCAATGCATTTAACAGTATTTTTTGCCAACTTTTTTTTTTTTTTTTTTTACCACAAGCTTGCTTTGTTCTTAACTGTTATTTTTCAGGGCAATTGCTAGTTCATATAGTCTTGGAGGCAAATTAAGAAAAGGGCCCCTCTTTGCAAGTCCATTCAGGTGATAAACAGATTACGGGCTGGACATCAATTCCCACTCACTTCTCATGCTTGAGCAGTGAGCAACTTGCACAACCATACCCAGCAACTCTGGTTATCAATGATAGCTATGGCTGTCTTTAGTGGATTTAGATGGAGTCGGGATTTGAAATAGAAAAAAGGAGAAAGAATCTTCATTTTTCATTGCTCATGAAGCTACGTGGAAGACAAATGTCTGCACATATATCCACATTGTTATTCTGTTCTGAACCCAAAAGAATAAAATCCATAAGGAGTTCGGAGAGGGTGAAATCAGGGCAGCACTGAGAATGTTGCTCTAATTCATTCTCTACCCAAGGGTACCTGCAATAAAAAGGAACCAGGGGGAAATTCAAGTTTACAGAGCAGTCAAATTTGGAAGTGCTTTTTCCAAAAGCATCATTGGTCACCCTAAGAGATATAGAAATTTACCTACCTGTTAGAGGGACAGTCTAGAGAAAGCTCATTTATTACTTATTCATTTCACAAAGATTTTGTGTTTGTGGGGGTGGGGGCACCTGTGTGCCAGGCATTGTGCTGAGCACAGGGGATAGATTATGAGTGAGACAAACAGCACCACTGCCATTCCAGATCTTACTGCAACTTGGTCTACGAATTGAGATACTAACAACATAACCACGCAGATACATAATTATAGCATGTGGTGGGGCTATGAAGGAAACCAAGGAAGTATTTGAGGTGAATGATCTACTCTGGGGGAGTCAGGGAAGGCTTCCTGGAAGAAGGGACATTTGAGCTGAGGTCTGAAGAAAGTGTAGGACTTAACTAGGCAAAAGGAGCAGGGAAGGACTTGCCATCCATTCATTCAACAACATTGTTTTAGTTCCTACTCAGGCCAAGCACTGTCCCAATAGGGAGCAAGGGATCAGATAAAACCAGGGCGTATTTATTCCTCACCTTTTCCTTGCAAAGTTTCCTTAGGATAGTTTTGTCCCCTAATCTCAGTGGTCACCCAAGGTGGCCTGGTCCACACAGGTCCTCCTTCTGAGTTTGAATAGCCTTTCTCTCTTTTCAGTCACCTCAGGCTAAGACAAAAAGATCTTCTGCTTCAAGTCCTGGGTTCCAGCACTATGCCTAGAAGTTCTTTCATTCACATCTTTCTAATTGGTCCCTTTATAAATAACTCCTCCTTAAACTATCCTGATTTGAATATGCCATGTTTTCTGCTAGAGCCTTGACTGATACGGAAAGAAATCACAAATGATACTTGAATTTGCTGCTTAAGCAAATACTTTTTCGGAGACGAAGATTTGGAGAAGAGAGGGTGCAAGGTGGGAGAGGGAATCCAAAGCTATCTTTGACATATTATGTGAGCTTCCTAATAGACATGCAAGTGAAGATTTAGGCTTATATACAGTTCTTTGCTGTGTGTGTGTGTGTGTGTGTGTGTGTGTGTATGTATATATATATATATATATCTATATACATACAAGTCTGTATTGCAAGGTAGAGGTTGGGACGAGATTCATACCTGGAAGATGCCCCACATGTCAACAGCATTTAAATACTTAAGACTGAATGAGATAATCAAGAAGGGAAGGCAATAAAGCGAGCTGAAACAGCATGTGCAAATGCCCTGAGGCAGAAGAGAGTGAGGCACTCTACTTTCAAAGAACTTGGAAATGGCTCATGTGACTGGAGTAGAGAACCAGAGGGTGGCTTTGGGATGAGGCTGCAGGGGTCCATGGAGAGGTTTCAGGTCTTCATCTTAAGAGCTTTGAAAGTCGTCAAAATGTTTTAGGTAGACAGAATCAGGTCAGCATTTCTCTTTTTTTTGATGTGGACCATTTTTAAAGTCTGCATTAAGTTTATCACAATATTTCATCTGTTTTTTCAATACTATTTATTTGGCTGTTTCAGGTCTTAGTTGCTGCACGTGGGATCTTCGATCTTCCTTGTATCATGCAGGATCTTTAGCTGCAGCATGTGAACTCTTAGTTGTGGCATATGGTATCTAGTTTGATGACCAGGGATCAGACTCGGGCCCCCTGCATTAGAATCGTGGAGTCTTAGCCACAGGGCCACCAGGGAAGTCCCTGCTTCTGTTTTGTGTTTTGATTTTTTGGTTGCAAGGCGTGTGGGATCTTCGCTCCGCAACCAGGAACTGAATCTGCACACCCTGCATTGTAAGGCAAAGTTCTGACCACTAGACTGCCAGGGAAGTCCCAAATCAGCATTTCCTAATGATGATGCCAATTCAGGTGTGGAGGATGGATTCAACTTAAGTCGCTGCTGACTAGAGATGAACCATAAATGAAGATGTTGGTGATGGTTTAGTCGCTAAATTGTGTCCGACTCTTTGCAAGCCCATGGACTGCAACCCACTAGGCTCTTCTGCTCATGGAATCTCCCAGGCAAGAATACTGGAGCGGGTTGCCATTTCCTTTTCTAAAGGATCTTCCCAACCCAGGGACTGCACCTACCATCTTCTGCTTAGCAGGTGGATTCTTTACCACTGAACCACCTGGGAAGCCCCTCAGTCAGTTCAGTCACTCAGTCGTGTCCAACTCTGCAACGCCATGGACAGCAGCACGCCAGGCTTCCCTGTCCATCACCAACCTCTGGAGTTTGCTCAAACTCATGTCCATCGAGTGAGCAATGCCATCCAACCATCTCATCCTTTGTCGTCCCCTTCTCCTCCCGCCTTCAATCTTTCCCAGCATCAGGGTCTTTTCCAATGAGTCAGTTCTTCGCATCAGGTAGCCAAAGTGTTGGAGCTTCAGCTTCAGCATCAGCCCTTCCAAAGAACATTCAGGATTGATTTCCTTTAGGACTGACTGGTTTGATTTCCTTGAGGTCCAAGGGAAGCCCCTAAATAAAGATAAAACTCAGCTAAACATACTATGACAATGACAGTAAGATTTGGGCTCCAGAAATGCAGTTTACACAGCTTCTCAGGACCTTTGCTTTGGGTCAAAATACATGCGTGAGGGGTCAGCATTAGTAAATCTAGGGGCAGAGACCCCTCCCCTTCCCAATGTACCTTCTGGAGCCTACCATGTGGGTGCCAGCATCATCTCTTGCCCCATAACTGATTCAGGCATCTCTTTGCCACTCTAGCCACTGTTCTCTCACTCAGTTCACTTTGACCAGACAGGATTTTACATTGGAGGGGAAAAAAAGCCCCCCTGCCTCTTATTCTCCCAAGTCCCAAGGTGGGGATCTAGGGCAGCCTAGTGTTCACACCTTCAACTGCCCAGCTGGACTGTAGCAGTAAAACAGGAGAGGTTTCAGAGGAGGCCCATACCAACAGTACATGTCAGAACTGGGAGGCTCAGGCTACTCCAAAGGCAGAGAGAATTGATGGCAGTGAGGGTTAAAGACTGGCCACGGAGGAAAACTCAGAATACGGTTGCTGATCTAGCGGCCAGGACAGGATCCTAAAAGGCAAGGCTTTCAGACATAATCCCAACACTCCACCTTTCCCCAAGCCATTATAATGCCCCTGGCACCACACAGCAAAGAAAAAAGACATAAGCTATTAAGTTCTGTTTCCATCTGAAGAGCAGCAAGATAATTTCCTGTCGGTGACCTACACTGAGTGATGGCAGCCACGGCTGGATCGGCAGAACCTGATTCCCAGCTCAGGTAAATGCAAGAAATTGGAGTCATCTGCTACATCAGGGCTTGTTCCAAGTGAGTAGCAAGGGGGCTGCACTGCTGGTCTTGAACCCTGTGCTTCTGACTCTCAATTCATGTACATTCGCCTGACCAGGCAGTGGCTTCTGTGCTTTTGCAGTCACTGTGCCCCCTACGAGTAAAAAGCCACACTTGGCTCAGGAAGCCTTTGCAGTAGTGAAGAAGCTTTCAGGAAATACAGTTTTTAAATCTGAGTTTATAAAAACAGCAAAGGGTGATTATTTGCATTGCAAGAAAATGTTTCTTCTTTTTCAAATGGATTCACAACTGTGTTCCAAGAAATAAGTATAATCCCCTTGTGCAAGTAAGCTTTGTCTATAAACCATAAACTCGGAGGATAAAAGAATTTTGAAGACCACTAGTAGCCAAAATCAAGCAAATATTCAAATTCAAATAAAAATAACTAAAACTTTATAGCATATTTAACTTTATGCCAGGCACTAAGCCCTTTATCTATATTTACTCACTTAACCTTTGCAAAGTTTTACCTTTGAGATAGAAAAAAATTAAATGTTCCCGTTTTACAGATGAGGAAACTCTCATCATCAATTTATCAGTCCCAGAGAAGACTTTGATGGGCTCGGGTTGGTCACGTGTCCATCCTTGTAGCTGGGGTTACAGGTAGTATGGATCACTATAATTCACAATCCTCAGGACCACAGAGCAGAAGTTGGTCAACTGCAGCCCATGGGACAAATGTGGCCTGTCTCCTGTTTTTCTAAGCAAACATTTACTGGAACAGTCAACACATTCATTTGCCTACTGTCTTTGGTTGCTTTCATGCCATGGCAGAGTTCAGTAGCTGTGAGAGAAACTGTATGGGCTGCAAAGCCTAAAATAACTACAATCAGGACCTGCCACCGACAATAAGACAGGAGTGAACCCCACTTCATGCTTATAGCAAAACCCAGTACTTCTTATTAGATGTATAACTTTAGGCATATCCCAACCTCTCTGACCTTTAGGTTCTTATCTGTAAGATAAAAATAACAATGCTTTCTTTTTTTCTTTTCTTGCTTTGTTTTTTTTTTTAATTTGGCTGCACTGAGTCTTCATTGCAGCATGTGGGATCTAGCTCCTTGACTGGAGATCAAACCCAGGTCCCCTGCATTGGGAGCACGGAGTCTTAGGCGCTGGGCCACCAGGAAAGTCTAAACAATACTTTCTTCACAGGATGAGTGAGTAGATGGACAAATGGACGGATGGATGAATGGATCCAGAGGAGCCCATACTAAAACTTCTTTGTCTAACACTGCATTCCTTTAGAGTGAATTATGGAAATGGCTAATCTAATCTTAACTGTGGAAATGGCTAATGAGTTGAATGGGAGACATGCCAGGGAAATGCTCCTGTACAAAAAATAAAGAGCTTAATTTAGAGTCGTGCACCTAGTAAGCAGTCAATACATAGTAGACAAAAAAAAAAAAAAGAAAAGTTAATGGAAACCCAAAGAGAGTGAAGCTGCCCCTCTGAAGGACAGCAGCATTAACAACTTTGTAAAGGTACAGAATGACTTCGGGCATTTCATCCTACCTCCTCTCCACTGAGATCATGACAGAATTATGCCTCAATCAAGAGGAAAGCAATTTTGTCCCTATTGTTCGGAGACGAGAGAATGGTCCCTACGTTGATGTTTGAACACCTCAAAATGTTGAGGTACAGCTCCAAGCGGATGCTGACCCAGAGTGCACTGGATTGCTTGTTTTGATGGGGAAGCATGGGGAGGCAGAGGGGTATTTGTGTAAAGCTGCTGTGGAAACAACTGTTTTCATTCTAATCAGAAGAAATGCTCCATGAATAACTCTTCCTTAATTGCTCACAGAAGGTAGCACACTTATTTTTTAATGGAACATTAAAGACTGAACAGCACTTACAGACAAAACTGTAAGTGCTACAGTGCTACATCTGCTTCCTTTCAAGAGCTTCTTACTCTTTGTTGGACTCAGTTGCCTCATCTGTAAAATGGGAAGACAGCACTTCACTTCCATGAAGATCTTCCAGGGGCCTAGACCAAACTGTGCCCCTAATTACTCTTGCCCTGTTTTGAATGAAACACCATTTTCATTAACCTAAACAAGAATCCCAGAAGCTCATTTACCAACCACTTACCATTAAGCCAGCCTCTCTCCTGGGTAATTTACATATATTGTCCCATGGAATCCAAAACCCCCATCTGAGAATTATCCCCCATCTGGGAATTATCTCCTCTTTCGGATAAAGAAATTGAGGCTTAGAGAGCTGCCCTGCCCTGCCCAAGGCCACCCATAAACTCAGTGGTAGATCCAAGATCTCAACTGGGGCCTGTCTGATTTAAAATCCCACACTCCAGGCTTTTTACACTAGAGGAAATGGAAGCTTCAAAAGGCAACTTACTGTCAAATGATTCAGAAGGAAAAAAAAAAAAAACTGGTACTGTACTCCCAAGTTTTCTATAACTTTGTGATTATCTTAAATTAGTTTTCTAAATATATATCAAAGAATATCTATCTACTGTATGAGATTTGAGTGTTAAGAAGAGTGCCAGGCATAAAGAAAGTTTTCAATCAATATTAGCAGTTATCATTATCAGCATCTTCTTCCTCCTCTGAGCCTGAGAAGATAGACCATAAGGCACCAGCCGGCGAAGGTCAGTTAATCTGACCATCTGGGCACCAGCCCCAAAAGCAACCATCTTCTATCAATAAATGGATCTTGCCCCAATATATCAAACCCTTAGCAGCCATTCCCACAGATGCAGCAAAACATTGGTTTCTTTAGAGCATTTTATTGACAAATAAGTCGCACAATCCACCCACAAATTCTTTTGGCTCAGCCTGCAACACATCTCCTGAATCCAAACATTTCGCATCACCTCCACAGCTAACAGTCTGGAACACGTCCTCATCTTCTCTCCCCTGGATCATTGTAACTGCTTTCTAAGTGGTCTCCCAGCCTTTGCCCTGGTTCCCCTTGCAAACTGTGTATATGTGTGTGTTAAGTTGCTTCAGTCATGTCCGACTCTGCGGCCCCATCGACTGTGGCCCACCAGGCTCCTCTGTCCATGAGGTTCTCCCCGCAAGAACACTGGATTGAGGTGCCTTGCCCTCCTCCAGGGGATCTTCCCTTGCAGACTACTCTCAACACAGTAGGTGGCATAAACCCGCTTTAAAAAGAAAAGGAAAGGAGGGACTTCCCTGGTGGCCCAGTGGCTACGAATCTGCCTTCCAATCCAGGGGACATGGGTTTGACCCCTGGTGGGGAACTAAGATCCCACATGCCACAGGGCAACTAAGCCCCTGCTTCACAACTACTGAGTCCATGCGCTCTAGAGTTGGTGTGTCAAAACCAGAGAGATGCCCACTGCCACAACAAAGATACCGAGTGTGACAGCTAAAACTCAATGCAGCCAAATGAATACATAAATAAGCACTGAATAGTAATAATAATAAAATGGGAAATACTTTTAAAACACAGGAAAGAAATCAGATCCCACTATTCCTCAGTCAGAATTTTCCAGAGATGCCCTCCTTCACTCAGAAAGGAAGCCAGTGACCTTACAGGAGTCTCCAGGAGGTCATTCTGCCCTCATGATTCCCCCAGCCCCATCTCCTGTTCTTCCTCTTGCTCACTGTCCCCAGGCACGCTCTTCCAGAGCATGGAGGCTCCTACCTCAGGGCCTCTGCACTGGCTGTTCCCTCTGTCTGAAATGCTCTTCCCTTCATCCACACCTCCACCTCCCTCCTCCCCACTGAAGGTTTTGCTCAAAGGCCACCTTCTCAGTAAGTCTTTCTCTGACCCCCTATTTAAAATAGCAACATCCCTCTTCCCAGCACTCCCTGTCCCATTCCCCTATATTTTTTTCCTCCATAACTATCTTCAGCTCTCTACATTTTCTGGTGTTATCTACTTATGTTGCTTATTGGACTATTTATAATTATCATCATATTAGCTCCTTGAGGGCAGAAGTAGTATTTTCACCGGAATATTCCAGCACCTAAACCTATGCCTGAAACATGGCAAATCAATCAATATACATGTGTTGAAACATGAATGAATGAAAGAAGGAAAGGGTGTTTCCTTCTTTTTTCTTCTGGGGCAGAGGAAAGAGGAGAACAAATGTGCACGGGAAACACACCTGACGATGGGGGCTCTCCAAGGACAGAGTTTTATGTTTTCTCTGGGGTCATTCACCAGCTACCCACCCTCTCTGGCCCTGTGGTTACACTCACAAATACAGGAAGTGATTGGTTTTTCAAATGAAGGTTCCAGATTGGTGGTCGCCCAAAACAAGCCACTATATGATCCAGTAATTCTACTTCTCAGTATCCCGAAAATTGAAAGCAGAAACTCAAACAGATATTCGTACACTCGTGCTCACAGCGTCATTAATCATAATAGCCAAATGGTGGAAAAAACCCAGATGTTCACCGACAGATTAACGGATAAACAAAGTAAGTTCTAACCATACAATGAAACACTATTCAGCTTTTAAAGAGGAATAAATTCTGATATATGCTGCAACATGGATGAACCTCAAAAACATTTTGTTTACATAAAATAAGCCAGGGACTTCCCTGGTGGTCCAGTGGTTAAGAGTACCTGCCAATGCAGGCAGACTCTCTCTCTATCCCTCCTCGGGGAAGATCCCCCAGGCCTCGGAGCAACTGAGCCCATGTGCCACAACTACTAAGCGCACTTGTGCAGAGCCTGAGCTCTGAAACAAGAGAAGCCTCTGCACCGAGAAGCCCGACCGCCACGACGAAGAGCAGCCCTGACTCATCCCACCTAGAGAAAGCCCGAGGACAGCAGCGAGGGGCCAGCGCAGCCAGAAATAAAAGGAATAGATAAGGAAACACACAGAGCAAGCCAGACACAAAGGGACAAATGCTGTGTGACTCAGCTTCCAGGGGGTCCCTCAAAGAGGCAGGTTCTTAGAGGCAGAAAGCAGAAGAGTGGTTACTAGAGGTTGGGTAGGGGAGGAAACGGGAGCTATCGTTTAAGGGCATAGAGTTTTCTATCTGGGATGGTGGCTGCACAATGTTGTGAATGTACTTAACACAACTCAGTTACACACTTAAAAATGTTCGGAATGGGAAATTGTATGTTATGTATATCTTACCACAATAAAAAAATGAAAGTTCACCATGCCATTACACTGGATGTCTCTGGTATCAAGAGTGACATGGATCTATAGTAATGATATGCAAAAACACCAAGATATAATTAAGTTTTAAAAAAAGTCAGACGGTATTTATAACATGAACTCATTTGTATTTTTAAAAATTAGGAGTTTGGGATTAACATATACACACTGCTATATATAAATAAAACAAATAATTGGCAAGGGCCTACTGTATAGCACAGGGAACTGTATTCAATATCTTGTAATCACCTACAATGGAAAAGAATGTGAAAAAGAATACATATATACATGCACACATACATATATATATATAACTGCATCATTTTGCTGTAGACCTAAAGCTAATACCCACTGTAAAACAACTATACTTCAATAAAAATTCTTTAATTTATAGTACACATATATCCATTGATTCAATTAGCTATTGAATGTCTTCAATATTTTTTATGCATATTGAAGGCTTTCAGATAATTATTGGGCCCTCATGTGTACCAGATCTTGCTACTGGCACTAGAATATAGAACGAGAAGCCAAGACAAAGCTCCTAGCTGTCACAGCGCTGGCGTTCTTGTCCACAGTACCTCTGAGAGTGGGCCTGGAGATAAGCAGGGAGAGAGGTTTTTTTTTTTTTCTTTTTTGCCTCTCTGTACTGTTTGAATTATTTTATCATGTGTGTGTTACTAAAAGCTACTTTTTATTAAAATATATATATATACGGATGAGAAAGATTCCACTTTTGGATCCCCTTATCATACAAGAATCTCTTCTCGGCTTCCTCTTTGATGTTCAGTCGCTAAGTCTGTCTAACTCTTTGTCACCTGATGGACTGCAGCATACCAGACTTTCCTGTTCTTCACTGTCTCCCAGAGTTTGCTTGAATTCATGTTCATTGAGTTGGTGATGCTATCTAACCATCTCATCCTCTACCGTCCCCTTTTCCTCCTGCCTTCAGTCTTTCTCAGCATCAGGGTCTTTTCCAATGAGTCAGGTGGCTCATTGTATCAGGTGGCCAAAGTATTGGAGCTTCAGCTTCAGCATCAGTCCTTTCAATGAATGTTCAGAGTTGATTTCTTTTAGAATTGACTGATCTGATCTCCTTGCAGTCCCAGGGACTCTCAAGAGTCTTCTCCAGCACCACAATTCGAAAGTAATCAACACTCAGACTTCTCATATCTGTATATGACTACTGGAAAACTCATAGCTTTAACTATACTTTGTCAGCAGATTGATGTCTCTGTTTTTTAATACGCTGTCTAGGTTTGTCATAGCTTTCCTTCCAAGGAGCCATTCTGATAAGGAAGCCTTCATTGAATGAAGAAGGGAAGATTTCTAGAAAAAGTGAGGGAGGGACTTCCCTGTCGGTCCAGCGGTTAAGACTTCTGCTTCCAAAACAAGGGGCACGGATTTGATCCCTGGTCGGGGAGCTAAGACCCCACATGCCTCGCAGCCAGAAAACCAAAACATAAAACAGAAGCAATGTTGCAACAAATTCAATAAAGCCTTTAAAAATGGTCCATATCAAAAGATATTTAAGTAAAGTAAGGGAGCTTGGCAATGATCGAGCCAAGCTTGTTAGCGTGGCAGGAAGGTCGGAAGTTCTGATTCTGACATCAGGGAGACCTGGACTTGAGTCTCGGCTGCTTTAGCTCAACACCCTCAGCTCTGGAACACGGGTAATATTAGAGATGAGGTTATACCCGATGGGACTGCCGTGGCTGCCTGGCCTGACCTGGAGATGTCAGCTTTCCCAAACTTCTAAGATGCTCCCTTCATTCATCCAACAGAAGTTTCTTGAGAGTGTGTGTGCCAGGAACTGAAGTGATGTGGATCTGTGTGTGTGTGTGTGTCAGCCGCTTAGTCGTGTCCGACTCCTTGTGATGCCATGGACTGTAGCCTACCAGGCTCTTCTCTCCATGGAGTTCTCCAAGCAAGAATATTGGGGTGGATTAGCCATTCCCTTCTCCAGGCGACCTTCCCAACCCAGGTCTCCTGCATTGCAGGCAGATTCTTTCCCATCTGATCCACCGGGGAAGCCCCAATGTGGATCCATTTTCAGTGCTAAATGTACGATGACAATGTTGATTCTAAAAGCTGCATATACAACAGCTAAATTTTGTATCCCCTCCCCTGACCCTGTCAAATTCTTAAGCTGAAGCCCCATCACCCAGTCAGAACGTAACTGTATTTGGAGAGAAATACTTTAGAGAGATGATCAAGTTAAAATGAAGACATGTGGGGCCCTAACCCAATATGAAGGTGACCTTATGAGAAGAGACAGGGACGCACCAGCACAGAGGAAGGGCCACACGAGGACACGGCGAGAAGACGACCATGCATGCCACAGAGAGAGCGAGCTTGAGAAACCAGTCTACTGACCTTGAACTTGCAGCCTCCAGAGCTGTGAGAAAATTAATTCCTTTTGTTCAAGTTCCACAGTCTCCAGTACTTTGTTATGACAGCCTGAGCAGACTGATATAGTCGTAAATAAAGCAGACAGGATATCTGACCTTAGTGAAGTGAAAGCCACTCAGTTGTGTCCGACTCTTTGCAACCCCATAGACTATGCAGTCCATGGAGTTCTCCAGGCCAGAATACTGGAACGAGTAGCCTTTCCCTTCTCCAGGGGATCTTCCCAACCCAGGGATCGAACCCAGGTCTCCCACATTGCAGGCGGATTCTTTACCAGCTGAGCCACAAGGGAAACCCAACTGACCTTAAGGAGCTTATTATAGTCTAATGCAGTATTCTTGAAAGTCAGGCACCCAACTGCTCCAAGAACATGGGGCCAATTAATGCAAACAGCGCAAGTGCTCAGAACACAGGAGTCCTGCAGTCTTTTCTGTAGGGGGGTACACTGTGACCCAAAGAGAAGGTAGGACTTGCCTTGGGTCACAGATCTTAGTTAGCAGTTTCATCGTTTACCCCATTGCTTTAACTGACTGCATCATCTGAGTTCTGGGATAACCAAGAGTCATAAAGTCTCCACAAGGCACTGGATAGAGATCTTTTTTTAAGTAATTTAAAATGAAAAGTGCTAGAGGCACCAAACAGCAAATCTCACTACTCTCAGAGATGAATGGACATGAACTTTTCCAACTTGAAAAGGGAATAAAATGCAATGTAGCACTATCTGAAGTCTACCAAGAGATCTGGTTCACTTCACATCCGTGAACCTCCCCCACAAATAAACCCTATAGGTTTTCCATTTCTGTAAGTAAAGAATCAACCATCTTGAATTTTGAATCAGCAGTTTCATATTTGAAAATGTCAACTAAGGAAATAACCCTAAATATAAAGGAGGAAAAATGTAGTGCGCACTATGCATGTAGAGAAAAATGAAAATCAGCCTAAATGTCTCTTAACTGGTGACTTGGGTTAATGCGTTAGTCAGCAGAACACTGTTCAGCCCTAACAAAGCATGTTTGTGGCACACCTGTATCATGGAAAATATTTACATCACCAAATCAAGTTAAAATATAGAACTGTATACAGTATATGCAGTGATTTGTAACTGTGATAGATGAAAAACTAAGCATATAAAAATACCAGTGGAAAATACACTAAAACATTAACAGTGATTGTTTCCATATGCTCTCTCATCTGTATTTTGCAAATTACTTACAATGATTATATACACACACACACACACACACACACACACACACACACACACACATATATATCAGAGAAGGCAATGGCACCCCACTCCAGTACTCTTGCCTGGAAAATCCCATGGACGGAGGAGCCTGGTGGGCTGCAGTCCATGGGGTCGCTAAGAGTCGGACATGACTGAGCGACTTCACTTTCACTTTTCACTTTCATGCATTGGAGAAGGAAATGGCAACCCACTCCAGTGTTCTTGCCTGGGGAATCCCAGGGATGGGGAAGCCTGGTGGGCTGCCGTCTATGGGGTTGCACAGAGTCAGACACGACTGAAGCGACTTAGCAGCATACATATATATAAAATATATAAAGGAATATATATTCCTTTCAACATAGAAAAAAACTAAATTTATTTAATATATTTTGTAATGTCAGGAAAATATATAACCTAGATTTTCCCCCAGAAAATGAGCTTTCTCTTCTGAAGACTCAATGACAATGCCTTCTCCAAATAATAATAACAGTGACAATAATTAACATTGATGCATTTGCTATTATGCCAGGCGCTGTTCCAAGCACTTGACCTGTGTTAACTCACCTAAGCATTTGCTCGCTCACTCTGTTCTGCCTGCACTGCCCTCCTTTTGCTGCCTCGTGCTGCGATAAGTCGTGTCTGACCTTTGTGGCCCCATGGACGCTAGCCAGCCAGGCTCCTCTGTGCATGGGATTTCCCAGGCAAGAATATTGGAGTGGGTTGCCATTCCTTCTCCAGGGGATCTTCCCCACCTAGGGATCAAACCTGGATCTCCTACATTGCAGGCAGATTCTTGACCCCTGAGCACTACCCTCCTTGCTTTTCCTCAAACCCTTTCCTGCCTCAGGGCCTCTGCACTTGCCATTCCTTCTGCCTGAAACCTGCTCTTCCCCGAGGTACACATTCAGGCTCTCTGTCCAGGTCTCTACTCAAAGTCACCTTCTTGGAGAGGCCTCCCCTGACTGCATGACCTAGGACAGTATACCCTTCCTCCCTAGTCCCANACTGACTCAATGGGCATGAGTCTGAGTGAACTCTGGGAGTTGGTGATAGACAGGGAGGCCTGGCGTGCTGCGATTCATGGGGTCGCAAAGAGTCGGACATGACTGAGCGACTGAACTGAACTGAACTGAACTGAATGATTGGTGAGCATCTTTTTATATGCTTATTGATTATTGTATGTTATCTTTGAAGAAATGTCTATGTAAGTTCTCTGCCCATTTTTTAGTCAGCTATCTGGGGGTTTTTTGTTGTTGAGCTATAGGAGTTCTTTAGATATTTTGAGTATGAGCCTCTTATCAGATACATGATTTGCAAATATTTTCTCCTGTTTTCAGGGAGAAATTTTCACTCTGTTGATTGTGTCCTTCAAAGCACAGAATTTTTAACTTTTGGTGAAGTCCATTTAATACATTTTTACTGTTGTTGCCTGTTGCTTCTGGTGTCATATTCAAGAAATCATTGCCAAACCCAAGGTCATGGAATTTCTTTCCAAGGTCTTCTTCTAAGAGTTTCATAGTTTTAGGTACTCAATCCATTTTGAGTTAATTCTTGTATATGGTATAAGGTAAGAGTAGAATTTTATTTATTTGCATGTGGATGTTCAGGTTCCCAGAACAATTTGTTGAAGAGACTATCTTTTCTTTATTGAGTAGTCTTGGCATCCCTGGAAAAGAACATTTGGCCATATACATGAGGATTTATTTCTGGGCTCTCTGTTCTAAGCCATTGGTCTATATGTCTGTGTCCATGCCATCAGACGTAAAGGAGTCATATAGAAAAGAATATAAATTGTATGATTCCATTTATATAAAATTCCAAAATGATTTAATCTATGGTGTTAGAAGTAAGGGGGGTATCCTTGTGGGTGGGTAACAACTGTAAGGGGCATGAAGGGGTTTTGGTGGTACTGGTAATATTATTTATTGATCTTCATGTTGATTTATACAGGTATGTTCACATGAAAAGTCACTGAGTTATACACAGGTATTTAGCATTCATAATTATCAGACTCTTTATACTATTTAGTATAATCTTAATTAAAAGTGGTTGCCTAGAAACAGAGAAATATGATCAAAGTCCATTGATTCTATACTGCTTTTAATTATAATGACACTCATTTTCCCCCACTGGATTTATAGTAGACAAGTTAAAGGAATAGATATAAGTTTCAGCCTTTCATATTCAGTGAGACCTCTTTTTCACATACCTGGGAGAAGTTAGTTAGAAGTGAGTGATGAAAGGGAATAAGTAATGCTTCTTATTGCATTCTTTGAAGAATCAATATAACATTGGCTTTTGTTATCTGACAGATAGCATTCGATTATAACACCTTCTCTAATTGCAATATTCTGATGATGCCAACTTTGACAAAAACCATCTTTTTTTCATAATGCCAAGTTGATCAGGACTCACCAAAATAAGGACCCACAGTTGTTCCACGTCAAGGGAAAAAGAAGGTGTAGACCTCTCTTCAGTAGCATGCATATTAGAACTTCCCAATCTGTGTGCCTTGGTACACTGTGTATTGGGAATGAATTACATGTGTATGGAGGCCAGATTCTACTTAACCTTCAAGAGTGGTTAAGCCAGGCCTGAAGAGGAAGAAATTACTGGGCTGGTCATTCCTACAATGAGATACCTTGTTCTTCAAATCCATTGTTTACTATAGATATTTTCCCTGTCTGCAATAATGTACAAAGGGTTGGAAAGTCAGTGATGAGAAAAATAATAAGAGAGTCCTATTATAGTGAGGCAATGGCAACCCACTCCAGTACTCTTGCCTGGAAAATCCCATGGATATGGATGGAGGAGCCTGGTAGGCTACAGTCCCTGGGGTTGCAAAAAGCCAGACACGACTGAGCAACTTCACTTTCAGTTTTCACTTTCATGCATTGGAGAAGGAAATGGCAACCCACTCCAGTATTCTTGCCTGGAGAATCCTAGGAACAGGGGAGCCTGGTGGGCTGCCGTCTATGGGGTCTCACAGAGTTGGACATGACTGATGTGACTTAGTAGCAGCAGCAGCAGCACAGTAAAGAGTTCCACTTATAAACAGAGAATTATTTCTTAATTCTGATAGTAACTGAGCTTTCTGGATGGGCCAGAGGAGTCTCTAGGGAAAAAAAACAAGGTATAGTTGTTTCCAGGGAAAGTTCTAGAGTTCAAGTACTTGTTTTTGAATGATGGCTCTATCATTAACCAATTGCTTTGAAAAGTACTTGAAAAACAAAATGACACTGCCCTGTGCCTCACATGCCTCATCTATGATTCATTTCAGAGAGTCATATCAAAATTAAATTCCATTAGCTCAGTGCTTAGCATATAGTAAGTGATCAAGAAACATTAGCTATTGCTAACACTGACTACCACTGTGTACCATTTATTGAGTACCAGGCTTGAATGCCAGACTTGCAAGGAATTTTTATAATGTTTATTCAATCTAATTCTCAAAGTAGGTTTATTATTTCCTATTTTATAGATAAGAAAATTAATGCTAAACTACTTGTCCATGGCTAACAGCTAACAAATGGCAGAGCCAGACTTTAACTTCTAGGTCACGTAAACTCATGACCTAGAAGTCAACCTAGTCTTTCAATGTTTTTGCTAATATATTCTCTGGGACATTAAAAAAATTACTTATACAATTTTCCTTATAATGATAATTGTTACAAAGATTACAATTTCCAGCATTGTGAATACTGACATTTCAAAATAAAACTTATATCACTCTTTGTATCCAATGGCATTTAAATTTCACAGTGATTGGCTACTCACCATAGTCCATTTAAAAATACTTGAAAAAACTTATAATAGTTATACATTTTACACAGTTCCTTTCCTTCCGTGAACTTATTTTTCCATCTCAATGCCCTTATTCCAGGATTTTACCCCCAAGTTTTTATGATTCAAAGTATTTTTTGGCTTCCCTATCTGTCATAATTCTTTACATTAGTAAACACACATAAATTTCCTGTGACCATGAGGTCTTGTGTTAAAATTTTTTTCTGAATTGAATTATCATTATATTTACCAGGGTTCAAAATTCATTAAAACATATTATGAATTCACTAATTATTGAATGTGGGCTTCCCTGATGGCTCAGTTGGTAAAGAATCCGCCTGCAATGCAGGTATATTCAATTCTTTGGTTGGAAAGATTTACTGGAGAAGGGATAGGCTACTTGCTCCAGTATTCTTGTGCTTTCCTTGTGACTCAGCTGGTAAAGAATCTGCCTGCAATGCGAGAGACCTGTGTTCAGTCCCTAGGTTGGGAAGATCCCCTGGAGAAGGGAGTCTGTCCACTTTAGTATGTTGGCCTGGAGAATTCCATGAACTGTATGGTCCATGGGGTGGCAAAGAGTCGGACACCACTGAGCAACTTTCACTTCACAGCTATTGAATATAAATGTAAGATACTGGAATGAGATAGATGGGGGTCATGTAGATCTGTAGAACTCTGATTAAGGGCATTATCAAAATGTCCCTTAGCTTGCTCAGAGACATCTCTTCGCTCAGGACAATGCATTTTTAGGGAGATGAGGGATATGTGAGAGGAATTCTTTCTTGAGCTTCTGGATCTTAAGCCTCTTCATGCCTGTCTGCCTCTTGGAAAGTCCTTCATCACTGAGATGACTACACATTCCAGTTTATGCCTGTTATTCTGGCGTAAGTATTAACAGAAACCCTGTCACTCTCTTAAGTATCTCCATTTGGAGGATAATATTGACCGCCCCATCAAGAGCCCCTTGTGGTTCCCCAAGCGAACATTATTCAGATCTGAAGACCACTCTTATTAACCAAGGTGCCTGACTTTCTTTTCTTCTGTTAAATTGTAAAAATATTCATTGTACACTTATGTTCTATGTACTATATTTGTTACTCTGACATATCTTGTCATCAGAATATACCCCATTTTTCGACCCCTCTTTTTTAACAGATAAGAAAACCGCAAACCCAGAGAGCTTAAATGACCTGTCACTGGTAGTAAGTGACTAAATCAGAACTCACACCTTGCTCCCTGTTTCTGAACCTTCGCTTATAATCAGGTGTAATCTACGGGTCTCCAGCCTTGTGTTGATTCCCATCCCTCAGGCATGGGGGTTCCACCTTGTTGAAACTTGGCTTGTAGCTTAGGTGTGCCAAACTGCCCTTTTGCCCAGATCTCCACATCAAACACTTCCTACCAGGCTACCTTTTACAGTTCTGGGCACTTTCTCTTCATTGCTCTCTTGGTTCTATTCACCAGCATCTCTTCTCTAGGGGACCGCACAGTGTCCAATCCATTTAGCAAAGGAATACAGAGCCATCTCTCCAAATGTTAGCATTCTGCTCACCTTCCTAAGCCAATGTGGTACTTCCCATAAAGATGAAGTCTGAACCTCTTAAGATTTACCAGGCCTTTCTTCTCAAATGTACATGTCAGCCCTACTGAACTTTCTCCTTTTTCTTCTCCAACCTCACCACCTTGCCTGTATTTGTCCCACACATATACCCATCTCCCAAACCCATCTTCTATTAATACGTGGGGCTTCCCTGGTGGCTTAGATGGTAAAGAATCTGCCTGCAATGCAGGAGACCTGAGTTCAATCTCTTGGTGGGGAAGATTCCCTGGAGAAGGAAATGGCAACCCACTCCAGTATTCTTGCCTGGGAAATCCCATGGACAGAGGAGCCTGGTGGGCTATAGTTCATGGGGTCACAGAGAGTCAGACCTGATGGAGCAACTAACATTCATACGTGAGATCTTAGTTAGATCTCCAGGCAGCTTGGTTGGACTTTGTGAGCCACTCTCTGTCCCACTAACTTGGTGTCCTTCCAGTGGTGTGTTGGAGCCAACTGGAACAGTCTCTCAAAGCCAATTATTCACATCATTTCCCAAGTTCAGCACTGTATGACATCAGGTTGGCATCTTGAAACTGGTGACAGCAGAAGTGGTGCAAATCAGGGTCTTGTTTTTCAACTGATTAGTCAACATTTATCAGAACAACACTGTGCCCCTCCTGTATTTTCATAATGCTTAGAACACCATTTACTGTATTCATTCAGTGAATGTTTACCTACTTCCTACTACATGTCAGATACTGTTCTTATTGATGAGGCCATAAAGGTGGGCACAAAAGTAATCCTTACCATCATGGAGCTGACAATGCTGAAAGGGGGAGACTGACCTTAGTCAGATATCCACATAAATAAAATTAAAAATACTAATTATGTTAAGACCGAAAAATGCTTTAAAAATCTACAATAGGTGAGGCTTCCCTGGTGGTCCAGTGGTTAAGAATCCACCTCCCAATGCAGGGGACATGAGTTCTACTGCTGGTTGGGGAACTAAGATTCCCACATGCCCTAGGGCAACTAAGCCTGCATGTGACCAGAGAGTCTATGTATCACAACAAGAGAGAAGCCCGTGCACTGCAATGAAGACCTGGCACAGCCAAAACATAAATCTGTAAAATAAAATGGAAAGAACATACATGAAAAAAAAAATCTGTAATAGGATATTTGACCTAGTCTAAGAAGGTTTTCCTGAGCTAAAATCAGATGAAGGATAAGTGTAGGTTTAGGAAGGAGAAAGATGAAGGAGCATTCCAGGTCCAGGAAACAACATGTGCTATGGTTGGTTGGAGGGAGCATGACCCTCAGGATCAAGGGAAAGAGGACAAGTGTGGCAAGTGGGAGCTTGGTGGGAGATGCAGCTGCAGAGTTAAGGTTACACAGGGCTTTGCAAGCCTCATCAGAGTGTTGTCTTTATCCTAAGAGCGGTGGAAAGTCACTGAAGTGTTTTGAGTAGGTAAAGCACATCGAACAAGTGGAAAATCAGCACAGCGCGGCACTTCAGAAATCAACTCTGCAGCCAGGTTGCCTAGCTCAAAAGGCTGACTCTGTGACTTACTAGCAGTTTACTAGTAACTTCTATGTGCCTCAGTTTCCTCATGGGTTGCTGCTGCTGCTGCTGCTTCTAAGTCGTGTCCGACTCTTTGTGACCCCATAGATGGCAGCCCACCAGGCTCCCCTGTCCCTGGGATTCTCCAGGCAAGAACACTGGAGTGGGTTACCACTTTCTTCTCCAATGCATGAAAGTGAAAGGTGAAAGTGAAGTCACTCAGTCATGTCTGAATCTTCGCGACCCCATGGATTGCAGGCTACCAGGCTCCTCCATCCATGGGATTTTCCAGGCAACAGTACTGGAGTGGGGTGCCATTACCTTCTCCATTCCTCGTGGGTTAAATGGTGATAAAACCTAATCTGCAGGCTGTTTATCAGATTGTAAAGCTCTTAGAACAGTACATTCAGTTCAGTTCAGTCGCTCAGTCGTGTCCAACTGTTTGCAACCCCATGAATCACAGCACGCCAGGCCNGATGGCTGGGGAGGGAAATAGGGAGCTTCAAAAGGGAGGGGACATATGCATACCTATGGCTGATTCATGTTGAGGTTTGACAGAAAACAGCAAAAATCTGTGAAGCAATTGTCCTTCAATAAAAAATTAATTAATTTTAAAAAAAGAAAGGAAAATGGAAAAACTAATGTAAAATGAAAGAGATCTGGCTAGATTAACTATGGCCCTTAATAGAAAAGTCTGCTGATCCCTGATCTACTCTGTCATATATTTTTTCTCCAACTCATTGCACTCAAGTAAAGTTATCATAAGGAAGGATTTCCACTATCACCCCCTCCACCACAAAGAAAGGTGGTATATCCATGACCGTGAGTGGAAAATCAATGCTCACCAAAAGGCAAGGAAGAAAACAATGTAAAAACAATGGAAGCAACACGACATTAAGTACTAGCCAAGCTCTGTTACCTGCCCAGGCTCCGAGTCCAAGGCCCGCTGCCTGTTTGCAAAAGAGAGGGATTAGAGCCAGTGTTGGAAGCCGAGGGCACCCAACTGAGATTTTCTCCATGACCAGAGGACTGAAAGTAATTTGCAAAGAGTATCCATTTGTCTACGTGAGTCAAGAAGTTATGCAGCATGATGCCCCAGAGCATCTCACAACCCATCAGAAATCGTCTCATACACCAGGGAGCACGTCTGACATACGGGGAGATACTCAACCAATTCATCGTGTGAATCCCAAAGCAAACAACGGCTGGCACGGATGCCGTCCACTCTAACTGGTAACCCGTTTATTGTTTTAACTGGCCTCAAGTATGCACATCACTGCTACTCTGAGAAGCAGGTGCTTCGGGCAAATCACGCTTACTTCCTGTTTTGACTTGAACGCCATCTCACAGACAGAAAATCAGAGAGCACAGAACACATGTAGTGTGAGCCCTGAGGGAGAAGACAATTGGATCTCAAACAACTTGCCGAGGGCCACCTGGCTGAACCTAGATGTGGATCCAAGGTGCCCACCCCGGATCTTGAGCTATTCATAAATTCTGAATGTTGAGAAATGCTGTCTCCAAGCTCAAAATCATAAGGAAAGATGTGCTTTCAACAAAAACATGACTCCTTATGAAACAGTAAACACAACTAACAATCACCATTTTGAAAGTAATTCATATAGATTGTTTCTTTTTTTTACATTTATTTACTTGCTTGGCTGCTCTGCATGGCATGTGGGAGCTAGTTACGCAGCCAGGGATGGAACCCGTGCCCCAACCTGCAGTGCAAGGGCAGAGTCTTAACCCACTGGACCACCAGGGAAGTCCCTAGATCACATTTTTTTAAACATCAGCTCCTTACTATGGCCTACAAGGCCCCACATGATCTGGCCCTGCCTCCCTCTTGGACTTCAGCTCTCCCCTCTCCCCTGGCCCAAATGTTCTAGCCACACTGGCTGACAGTTACAGGGGACTGTCCTGTGTATTGTAAGCAACATCTCTAGCCTCTACCTGCTAGATGCCAATAGCACCAGCCTCCTCAGTTATGACACTCAAAAATGTCCCCAGGGACTTCCCTGGTGGTCTAGTGGTTAAGACTTCACCTTCCAATGCCAGGGATGCAGGTTTGATACCTGGTCAGGGAACTTAGATCCCACATGTCCTGCAGCCAAAAAACCAAAACATAAAACAGAAGCAATACTGTACCAAATTCAACAAAGACTCTAAAAATGGTCCACATGAAAAAAACTTAAAAAAAAAATATCTCCAGATATTGCCAAATGTCCCCCAGAGCAGAGGAAGCACCAATAGACCGAGCGTTGTATCTTTTTTTGGTTTGGATATGTAACTGGCACTAGCAGTAAAGAACCCACCTGCCAGTGCAGGAGACACAGGAGGTTTGATCCCTGGGTTGGGAAGATCCCCTGGAATATTCTTGCCTGGAGAATTCCATGGACAGAGGAGCCTGGCAGGCCACAGTACACGGGTTCACAAAGAGTCAGTCATGACTAAAGCGACTTAGCACACACTCATAAGTTTCTAAGCCACCCTGGGAGTGGAATTCTAAACACATCCTACCGTCCAAGGAGGGTGGGCTCTACCACTCGAAGGATTCCATGTAGTTTATTCACTGTGATGGATTCTGGGCATGCAAGCTTGAGCCTGGGCTGAGGCAGAGTGAAACTGCTTGCCATAAAAAAGGATAAGGAGATTTTGAGAAAGAGCTGGAGAAGTCAAAAGCTCAGCCCATTGAAAAAAAGAGAAAAGCAACGCAGCTAGTCCCAAGGAGGGCATCCATTCCTCGTTCTGAGGAGAACAGAAATATCCAGCGGCAATCTTTCAAGTTGCATGATGCAAGCTCCATCTGCATCTCACTATGAAATCCCCAGCAAAGCCCACAGTGCTCAATGCTTTCGTGTGACTTTGGGGCTTCCCTGGGGGACCCTGAAGAGGTGTGGAGTTTTGTGTCCAGGTTGCCACAAGGTTAAAACAGAAACAACATGAGCGGAGGCAGAAGTTAGATACAAGGGGCCACAGTCATCTGAGTTACCCACTCAGCTCAGTTCAGTTCAGTCGCTAAGTCGTGTCCAGCTCTTTACAACCCTATGAATCGCAGCACGCCAGGCCTCCCTGTCCATCACCAACTCCCAGAGTTCACTCAGACTCACGTCCATCGAGTCAGTGATGCCATCCAGCCATCTCATCCTCGGTCGTCCCCTTCTCCTCCTGCCCCCAATCCTCCCAGCATCAGAGTCTTTTCCAATGAGTCAACTCTTCACATGAGGTGGCCAAAGTACTGGAGTTTCAGCTTTAGCATCAGTCCTTCCAAAGAACACCCAGGACTGATCTCCTTTAGAATAGACTGGTTGGATCTCCTTGCAGTCCAAGGGACTCTCAAGAGTCTTCTCCAACACCACAGTTCAAAAGCATCAATTCTTCGGCGCTCAGCCTTCTTCACAGTCCAACTCTCACATCCATACATGACCACAGGAAAAACCGTAGCCTTGACTAGACAGATCTTTGTTGGCAAAGTAACGTCTCTGCTTTTAAATATGCTATGCTAAACACCTATAAAAACTAGACAGACAGAGGCAGGCTGGGGATGAGGCAGCCCCCACATCACCCCATCTCCTCCACCTGGAATATCCCTCCCCCTACTTCACACCTGCTCACCCTGCCACTTCATCAGGCTAGTCCGGTGTCAGCTCAGCCATCACCCAGGGACTGAAAAGTGAAAGTCGCTCAGTCATGTTCGACTCTTTGTGACCCCATGGGCTATACAGTCCATGGACTTCTCTAGGCCAGAATACTGGATATTCTAAAGGGAAAGAATACTTTCCCTTCTCCAGGAGATTTTCCCAACCCAGGAATCGAACTGCGGTCTCCTGCACTGCAGGCGGATTCTTTACCAGCTGAGCCACAAGGGAGGGACGGAACTCACTATATTATAATCT
Source organism: Neotragus moschatus (assembly GCA_006410615.1). NCBI lineage: Eukaryota > Metazoa > Chordata > Mammalia > Artiodactyla > Bovidae > Neotragus > Neotragus moschatus. The sequence goes on along the minus strand of SJYA01002485.1, from coordinate 5,432,663 downwards.
CCTACTGAATGTCTGTCTCCTCCACGCATCTCCCAGACTGAGAACTAATGATGGCAGAGACTGTATCTGTCCTGCCCCAACAAAGCCAGTGCCTGGAATAGTGCCTGGCTGCCCAGAAGGAGTCGCCAACAATTGTTTATAGAGTAGACACATGTAAAACTGACCTGCACAGCAGGAGATTAAGGGCAGTGGATGCTGTTGGCCGCCTGATGTGAAGAGACAACTCACTGGAAAAGACCCTGATGCTGGGAAAGATTGAAGGCAGAAGGAAAAGAGGGCAACAAAAGATGAGACGGTTGGATGACACCACCGATGCACTGAATATGAACTTGGGCAAACTCCGGGAGATGGTGAGAAACAGGGAAGCCTGGTGTGCTGCAGTCCACGGGGTCACGAAGAGTCGGACGTAACTTGGTGACTAGACAACAAACAAAATACCATTGGTGCCTTGCCCAGAAGCTCTTTACCAGGTGGGGGCACACATTCCCCATCTCCTGTAGGTGTTGGTTGCTTAGGGCTCAACAGCTGTATCCTTCTCCAAAGAATGTCCTCCAGATGGGAACCACCTTGCCCAGGAGGCTACCGAGTCCACCCCTGGGTAGCCCACAGCCAGTAACTGGCTAGCATTACAGTACAGAAAGCCAGTGCCCTCGTCTCAATATGGCACCAACTCCATGGTGTGGTGTAGGTTCCAGAGTTCCCTGCAGGATCAGGCTGCAGTTGTCTCCACCTTAAGACCATGTCCCTGCTGCACTTTTTCCCTGCTCTCTCTGGTTTTTCTGACACTCCTTCTTCTGAGAACTCTCCTTTAATAATCACTTGAATAAGAATCCCCATCTCAGAGAATCCTAAAATAGGACTAAATCACTGAAAGCATTAGGGAGGAGATGAAATCTGGGCAAAGCAGCATGGTCTCACTAACACTCTAGCATATATAGAACTCAATAAATATTTGTGAAATGATTGGATGGATGAATAGAAAGACAGAAGGGTCCATTAACCTACAAGAGCAAAAAACAAAACATACTAACATCACAACTCAAGGAAATGGTAAAAGATCATCAGATGGACCAGAGTTTGAATCTTTCTCTACCTCTTGCTAGCTGTGTGACCTTGGACAAACTATAGTCCATCTCTGAGCCTCAGTTTGCTCATCTGTAATATAGCAGATAGTCATGCTATCTACTTCATAGAGCTGTTGAAATGTGCCCAGGATTTCAGAGAGAGAGAGCTCTTAGCAAAGTGCCTGATATATAAGTGCTTATAAACAACATCTATTATTATTATCAAGATTTTTATGATTACTATCGATCCAATTAAAAGTCAAGTACAAAGGGTATTCCTCTATTGTGTCACAATAGAGATAAACAAGTAAAGCTGGTTTAAAAAAAATTTTTAAAGCAATTCCCAGGAGCTAATTGTTCAAAAGGGAGAGATTAGGTTCAGGGAAGTGAGCTTTTCCTTGCTGCGATAAAATTAAACTCAACACAGCAAACAGGTTAATTTCTGAGGGAAAGAAAGTAATGACCTCACATAGGAAGATGCCCTACATGAGTTCTGTGAGTCTGAGTCCTCCAGAGAAGCATTTATCAATGAGTATTTTAACAGCCTGGCCTTCTCATCTAGAGCCAATTGATAAGTATCTCCAGGTCCCTATCCAGTTTTTGATTAGTTGTTTTCATTATTTATATTTGGCTACATGCAGATGGGAACATGTTTTCACATTATCCTTAAACACCAGGAATTAATAGTATAGGAAGTTCTGAAGGTATGAGGCATTGCGCCAGCCTGGTGGGTCAAGGAGGAATAAATAATATACTGTTTATCTCTTTGACCTCAACACCCCACCGCCACCCCAGCACTGTCACCTTCCTGGTTCAAGGCACCATCAGGACTTTCTTCCTGGGTCTCCCTATCTCCTTCCTCACCCCACTTCTGTGGATTCCCCTCACAGCATCTCCAGAAATCCTGTTAAAATGTAAGTCAGGCCTGCTCTAAAGCCTTCTTGGGTTCCCCATGTTAATCCAGTGTTAGTTGCTCAGTTGTGTGACCCCATGGACTGTAGCCCACCAGGCTCCTCTGTCCATGGAGTTCTCCAGACAACAATATTGGAGTGGGTTGCCATACCCTTCTCCAGGGGATCTTCTCGACCCAGGGATCGAACCCAGGTCTCCTGCATTGCAGGCAGATTCTTTACTGTCTAAGCCACCAGGGAAGCCCCATGTTAATTAGAGTGATGACTTACAGCGGTCCCAAGGCTCTGCCCAATCTACACCCCCTCCATTCCCTCACTGGATTTGCTTCTTATGACTCTCCCCCTTGATTGCTCCACCTCCAGCAAGACCAGCCTCCTTGTTTTTGCCTACACTTTTGCACTTGCTGTCCTCTCTGCCTGGGATACTCTTTCTCAGTTATTAACAGGCCTCACCCTCCCACTTCCTTCAGGTCTCTTCTTAAATGTCACTTTGTGGGTGAAGGTCCCCTGACTTCCCTATCTCAAGTGGAAGAGACTCCCACCCCTCCCCCACTCAATTTCTCCATCAGAGCAGGCTGGTGGAGGGCAAGAGAGGACTGCGAGGGGGTTAGCCCCAGGTGATAGCTGTGAAGGCATAAGAAGTGCCCAGTTCTGGAAATGGCTTAAAGGTGGAGCAGACAGGACTGTTGGTGGACCAGCTGTAGGACTAGTGAGAGGAGGAGAGGAATCCAAGAAGAAGCCAGGTTAGGGACCCGTGCCAGAGGAAGGATGGAGTTGCCGATTAGTGGCACTGGGAAGATTATGGAAGAAGTACGGTTTTGTTAGGAGACTGAGTTTGATTTTGAACGTGTTAAGTTTGACGTTCTTAAGAGACATCCTAACACATTCTAGAGGAAGCATTGTATAGGCATTTGGCCATGCAAGTCTAATAATCAGGGGAACCACCAAGCTGGAGACAATAAATTTAAAAGTCATACACACTGAGATGGTACTTAAAATCAAACTTAGATGGAGAACAGAAGATGTCCAAATAAAGGCCAACCCTGGAATACTAGTTTTGTTTAAAGGTGGAGGAACCAGCAAAGAAGACTGATAAGAAGCAGCCAGGGAGGAAGAAGGAAAACAAAGAGAATGTGGTCCTAGAAATGACAACTCAGTAAATGTAATGGGGATTTGTAATCTGCTTCCTCGGCATCCGTCCCCCTTCTGGCGGCTGCCCTCAATTTTCACTGAGAAATGGACTTCTGTTCTAGGACCACATGATCTGGGTGGGGCTTTACTCCCAGCTCCAAGCATAGGGCATCATGACCTTGCTGTTGCTCAGTCGCTAAGTTGTGTCCAACCCTTTGCATCCCATTGGACTGCAGCATGCCAGGCTTCCTTATCCTTCACCATCTCTCAGAGTTTGTTTAAATTCATGTTCATTGAGTTGGCACTGCCATCCAACCATCTCATCCTCTGTGGTGCTGGAGAAGACTCTAGAGAGTCCCAAGGACAGCAAGGAGAAAAAACCAGTCAATCCTAAAGGAAATCAACCCTGAATATTCACTGGAAGGACTGATGATGAAGCTGAAGCTCCAATACTTTGACCACCTCCTTGACGCAGAGTCAACTCATTGAAAAAGACCCTGATGCTGGGAAAGATTGAAGGCATGAGAAGGGAATGATAAGAGCATCATGACCCAGAGCTAATCAATAAAAATGTGTTTCGCAACACTGGCTGGCAGTTGGCTTAGGGGTCAGCATGTGGCTTCAGCCAAGCCAGTTAGAGTGAATAACAGGACTCCTGTAGAAGCTACTGGGAAATGATTTTCAACTTTGCAGGAAAGCGGTCACCCTGAGGGCAGTTTATCTGTGAAAGAAGCCCATAAAGTATGGTGGTGGAGAAAGTGGATTCTAGTGACTTCATTTGTCACCTGGATCAAGCCACATCTGAAGTCTTAAGCGCTCAATTTTTCAGTTATGTGAGTCTTTGTGCATGCCACTTCAGGTTGGATTGTTTTGTAACTTGGAAAAAATCATGGGAATGGATAAAATCATTAGCGGGTATCCATCCTGTAGAATATCATTATGTTGATAAAAGCAAGGTAGAACTCTACCTGTTGACCTGGAAACACACATGGGCATTAATAAATGGAAAAAAGCATACTGTACTTCATATCCACTAAGATGGCTTAGTCCAAAAGACAGTAAGTACTGACAAGGATGCTGAGAAACTGAAACTTTCATACATTTCTGGTGGGTGGGATTATAAAATGGTATAGCCACTTTGAAAAACAATTTGGCAGTTCTTCAAAATGTTAAACACAGGATTACCATAAGACCAAGCAATTAAAAAATTATTCCACTCCTAGGTATGTGTATACAGTTTTATATATATATATATATATATATATTTGGGGCTTTCTAGGCGGCTCAGCGGAGAAGGCAACAGCAACCCACTCCAGTACTCTTGCCTGGAAAATCCCATGGATGGAGGAGCCTGGCAGGCTGCAGTCCATGGGGTCGTGAAGTCGGACACGACTAAGCAACTTCACTTTCACTTTTCACTTTCGTGCATTGGAGAAGGAAATGGCAACCCACTCCAGTGTTCTTGCCTGGAGAATCCCAGGGATGGGGGACCCTGGTGGGCTGCCGTCTATGGGGTCGCACAGAGTCGGACACGACTGAAGCAACTTAGCAGTAGCAGGCGGCTCAGTGGTAAAGAATCCTCCTGCCAAGCAGGAAATGGTGTGATCCCTGTGTCAGGAAGATCCCCTGGAGAAGGAAATGGCAACCTACTCCAGTATTCTTGCCTGGGAAATCCCATGGACAGAGGAGCCTGGAAGGCTATATAGTCCCTGGAGTCACAAAGAATCATACACAACTTAGTGACTAAACCACAAACACCACCACAAATACGTGTGTGTGTGTGTGTGTGTGTGTGTGTGTGTATTCATTCCCAAGAGAGTTGAAAACATATGCCCACACAAAAATTTGGACACAAGTGTTCCTAGCAATATTATTAATAATATCCCAAAGACATAAAAATCCCAAATGGCCACCACCTGACAAATGGATAAGTAAATTGTAGTCTATCCATATAATACACTATTTTTCAACCATAAAAAATAAGAATAAGTACTGATTCATGCTTCAACACAAATGAACCCTAAAAATGTTACAGTAAGTGAAGCCAGACACAGAAGGACAGATTTTGTCTGTGAAGGGGAGCATAATATACAATCTCAAAATCTACCTCTTTGGCATAAGGATTATTTCAGGCTATTAAAAAAAAAAATCCAGCAGATACACGGAAAGCTCTGAAAACTGAGTAGAAATTATCCTTTTGTTAAGAGACATTCATGTTAAGAGAAATCTGTATTTGTAAGGGTGTCTCCCTTGCTGTACCAGGATGAGAGCTGCTGCTACTGCTGCTCAGTCGCTTCAGTCGTGTCCGACTCTGTGCAACCCCATAGACGGCAGCCCACCAGGCTCTCCCGTCCCTGGGATTCTCCAGGCAAGAACACTGGAGTGGGTTGCCATTTCCTTCTCCAATGCATGAAAATGAAAAGTGAAAGGGAAGTCCTTCAGTCATGTCAGACTCTTAGCGATGCCATGGACTGCAGCCTACCAGGCTCCTCTGTCCATGGGATTTTCCAGGCAAGAGTACTGGAGTGGGGTGCCATCACCTAAATCCCTAGAAAGCTTTATCACTGGAGAAGGGAATGACTTACAGCTGTATAACAACCTAACTGTTCTTTACCATGCTTTTCCTAGTAATCTCCCTGACTCACCACTTTCCTCACCAACATCTTCTTTGGTTGTTAGCTGGAGAAATTTAAATTTCTTAATTTTTCTGGGCCTCTCCCACATATAGTCAAAGCTATGATTTTTCCAGGAATTATGTACAGATGTGAGAGTTGGACCATAAAGAAGGCTGAGAGCTGAAGAACAGATGCTTTCAAACTGTGATGCTGGAGAAGACCCTTGAGAGTCCCTTGGACTGCAAGGAGACCAAACCAGTCAGTCCTAAGGGAAATTAACCCTGAATATTCATTGGAAGGACTGATGCTGAAGCTGAAGCTTCAAGACTTTGGCCACCTACTGCAAAGAGCTGAGTCAATGGAAAAGATCCTGATACTAGGAAAGAGTGAAGGCAGGAAAAGAGGGTGACAGAGGATGAGATGTTGAACAGCATCACTGACTCAATGGACATGAGTTTCAGCAAACTCCTAGGNGCTGAAGCTGAAGCTTCAAGACTTTGGCCACCTACTGCAAAGAGCTGAGTCAATGGAAAAGATCCTGATACTAGGAAAGAGTGAAGGCAGGAAAAGAGGGTGACAGAGGATGAGATGTTGAACAGCATCACTGACTCAATGGACATGAGTTTCAGCAAACTCCTAGGTGGAGTTTGCAGAAAACTCCACTGGAGCCTGGCATGCTGCACTCCATGGGGTCACAAAGAGTCAGAAATGACTTAATGACCAAACAACAACTCCCACATATACAGGAGGTATTCATGTTATTAAACTTTTGTTTGCTTTTCTCCTGTTAATCTGTTTTTTATTACAGGAGGTATCTCAGCCAAGATCCTAGAAGTGTAGAGTGAAAATTATTTTTCCTCCCCCATATATGATTCCATTTATATGAACTGTCTGAGATGGGCAAACCCATAAAAACAGAAAATAAATTAGGGGTTAGCAGGGGCTGAGGAAGGGTGAGGGAAATGGGGAGTTACTCTAGGGGTTAAGGGATGAAAATATCCTAAATTTAAACTGTGATGATTTAGATGAAGATTGTACGACTCTGTGAATACACAAGAAACATTGAACTGTACACTTTAAATGGGTAAAATGTATGGTATGTGACATATCTCAATAAAGCTGTTTTTAAAAAGGAAACAGCTCAGGTTGTTTCCCCAGGAAAAATGGGCTAACGTATCCCCAGGTCACGGCCAGAGAATCACACACCAGAGACAAGCTGACTCCTGAAGCTGTAATTAAGAAATGGAAACATCAGAAGATGATGATTAACCCTAGTCTCTGTGTTCTTCCCCTTAAAACAAGAAAATCCTACCTCAAAGACCACTTCGGCAGTGGATCTGAGACTTGTCTCCCACTCTCTTCCTTGGCCCCTGCAATAAATGCTGTACTTTCCATCACCACAAGCTGTTGTCAGCTGAGTGGCTTTGCTGTGCATCCAGCAGGCAGACCCCAGCTCAGTTCAGTAACCGTGACACTTGATATCAATATTAATATTCATACACAAGTACAGGCTTCCTTGGCAGCTCAGACGGTAAAGAATCTGCCTGCAATGCAGGAGATCCAAGTTTGATCCTTGGGTCAAGAAGATCCCCTGAAGAAGAGAACGGCAACCCACTTCAGTATTCTTGCCTGGAGAAATCCATGGACAGAGGAACCTGGTGGGCTACAGTCTAGGGGGTCGCAAAGAGTCAGACATGACTGAGTGATTTTCACATTCACATATGCAAGAATAGGAAGACCTTGAAAAGGATAAATGCCACACCAGTAACAGTGGTCCCTCTGGAGATGGGATTGAGAACAAGGAACAAGAAAACTTCCGTATGCTTCTTTTACGTAGTTCTGGTTTGTTTGAATTTGTCATGAAGAGCATGAACGATTTTGTCATTCTGAAAAAGTGAGGGAAAAAAAAAGCCAACTCAAGTGCCGCCTCCTCCAGGAGGCCTCGGGGGCTTCGGTAAGGAAGGATCCCCTCCTTAACACTGCACGTAAATGTTGTTCCTTCTGCAACTTCAGCACTTGCCACTTGAGAATTAACCGTTCTGGTGAGACAGGAGGGAAGTGGGCAAGGCACAGCCTTCAAAAGAATGACATAGCCATTGAGGATATGACAAAAAGTGGCTAGAACCTACTAGACCCAAGACAGCAGACGACTGGACATCCGGTGGACTTCCAGCCTCATCGCTGGTTCATTGTAATACACTGCCGCTGTTTCCCACAGGCACCATGACAGTTCTGAGAGGGTGTGTGCCCAGTCTGTCTGACTCTTAGTGACCCAGTGGACTGTACCCCACCAGACTCCTCTGTCCATGGAATTTTCCAGGCAAGAATACTGGAATGGGTTGCCATTTCCTACTCTAGGGGACCCTCCCCACCCGGGGATGGAAACTGCATCCCTTGCTTCTCAAGCATTGGCAGGCAGATTCTTTACCCACTGCACCACATGGGAAGCCCGACAATAGTGAGACTGACCATAAAAGTAAAAAAGTGGGCAGTAGCCCAATACCAGGAAATCTCTGGCCTTCCCAAAAATAGTTGAATTATTCCTCTCATTGGTTAGTCTATGAAATTATCCAGCCCATAAAAACTAACCATCCCAAAACGCTGGACTGGAAGAAACACAAGCTGGAATCAAGATTGCCGGGAGAAATATCAATAACCTCAGATNGAGGAAAAAGGGGATGACAGAGGACGAGATGGCTGGATGGCATCACTGACTCGATGGGCGTGAGTCTGAGTGAATTCCGGGAGTTGGTGATGGACAGGGAGGCCTGGCATGCTGCGATTCATGGGGTCGCAAAGACTTGGACACGACTGAGCGACTGAACTGAACTGAAGTGAACTTGCCTTTTGAGAGGGACCACGTTCTGTCTATGGAAGATGTGTCTGTTTCAGCAAACAAGCTTTCACTTCGGAAGGTGTGTCTGTTTCAGCAAACGTGCTTTCACCTTACTGGGGCATGCTACTGAATTCTTTCCTGCACAAAGCCGAGGAACTTCACCAGGCTGCCCGTCCCAAGAACTTGTGCAAGACCTGTGACATTGCCATGTTCTCACACCTCATTTTCCTGCAACCTCTTCCCAAAGGATATCAATACATCTCTTTCTTGCCTATCACTTTGCCTCTCACTGAGTTCCTTCTGCACCGAGATATGAAGAACCTGAGTTTCACTGAATCCTGAGATGAGCTGTACAGTTTCAGTCAGAAGATTGTGGGTTCAAGTCCCATTCGAAAAAGGGCAGTTTGCTCTAGAGGGCAGAGGTTGTTCATTTTGTCTCTCTGATACTAATCTATAAAGGGAACTTAGTAATAACTGTCTGGGGAATGAATGGACAGAGAGCGAGTGAGTAAATGAATGAGTTCACTGTGGCCACAAGCGTCTCTGAATCCCACCTGCCCATGCCCAAGCACACCCTAAGGAGACTGGCTAAATGACAAGAGCAGCCATTTGGGGATGCTGGGTGCCCCAAGGTGCCTGGGATTAATGCTGCCAACACCTGAACAACACGGATTTGCAAGTCTTAATTGCATGCAGGGACCAGCAGGAACAGCTCATTCAGTAACTCCGAGCCCAGAGACTCAGTGCTTTTCTTTGTCCCTTCTCTCTCATTTTCCTGGCACCTCCAGCTCCTCAGAGAAAGCAGGGAGCTGAGGAGGCAAAGATGGAAAAGAGATGATGCTCTTCAAACAGGGAAGGAGAGAGGGCTCAGGCTGCGGGAGCTCTTGAACTTCAGCTCAGACCTCAGGGCCTGAGAGGGGGAAAAACAGCTTCCTGTAATTTAAGGAAACGGCTCAGCCAGAGGTGATGGTGGGAGGCTGGGTCCTTGCCCAGAGTCAGATCTGCATTACAAATGCCTCTCAAATCCCCCCTCAGGGAAGCCAGGAAGTTGTTGATAAGATCTGTTCTCCCAGCTGAGCTGAGAGGCAAGGAAGCTACCACGTTTATCTCTGCCACCCTTCAAATTTCAGCTACTAGATCAGCATTCTAGCTCTGGTTTCAGAGCATCTGACAGATCGTCTCTTCTGCGCATCTCTATGGGTGAACAAGCAAGAAACCAACTGAGGGAAAACGGGGGGCTGCTGCATGAGCTCAGCCGAAAAGCAGACAGAGGTTCAAATCCCAGCCTCACCACTGAGCAGCTGTGTGGCCCGGAGCGAGCTGATTGACTTCTCTGAGCTTCAGTGATATCATCTCTCTCTTATTTTTAAAACCTCTCACTGCCTGATGCTGGGCAACTTTTACCCTCTCAAGATTTTGCCTTCAGATTAAAGCATTATCATCACTGTGTGTTAGTCGCTCAGTTGTGTCCAACTCTGCAACCCAGTGGACTGTAGACTGCCAGGCTCCTCTGTCCATGGAATTCTCCAGGCAAGATATTGGAGTGGGTTGTCATTCCCTTCGCCGGTGGATCTTCCTGACCCAGGGATCCAGCCTAGATCTCCTGCACTGCAGGCCTCATCACTGAGAATACTCTTTAAATACACATACACACACACACACACGCATGTTTGGCTGCACCGGTCTTAGCTGTGGCATGCAGGATCTTTAGTTGCAGCATGCAAACTCTTAATTGCAGCATGTGGGATCTAGTTCCTGACTAGGGATCAAACCCAGGCCCACTGCAATGGAAGCAGAGTCTTAGTCCCTGGACCACCAGGGAAGGCTCAGGAATACTCTTCTAAAATGCAAAAAGCCCTTTAGAAGTCTCCAACTCAGCCTTGAACATTTGAGAATGGATCTCTTCGGCAGAGGCTAACAACCTGATATCTAGGAGGGCCCTGATGGCAGGAGACAACAGACAGGGAAGATTTAATTGGGAGAAAGAAAGAGAAGTTACTCCCAGAGAAAGAGAAAACAGGATTGCTGACCATGAGGATTCTAGGGATCAGGACCCAGGCCTCAGCTTCCCCATTTCAAGCAGATATTATAGAGGATATCTTACTAAGCATTTACTAGCTTTCAGGCATCGTGCTAATGGCACCACAGATTCTCTATTCATGTTTACAAAAATCCCATTTTACAGATGATGAAACCAAGGCCCAGGGAGGTTAGGTAACTTGCTCAAGGTCACACTACCAGTATATGAGGGAGCCAGCTTGAAATCCCAGAGATTTTACTTGACAACAGTGGGTAACTTCAGGTTCTTTGGAAGCATTGGGATCCTTATACAAGGTTGGGGAAAGGACATGACAAAAGGAGGGCGTAAGGAAAGGAAAGAAGCCATTGAAAGAGAAGCCCCAGCCACTTCTCAACTGCTATAGGATCTGCCGCCCTCTGCGGCTGAGATCTCCACTGGAGACAAAGCAAACTGGCTTAAGTGTGTCCCCAGGAAGCACTGGCTGGCATGGGCACCCTTCCCTCCTTCATTTCCTCTGGCTTCGGTTGGCCCAATGCCCCTGAAACTGTTACCATGGAGACTTCCTCTTCAGTGGCCAGAACAGGGAAGGACTGGCACTGGGTTGGGAGAGTGAGTGCTGGTGGCCCTGGGGAGGTGGCGCCAGGGTTTGCCAGATGGCTCAGGGCAGAAGGCAAGCTCATCTCCATAAGGCAGGTCCCCAGTTACGCTAGGGTCTGCCAGACTTCTCAAAGCTACTAGGAAAAAAAAAAAGACAACAAAAGCAAAGAAACACCGATTTCTAGCTGTCCTTAATTATGCCTTAAATATTTCTGCAGTACCTGCTGTGTACCAGGTACTATGCAGGCTCCTAGGATATGACTATCGTAAATCCACAGATCCTCTGAAGCTCATCCATGAGTCCTCTAATATAGAATGAGTCCCTCAATATAAAAGAGTGCAATATTTTATCCAACAGACAGGATATCCAATATCTAATATCCAATAGACAGGATATGAATTGGCCCAACACAAAGTTGCTCCTGAGTTGATTTTTATTTTCAGGTTCTTTGATTGGCATGCTTATCTTCATATTAGTATGAATAATAATAATATCAGTCGTAATAGTAGTCATCACGGTCGTTGTTCATTCAGTCAGTGGCGTCCAACTCATTGCGACCCCATGGACTGTAGAACCCAGGGCTTCCCTGTCCTTCACTATCTCCTAGAGTTTGCTCAAATTCATTTCCTTTGAGTCAGTGATGCCATCCAACCATCTCATCCTCTGTCACCCACTTCTCCTCTTGCCCTCAATCTTTCCCAGCATCGGGGTCTTAGCTAACATTTAATCAACACTTACTATGTGCCAACCATAAAGGAACTTCCGTGCATCAACTCCTTTCATTTTCAGCATCAGGCTATGATATAGGCATTGTTATTATTATGCCCATTTCACAGATAATGAAACTGAGGCTCAGGGAGGATCATTCATAAGCCCAAAGACAAACATCCTGGTGTATTAGTTCTCCATTGCCACTGAAACATAAATTTAGGTGCTTAGAACAACCCAGATTTATTCTCTTGCAGTTCTGGAAGTCAGAAGCCAGAAATCAGGCTCCCAGGGCTAAAATCAAGGTGTCAGGAGAACTGGTTCCCTCTAAAGGCTTTGAGGGGAGGATCTATTTCCCCATCTTTTCTAGCTTCTAGTAGCTGCCTGCATTCCATCCTTGGCTATGGCTTCTTCCTCCATCTCTTAAGGATATCACTCCAATCTCTGCTCCCTGTTGTTATAGACAGGATGTTTGTGCCCCTCCAAACTCACATGTTGACAACTGATTCTCAGTGTGGTGGCGACTGAAGAGGAATCTTTAGGAGGTGACTAGGTCATGAGGGTAGAGCCGTCATGAATGAGATTACCGCCCTTATAAAAGAGACCTCAGTGAGTCCCTTTTATCCTGTGAGAACACAGCGAGAAGACAGCTACTGATGAGCCAGGAACTGGGCTCTCACTACACACCAAATCTTCCAGCATCTTGATCGTGGACTCGCAGTCTTCGGAATTGTGAGAGAGAAATGTGGTTGGTAAGCCTCCCAGTCTGCGGTATTTTGTTGTAGTGGCCCAAACAGATGAAAACAGTTGTTGTGTTCCTTCTCTTAACTCTGACCCTCCTGCCTCTCTCTCATACGGATCTTCATAATTACATTGGGTCCCCAGATAATCCAGGATAATCTCCCCATCTTAATCACATCTACAAAGTCCCTTTTGCCATGTGCGGTAACATTCACAGGGATTAAGACATGAACATATTTGGAGGCCATTATTAAGCCTACCATAACAGGAAGTGGCGAAGCCAGGATTCAGACTCCTAGATCTGTCTGACAGCAGACTATCCTGTGAATCATCAGGCCAGCAAAAGTACCCCTGACACCTCATTTCCAGAGAAGAGGATGCCTAGGCCCTCCAACCAGCAGGCCGGTGGATTCTCATAAAGCCAGGCCCTAAACTAACTCAGGTAGTAGCCCAACTCCTGGATTACCACCCTCATGCTTCAGTCTGGAGCATCTATTTAGCAGAACAAGGAGGACTGTGGGCTTTAAGTCAGACAGTTCTAGGTTTCACTCTGCACAATGACCTCTACCAGCTCTGCGACCTTGGGCATGCACTTAGCTCTCTCTAAGTCTGTTTCTCCATCTGTAAAGTGGGCATAATTAGACCCACCTCACAGGGCTGTTGTGCCCGTTAAATGAGGTTAGGAGAGAATGGTCTTAACACAGACCTAGCAGAGTCTGAGTTCAATAGATAGGAATAATAATAATATACAATAATAATTTACTATTATTATTGAATAAGTACATAAATTTCAGCAAACTCTGGGAAATAGTGAAGGACAGAGAAACTTGGAATGCTGTAGTCCATAGAATTGCAAAGAGTCAGACACAATTTAGGGGCTGAACAACAAGAAAGAACTTTGTTACCAGCCAGCTCACCTTGAATAACCTTGTTTACACCCAGATGCTCTCCTTGGATTTCACCTGGAAGATCTTGGAAGTTAAAAAGTAAAGCTCTGTGAGGGAACCCCAAGGGCAGACAAAAGAACCCCAGTCCTGGGTGAAAAGTTTAACAGAACAATAATGAAGTGCTAACAACTTCCTGAGAAGAAAACAATGACAAGATTGTGTGCATTCTAAGAACTGGGGTAACAGCATGTTTAACTTCAATCAAACCAACAGCCTTTTAAGATCTAGATATGCAATAGGAAATAAAACAGAAGTCAGCAGACGTGTTTCAGCCCCGAAAATGCACCAAAGGCTGCAGATTAAGAGGCTCCTGGAGCAGTTCCAAAAGAATAGTCCACCCCCCTCCCCCTCAAAAAATATTTTGACAGCCGGGGTTGAATTATTCAAAAGACATTGCTCTTTATTTAAAGCAGAGCGTGGGTTTGCAAAAGGTTGCTTTGTTTTCACTTTGTTTCTTCTCTGGAATCTTTATAGTCCGGATTTCATTAATGTTCCAAAAATGTCACACTGCAGAGCATGGGGAAATGCGGTAGCAACAGTTAAGATTCTGGCCGATGCACCTATATCCGACAAATGCTTCAGCCACTAGCCATATGTACATCCATTTCAATTAAGGAGTAGGAAGGACAGTTATCCTGCTGCAGGCTGCTAATTTCATTGAGGGAACTCTCATTATTTTTTCCTTTTGATCTTCCTTCCTGACTAGAACAATTATGTAAGAGTATTTCTATTTGCTAGAACTACACACTAAAGTAAGAAAGAACGACTGTGATTTCTCTCTAAGATGCTCCGAATAGGATGAGCAAGGATCCAGGCAGGGCTAAAACATCCCCAGAAGAATGGTAGGAACTCCCTGGGGCAGCATTCTTATATCTTTCCTGGGGAAGTAAAAAGTATGTTCAGCTGACCATCTCCAATTGCGGTAGTGGTTATAGGAGTACATTTTTCTAAACCCATAAAACCACGGGACCATGAACCAGTTCTATTATATAAAAATGAAAAGACATCATTACCACTGGTCAATAAAATTGATTAACAAATAAAAAAGTAAGAAAGAAAGAATGTTTGGAATCTGCCTAAACTGATCCCTGGAAGTATTTCTGCTTGCTGAAAAGCTCATGCACATCCAATGCAATTGTACATCCATTGAACAAGTATATATTGAGCACCTAGAGAAGACGCTTGAGAGTCCGTTGGAGAGCAAGGAGATCAAATCAGTCAGTCCTAAAGGAAGTCAACCCTGAATATACATTGAAAGGACTGATGCCAAAGCTAAAGCTCCAGTACTTGGCCACCTGATGTGAAGAGCCAACTCATTGGAAAAGACCCTGTTGCTGGGAAAGATTGAGCGCAAGAGGAAAAGGGGATGACAGAGGATGAGATGGTTGGATGGCATCACCGATTCAAGTGGATGTAAGTTTGAGCAAACTCTGGGAGATAGTGAAGGACAGGAAGCCTGACACTCTATAGTCCATGGGGTCACAAAGAGTTGGACAGGACTTAGGGACTGAACAAGATTCAAGGCACTGTTCTAGGCACTAGGGAAGCAGCCATGCTCCCATCCATGAGTCAGATGACAAGAGATGTACATTCAAGCAGGAAGAGGCTAACTGTAAACAAAAAAGGTATGTACATAGAACAATCTCAGACAAATCTAAGTACCATAAAGACAACCAAATTAGATAAGGGAATGCAGAGGGATTGGGCAAGGGGCTACTTTAGGTGAATCAGAGAGGGCTTATCAAAGGGAAAGCCATTTGAGACTAGAATGAGAAGAAAAAACAGAAAGAACAGCAAGTGCAAAGGTCCTGAGGTAGAAACAGAGTGCTGATGGGTATGGTGTGGCTGAAGTCAAATGACCCAGGGAAGGGGTCTGCTGCAGAAGGGGGGGTGGGGGAAAATGGGACAGGTGAGGTGGGCAGGGTCAGATCACTCAGTGCTTTGCAGGCTGTAGGGAGAGCCTGAGTTTTATTCTAAATGCACTGGAAAGCCATTAGTGAGTTTCAAACGAGGGTGCAAAAGTGGAACAATTGCTCCACCGGCTCAAGGTACACACTGGGAGGTGTGCTAGCTATTCTGTCACCATGGGTACCAAGACCACTGGCCCTCTCGCGTTAGACTCAGATTGGGGGTGACTTTCCAGAAGTTAGTATTGGATGTGCTCTCCATCACCTGGATGCTTCTGAAGAGTAGGATGCAGCTGGCAGACTGGTTTGAGAAGAAAGTTCTATAATCTATTCAATACATATTACCAGGCACCTATTCTAGACATCATTCTAGAGACTGCGGAATATAGCAGTGAAGAAGCCACAACGAGTCCATAAGCACCCAGAGTTCTGTCACTGATGCCAGAAGGTGGCAGGGAAGGGAAGTACCAGCGATGTCAGAGCATTGACAAGGAGCTCCGAATGCAGACTCAGGGGATCTGAGGAGGCTTCTCAGAGGAAGTAAACTGCAGGATAAGCAGGAAGTGGAAGGGGGGAAAGGAATGGCATTCGGGGCAGACAGATTATCATATGCAGAGGCCCAGAGGTCACAGAGGAAACTGAAGGGACAGCATTATAGCCTGACTGGACCAGAAAATATGAGGGTGGAGCAGTGGGCAAAGCTCATAAATCACACTGAGGAGCTTAGAATTTATCTGAGGGGATACAGAGAGCCATGGAAAAGATGCAAGCCACAGGACAAGGAGGGAGTGATCAGATCTGCATGTTAGGAAGATAGAGCTGTCTTTAGATGGAGAAAAGAGTAGCAGAAGGTGGAATGACCACAGGAAAAAGGGACTCCAGTAAGAAGGCTGTTACGGTCATTTCAGGTGAGAGACAGTAGGAGCCTCACCTATAGAAGTGTTACTGCAGACTGGAGAGAGGACGATGGATCAGTGAGCCATGGATGAGGTGGATTCAGTAGGACACCTGACTGGTGGGATGCTGGAAAGAGAAGTCGAGGACAATATCCTTGAACTCCTAACATACAGATATGGTGGTACCACTGGATAAGAAACAGTCCTTGAGGAGTTGGGGAAGATGATACTCATGAAACATCCAGACCTACAACTGTCCCAATATACTAACTACAAGCCACATGTGGCTTCTGAGTATTCAAAATGTGGCTAGAGCGCTGAAATGTGGATTTTTAATGAATTTTAAAACCAAGATTTGATCCAGTTATGAGAAAATTTTTAAGTATGCTGAAGACTTAGCTATATGACTCTACTTTGCCAATTGTAAATTTTATGAAATCTAAATCAAATGCTTCAGATGGAAATTTAGCATCCAAACTGCAATATGCTGTAAGTGTAAAATACACACCAAAAAAAAAAAAGTGTGCTTCTGTTTCAAGTTCTCTTTTGTGTGCTTCGTCGCTCAGTCGTGTGTCTGACTCTTGGCAACAGTTTGGACTGTAGCCTGCCAGGCTCCTCTGCCCAAGGAGTCTTCCAGGCAAGAATACTGGAGTGGGTTGCCATTTCCTTCTCCAGGGGATCTTCCTGAACCAAGGGTCAAACCAGCACTTCTTATGTTTACTGCATTGCAGGAAGATTCTTNGTCGTGTGTCTGACTCTTGGCAACAGTTTGGACTGTAGCCTGCCAGGCTCCTCTGCCCAAGGAGTCTTCCAGGCAAGAATACTGGAGTGGGTTGCCATTTCCTTCTCCAGGGGATCTTCCTGAACCAAGGGTCAAACCAGCACTTCTTATGTTTACTGCATTGCAGGAAGATTCTTCACCCGCTGAGCCATCAGGGAAGCGCTTTTGAAAGTTTCAGTTCAGTTCAGTCACTCAGTCGTGTCCAGCTCTTTGCGACTATGAGGCACAGCACACCAGGCCTCCCTGTCCATCACCAGCTCCTGGAGTTCACTCAAACTCCTGTCCATCGAGTCGGTGATGCCATCCAGCCATCTCATCNCCTTTGGTATAGTCAATAAAGCAGAAATAGATGTTTTTCTGGAACTCTCTTGCTTTTTCGATGATCCAGCGGATGTTGGCAATTTGATCTCTGGTTCCTCTGCCTTTTCTAAAACCAGCTTGAACATCTGGAATTTCACAGTTCACGTACTGCTGAAGCCTGGCTTGGACAATTTCATAGTTTACTGCATGTTTAGCATAGAGGCTCAAGCCCTTGGAAATTAACCATTGCTTGCTTTCACAAGCAGATTCTCATGTGCCAAGTCTTGAGTCCTACCGTCCTAGAAGTCAATTTCCCCACATATCCTAATGAGTTAACTTCTCAATTGAAAGAAGTCCTTAATTAATGAAATAAAAAAACTAACCTTGAGAACAAAAGTGTTCCCCAAAGCACAATACAGGAATTTGCTAATTTAACGCAATAAATATTTACTAAGAACCTACCGCGGGCAGGATAGTAGTTAAAAGGGTATATTCAGTAACTACTGCTTTGTGACAAACCACCCCAAATCTCTAGTTTCAGCCAATGATGGCACTAGTGGTAAAGAACCCATCTGCCAGTGCAGGAGACATAGAGACATGGGTTCAACGCCCGGGTCAGGAAGATCCTCTGGAGGAAGGAGTGGCGAGCCACTCCAGTATTTTTGCCTGGAGAATCCCATGGACAGGGGAGCCTAGCAGGCCTCAGGCCTGGGGGTCGCAAAGAGTTAGGCACAACTCAAGTGACTTAGCACGCACCCACACACATGCAGGTCACCTTATCAAGGATGGGCTCTCCTGGTGGCTCTGCTCCACGTCTCTCAATCTCTTCGGCCCAGTGGCACCATCACTTCCTTCTCACTCTTTGTGCCAAAGTGAAATACCTAACTGAACCCAAAGACCAGAGGTAGGGAAATACAGGGTATACCAAAAATTTTAGGGCAGTTTTAAGCTTTAATAACTTTGGGAGTATAAATGTTACCAACTTATAGAATACAACATGTGAATGTTTAACTTTCTTTTACACTTATTTAAGGTTAAAAATTCCCAATATAATGGCACCCCACTCCAGTACTCTTGCCTGGAAAATCCCACGGACGGAGGAGCCTGGTGGGCTGCAGTCCATGGGGTCGCTAAGAGTCGGACACGACTGAGAGACTTCTCTTTCACTTTTCACTGTCATGCATTGGAGAAGGAAATGGCAACCCACTCCAGTGTTCTTGCCTGGAGAATCCCAGGGACGGGGGAGCCTGGTGCGCTGCCGTCTATGGGGTCACACAGAGTCGGACACGACTGAAGCGACTTAGCAACAGCAGTAGCAGGGTTAAAAATTCCAAATATAATACTTTTACTTTTTTGTTTACATCCTTCTCATTGAAGATGGCAAATGTTAACCAAAACAAATCTTGGCTACAAGAAAGAACAAAGAATTAAAGTCCATGATACAATTCTACTAGCCAGTGATAGAGATGAGTTTGCAAGGAGCTAGCACTCTGGCTGGAGTGGTAGATGAAGGACAGTGGGCACTGACTGTGGTGCGTGCTTCCAAAAAGTAGGAAGAAACAAATGAAAAATACACTATTATACATTCCATTTCTAAAAATAAACATGAACCAGGCAGCACACTGTTTCATATGCATCATTTCATTTACTCCCCACAACAACACAAAGAAGTAAACATCATTAACCCCATTTTACAGACAATAAGCTTAAAAATTAGAGAGGGGAAGTGACTTTGCCAAGGTAGCACAGTAAGTGACGGAAACCAGATTCATTCCCAGGTCTGTCAGATTACCAAGCTTGTGCTCAGAACCACTTATCTAGATACTGAGTTCCTGAAATTAAGCATGACAGTGATTCAAAGAACAGAGAGGGAACTGAAAGTCTTCTTGGAAGAGAAATCCTTTGCTTCTGGGTCCTGGTAATCTGAGTGTGATGGTGATAGGTAGAAAAACAGGAAAGGGAAGAAGAGCACAGAGGTTGGAGGGAAGAGAATGAATCCTAAGAGGGCAAATTTTTAAATCCCAGGGCATGTGTGGGGAGAAGCAAGTCAACTGCTTTGGCTTCCCAGGAAAGTTAAGATTCTGAGCTGAGCAGGCGGTATTCAATGCAGTGGGCAACAGGGAGGCACTGGAGGTTTTAGAGCAGGAGGGTGACCTCAGATCAAACTGCCTTTCTGTTGGCCATAAAACGAAGCACGTGCTAAGCAAAGAATAGTGTATTTAAGAGACAAGAGATCAGGCCAAAACCACAGCTCAGCATTTGTAGGGGAGAAGAAATTGGAAAGAGGGTTCAGAAAGAATAGTTTGCTGGTGTTTGCAGAGCCCTGCTTGGAATCCGTTATTCATCAGCTCTAGTGAGGACAGGGAAAGCTTCCCTCAGGGGGCTGCAGAAATTCCTGCAAACCCATTAGACATTCACATTTAGGTAGATGATTAAAAAGCACTTTTTCTGACTGAGAGCCTCTTTCTTTTTCTTATGCTATTTAGCATGTCTTCCAATTAACATAAAACTGCATTAGCC
This sequence comes from Neotragus moschatus, assembly GCA_006410615.1. Classification (NCBI taxonomy): domain Eukaryota; kingdom Metazoa; phylum Chordata; class Mammalia; order Artiodactyla; family Bovidae; genus Neotragus; species Neotragus moschatus. Next base: position 5,412,688 of record SJYA01002485.1, on the reverse strand, counting down.
AGTTTCTTGAGCCAATGGGAAGGGAAACAAATCACTGCAAGCTTTTCAATATGCCCTCCTAGACTGCAAAGGAAAAGAAAAGGTAATTATGTACATAATCTCTGCACGTAAAAAAACAACCCCTTTGGCTTCTATTAATTCTGTGCAACTATTATCTAAAATTACTACAGCAAGCAAAGGCAAGCAGGATATAATGAATAGATTTTTTTTAGTAAATAGTATGGGTGTGCGGTATAGACAATCTGAAGGTGTTAATTGTTAAGAGATGGAAGGAACCTCGAAATTATGCAATTGAACCCACTCATTTTAGAAGTGAAGGTAGTTTGAGAGGCCAAGGAATTTCTCCAAGTTACGCAGCAAGCTGAGATCTTGGTATACAGAGAAGTGGCTTTATAAGGGCAAGTGTGTTCAGAAATGTAAGGTGCCTTTGAGTGTTGACTATCTTGCAGTCGCTAAGCTAAGCACTTTTATGTATCATCTAATCCTTGTAACAGTCCAATGAAGTATTGCTTTTAATCCCCATTTTACAGATGAGAAAACCAAGATTCAAAGAAATAAAGTTGCTTGCCTGAGGACCCACATCTAGTAAATGGTAAAGCTGGAATCTGAACCCAAGTTTAACACAAACCTATGCTCTTTTCACAAGAGTAAATGCAAATTAGAATATTAACTCTGAAATGGATCAGAATACCACCCACAAATATGCTACTTTGACATAAGAACTATCTCAAGCTGAATGCAACTGAAGAAATAGCACACACGGGAAGAGCTCTCTATCCTCCTCTTTCTGTCTAAAAATAAGGCATAAGTTTTCCTTGTAAAAGTGAGATGTATCCACATATAGAGGTGTCCTCTTCTCCCCTACCAAGTAAAGAACCACTCTTATCATTAGAGATTACTTGAGTCTAGTCTGCATGACAAACCTTAATAAGCCTTTGTCTACCATATATTGCCTATCACCTTCCTCAAATTTACCACCCTTATGGAACCCAAATCCCCTTTTTCTTTGACTAGTCACTTCTCCACAATGTATCACTCTTTGCTAAGATGGCATATAAACCCCTGAATTTAATCTTTTCTTTTCTTTGGGTTTTCACTTCTGTGAAGCCCTTGTACACATAAAAATATTAATATGAATAAAATCTGTTGTCTTTTCTTCGGTTATCTGGCACTTGTATTTAATTGCAGTCCCTCAAGACATAACTTAAAAGAGGAGAAGAAAAGTTTTCCCTCCCCTTACAGTTCCAAGACCACAAACTCCTACGGCTCTGTCTACTGAAACACCTAGTAGAAAGACAGAGGAGTGTAGGCAAGAAGGGGTCAGTGCCAAGCAGGTACCAAGAGAACAGAGGTACATGGATAAGTGGAGGCTCAACATAGCTTATCCAGATCGTATCACTTACCTCCATTTTATTAACGGATTTTTTTGTGAGAATCAGGTGATATGCTGTGTATAAATGACCTTTGAAAACTCTGAAGAGTTATACAAAGGATAAATTAAACAGACCCTTATAATTGTCATTATTTCATCCAAAACTTACCCACAACTTCAATGATCTGCAAGACGAAGAATCCGGAATAGATGAAGTAAGCTTTCAGAGCACTCCACAGTGGTATAAATGTCACCTGATGAGAAAGAAACCCCAAACAGTCACTCTCAATGGACACACTAAAAGTTACCAGGTTTCCCAATTTCACCAGAGATTCAAAATTCCAATTTAGAATAAGAAGGATGTTGCTTAGATGCGATAGATGACAGCCAGATAGAAAGAGGAAAGCTTTAAAAGCAAATAAAGAGGCTTGCAGTTTGGTGCAAACAAGCATAAGGGCAAACAGCTCTCCATCCCTCAGTCAGGGAGAAATCACAGTACAGTGAAAAGAAAAAGAGTGTGGAACCATCTAGAACTGTGGTTGCATCTAACCTCTACCACTTACAAACGCTATGAACTTCGGCAAGTTGACGTCACTTCCCTGAGTTGGTAGTTCTAAAAAAAGTACAAGTTTTTTAATACTTCTACCTTCAAGAGGTGTAGTGCCTAATTCTCCTCTCCTAACAAACAGAATAAAGCAGAGTTGACAATGTTCATCTACAGAGACTAAGTCTTAAAAGTATTACGGCTTCCATTGTGGTGTCTGTCTCTCCTGGATCATTCCATGCTGTGAGGTCATGTGGGTAGCTTATGAAAAGATCCATGAGGCAAGGAACTGAGGCTTCTGGCCAAAAACCATGTGAATGGAAGTAAATTTTTCAGCCCCATCACATCTTCAGAGATTACAGTCCATGCCACCCTCTGATTGCAACCTTATGAAATTCTCAACCAGAATCACCCAAGCTGCTCCTGAAACACTGATTCCTCAGAAACTATGGAAGATCATAAATGTTTGTTGTTTAAAGCTGTTCATTTGTTATACAGTGACCGATAAAGAATACACACTGAGCCAGGTTCTCCATGTATCAAATGGGAATAACAACAGATAACAGGGAACATAAATAGGAACGTGTAAGATATCTAGCAGATGCTTGCCATGCAGTCATTGGTGAATACATGTTAGCTTCTCTCCCACCGGCCCCTCAAACACACCTGAGAGTATAACTTTGGAAAGGACGCATAACTGAATTTTACATCACAGGGAAAACGTTAAATTGTTTCCCTACCCTCTTTTAGAAAGCAAAACAGTTTTTAAAAGGGGGGTGATTCTTGGGTGAAAATGAAAGTGAAGTCGCTCAGTCGTGTCCAACTCTTCACAACCACATGGACTGTAGCCTACCAGGCTCCTCCATGCATGGGATTTTCCAGGCAAGAGTACTGAGGTGGGTTGCCATTTCCTCCTCCAGGGGAATCTTCCCAACCCAGGGATTGAACCTGGGTCGCCCACATTGCAGACAGACTGTCTGAGCCACCAGGGAAGCGTTTCTTGGAATGACTGTCATTAAAGTCACCCTCAGTAAGATAGAAAAGTTTTAACAACACATTAGCAAATAGAAACACAGTCTTTGATCTACCAGATATCAGCTTGGCCACTTTACCGCTGTGTTCCCTTGGAAAAATCACTTAACCTCTCTGAACCTTGTGTTCTGCATATAAAGAGATGACCTCAGGGGTGTATGTTTCAGCCACCTGGAAAATGTACTTATTTATTGATAGAACTTCTCCTACCTTGGGGTTCCAGATTAAAGGGTCAGCTATCGAGAAGGCCAGAGCTGATGATTTGGCAAATGTTGCGCCTTCAGTCATCCACAACCAAGAGACACACACACACATACACAACTAGGCAGTATGCTGGAGGGTGAGGAGCAGTATATTCCATTCTCTTTTCACTTCAAGACTGCTTTTGGTATGCATTTTAAGAAAACTTCTCTTACAAAGAAGTTGGGATTGGAGTAGAGGAGCCCTACATATGATGACTTGTCTCAGTCCTGCCAGATAAGGTTGGTCCCATTTCTGCAGTAGTAAGTATACCTCCTGCCATCTCTTCCAAACACCCACCCTGAAAAGAGCCAACGGATATCTGGATATCTGGGAGTGTTTGGAGGTGAACAGAAGGAAGCCAGGGAGGTGAATGATAATTAAAACACAGGTGGAGAAAGCAAAAAAAGTGCTCCTTTAACATGCAAATTCAGAACCTGGCTGCCAGGAAGCTCCGTTTTGAGCCAAGTGGGCTGGGTGTTTTGTTAGTGAGACACTAAGAAGAAATGGAGGTGGGTGAAGAGAAGCTTTGGGTTCAGGAAGATTAAAGAATCTTTAATGGTTTGTGGGGGTGGCAGAATTTTAAGAATACAGAGGGAGTCCCTAAATTCCTTTCCCCACGGCTGGGGTGTAATTTTTAAAAATTAGTGTTACCCACTTGAGCTATATGTTCAAGGTATGAAATGAAAATTGTTACGCTCCGAGCCCAAGTCTCCGAATAGACCGAGAGAACAAATCCACCACAGTAATGCAAAAGCAAGAAAGGAGTTTATTGCTAACTCGAGTTAGGGCACTTTGCCCCCTCCAACGCAGTGGAGAGAAGCAAGAGAGCCCCAACTCCAGAATTACAGGAGTATTTATAGGTTTTAGACAAAGACAGAGATTTGGCATAAGCTGATTGGTTATACAATATGCGTGCGCGGGTTTAGGGTTTTGTTATGGATTGGTCTGTACCAAGAGCGGGTGGAGTTATTTTTTGATAGGGTCTCCATTATGTCTTCCCAGATGGGTCTTGAGCCCACGGAGTCCAAATGACTCAGGAATTTTTCCTGGCCTAGTAGCTTTAAATAAGCCAGTCATGGCGGCTATGAGGATTTACAAAAATATCTCCTGCCATATCAATAAACAAGAAATGTCACAGCCATCAAATGCAAATTTGTTTTTCATTCACTCAGTCAGGTCTGACTCTTTGTGACCCCATGGACTGCAGCACCCTAGGCATCCCTGTCCCTCACCATCTCCCAGAGTTTGCCCAAGTTCACGTTCATTGCATCAGTGATGTCATCCAGCCATCTCATCCTCTGCCCTCTTCTCCTTCTGCCCTCAGTATTTCCCAGCATCAGGGATTTTTCCAATGAGTCATCTGTTCACATTAGATGACCAAAATACTGGAGCTTCAGCTCTAGCATCAATCCTTCCAGTGAACATTCAGGGTTGATCTCCCTTAAGATTGTCTGGTTTGATCTCCTTGCTGTCCACGGGACTTTCGGGAGTCTTCTCCAACACCACAGTTTGAAGGCATTCTTTGGTGTTCTCCCTTCTTTACGGTCCAGCTCTCACAACTGTACGTGACCACTAGGAAAACCACAGCCTTGACTGTGCGGACCTTTGTCGGCAGAGTAATATCTCTGCTTTTCAACACACTGTCTAGGTTTGTCATGGCTTTCCTGCCAAGAAGAATCGTCTTCTGATTTCATGACCTCAGTCACTTTCCACAGTGATTTTGGAGCCCAAGAAGAGGAAATCTGTCACTGCTTTCAACTTTCCCCTTCTATTTGCCAAATGTGAACGAGGGCTCTCAAAACTTCAATCCAGTGGATGCTGCCACTCTCCACGGTAACTGCAGAGGAACTGGGAGAATTCGAGAAGCAAGGTAAACAAGGAAACAGGATGGGCCCCAGATAGCTGAGGCGCAGATAAAGGGAATGGATTCGGTGAACCCAGAGGCTTGCACCTTCCTATACAGAGAATACTAAATCCCTTAACTGATACCTGATCTTCAATGTTCAACTGCCTGCTTCCTTTGTTGCAAACTTGTTTAGAGCCTGACTTTCCCTCCTGCCTCCTCGGAGCAGTTTTCTCAGAGCTACTGAGATAGTATCTCCCAGGTTCGGAGTCCTAAACATTCCCACCAAATAAAATAACTCTCTACTTTCAGCTTGTGACTATATTTTGTATTGGACAAAGGACATAAAAGATAATAAATGCCTCCAACAGCAGATTAAGAAATAAGCATCCTGGGCTCCCTAGTGGCTTAGTGGTAAAGAATCTGCCTGCCAGTGCAGGAGTCACAGGTTCGATTCCTGGTCCGGGAAGATCTCACATGCTGTGGAGGAACTAAGTCCATGCACCACAGCTACTGAGCCTGTGCTCTAGAACCTGGAAGCTGCTGCTACTAAGCCCACGTGCCTTGGAGCCTGTGCTCTGCAACAAGAGAAGCCACCGCAATGAGAAGCCACGCACCACAACTCGAAAATAGGCCCCACTCTCCACAACCAGAGAAAAGCCTGCACGGCAATGAAGACACAACACAGCCAAAGATAAATGTTTTTTTAAAAAAGAAATAAACATCCCAGGATATCTGAAGGCTCCTGTGTGCCTCCTCCTCAACCATACCCCCAGCACCTCCACTGAGGGAATCTCTGCTGTGAAGCTGGTGTTTTCGGTCTCATGTGTCTCTATCCTTCTACTCCCCATGTGTGTAATGTATATCCCTGACTTTATTCAATTGCTTTGCGTAGTTTTAAACTTTATAGAAATAATATTCCATATGCATTTAGGGGCAACTTGCTTTCCTTGCTCTCGACATTATGTTTTTTGGAGGACTCATTCACACTGATTCACAAAGCCCGAGCTCATTCATTTTCAGTGGCATGAATCTAATGTATATACCCACTTTCCTGNTGAAGTAAGCTTTCAGAGCACTCCACAGTGGTATAAATGTCACCTGATGAGAAAGAAACCCCAAACAGTCACTCTCAATGGACACACTAAAAGTTACCAGGTTTCCCAATTTCACCAGAGATTCAAAATTCCAATTTAGAATAAGAAGGATGTTGCTTAGATGCGATAGATGACAGCCAGATAGAAAGAGGAAAGCTTTAAAAGCAAATAAAGAGGCTTGCAGTTTGGGGCAAACAAGCATAAGGGCAAACAGCTCTCCATCCCTCAGTCAGGGAGAAATCACAGTACAGTGAAAAGAAAAAGAGTGTGGAACCATCTAGAACTGTGGTTGCATCTAACCTCTACCACTTACAAACGCTATGAACTTCGGCAAGTTGACGTCACTTCCCTGAGTTGGTAGTTCTAAAAAAAGTACAAGTTTTTTAATACTTCTACCTTCAAGAGGTGTAGTGCCTAATTCTCCTCTCCTAACAAACAGAATAAAGCAGAGTTGACAATGTTCATCTACAGAGACTAAGTCTTAAAAGTATTACGGCTTCCATTGTGGTGTCTGTCTCTCCTGGATCATTCCATGCTGTGAGGTCATGTGGGTAGCTTATGAAAAGATCCATGAGGCAAGGAACTGAGGCTTCTGGCCAAAAACCATGTGAATGGAAGTAAATTTTTCAGCCCCATCACATCTTCAGAGATTACAGTCCATGCCACCCTCTGATTGCAACCTTATGAAATTCTCAACCAGAATCACCCAAGCTGCTCCTGAAACACTGATTCCTCAGAAACTATGGAAGATCATAAATGTTTGTTGTTTAAAGCTGTTCATTTGTTATACAGTGACCGATAAAGAATACACACTGAGCCAGGTTCTCCATGTATCAAATGGGAATAACAACAGATAACAGGGAACATAAATAGGAACGTGTAAGATATCTAGCAGATGCTTGCCATGCAGTCATTGGTGAATACATGTTAGCTTCTCTCCCACCGGCCCCTCAAACACACCTGAGAGTATAACTTTGGAAAGGACGCATAACTGAATTTTACATCACAGGGAAAACGTTAAATTGTTTCCCTACCCTCTTTTAGAAAGCAAAACAGTTTTTAAAAGGGGGGTGATTCTTGGGTGAAAATGAAAGTGAAGTCGCTCAGTCGTGTCCAACTCTTCACAACCACATGGACTGTAGCCTACCAGGCTCCTCCATGCATGGGATTTTCCAGGCAAGAGTACTGAGGTGGGTTGCCATTTCCTCCTCCAGGGGAATCTTCCCAACCCAGGGATTGAACCTGGGTCGCCCACATTGCAGACAGACTGTCTGAGCCACCAGGGAAGCGTTTCTTGGAATGACTGTCATTAAAGTCACCCTCAGTAAGATAGAAAAGTTTTAACAACACATTAGCAAATAGAAACACAGTCTTTGATCTACCAGATATCAGCTTGGCCACTTTACCGCTGTGTTCCCTTGGAAAAATCACTTAACCTCTCTGAACCTTGTGTTCTGCATATAAAGAGATGACCTCAGGGGTGTATGTTTCAGCCACCTGGAAAATGTACTTATTTATTGATAGAACTTCTCCTACCTTGGGGTTCCAGATTAAAGGGTCAGCTATCGAGAAGGCCAGAGCTGATGATTTGGCAAATGTTGCGCCTTCAGTCATCCACAACCAAGAGACACACACACACATACACAACTAGGCAGTATGCTGGAGGGTGAGGAGCAGTATATTCCATTCTCTTTTCACTTCAAGACTGCTTTTGGTATGCATTTTAAGAAAACTTCTCTTACAAAGAAGTTGGGATTGGAGTAGAGGAGCCCTACATATGATGACTTGTCTCAGTCCTGCCAGATAAGGTTGGTCCCATTTCTGCAGTAGTAAGTATACCTCCTGCCATCTCTTCCAAACACCCACCCTGAAAAGAGCCAACGGATATCTGGATATCTGGGAGTGTTTGGAGGTGAACAGAAGGAAGCCAGGGAGGTGAATGATAATTAAAACACAGGTGGAGAAAGCAAAAAAAGTGCTCCTTTAACATGCAAATTCAGAACCTGGCTGCCAGGAAGCTCCGTTTTGAGCCAAGTGGGCTGGGTGTTTTGTTAGTGAGACACTAAGAAGAAATGGAGGTGGGTGAAGAGAAGCTTTGGGTTCAGGAAGATTAAAGAATCTTTAATGGTTTGTGGGGGTGGCAGAATTTTAAGAATACAGAGGGAGTCCCTAAATTCCTTTCCCCACGGCTGGGGTGTAATTTTTAAAAATTAGTGTTACCCACTTGAGCTATATGTTCAAGGTATGAAATGAAAATTGTTACGCTCCGAGCCCAAGTCTCCGAATAGACCGAGAGAACAAATCCACCACAGTAATGCAAAAGCAAGAAAGGAGTTTATTGCTAACTCGAGTTAGGGCACTTTGCCCCCTCCAACGCAGTGGAGAGAAGCAAGAGAGCCCCAACTCCAGAATTACAGGAGTATTTATAGGTTTTAGACAAAGACAGAGATTTGGCATAAGCTGATTGGTTATACAATATGCGTGCGCGGGTTTAGGGTTTTGTTATGGATTGGTCTGTACCAAGAGCGGGTGGAGTTATTTTTTGATAGGGTCTCCATTATGTCTTCCCAGATGGGTCTTGAGCCCACGGAGTCCAAATGACTCAGGAATTTTTCCTGGCCTAGTAGCTTTAAATAAGCCAGTCATGGCGGCTATGAGGATTTACAAAAATATCTCCTGCCATATCAATAAACAAGAAATGTCACAGCCATCAAATGCAAATTTGTTTTTCATTCACTCAGTCAGGTCTGACTCTTTGTGACCCCATGGACTGCAGCACCCTAGGCATCCCTGTCCCTCACCATCTCCCAGAGTTTGCCCAAGTTCACGTTCATTGCATCAGTGATGTCATCCAGCCATCTCATCCTCTGCCCTCTTCTCCTTCTGCCCTCAGTATTTCCCAGCATCAGGGATTTTTCCAATGAGTCATCTGTTCACATTAGATGACCAAAATACTGGAGCTTCAGCTCTAGCATCAATCCTTCCAGTGAACATTCAGGGTTGATCTCCCTTAAGATTGTCTGGTTTGATCTCCTTGCTGTCCACGGGACTTTCGGGAGTCTTCTCCAACACCACAGTTTGAAGGCATTCTTTGGTGTTCTCCCTTCTTTACGGTCCAGCTCTCACAACTGTACGTGACCACTAGGAAAACCACAGCCTTGACTGTGCGGACCTTTGTCGGCAGAGTAATATCTCTGCTTTTCAACACACTGTCTAGGTTTGTCATGGCTTTCCTGCCAAGAAGAATCGTCTTCTGATTTCATGACCTCAGTCACTTTCCACAGTGATTTTGGAGCCCAAGAAGAGGAAATCTGTCACTGCTTTCAACTTTCCCCTTCTATTTGCCAAATGTGAACGAGGGCTCTCAAAACTTCAATCCAGTGGATGCTGCCACTCTCCACGGTAACTGCAGAGGAACTGGGAGAATTCGAGAAGCAAGGTAAACAAGGAAACAGGATGGGCCCCAGATAGCTGAGGCGCAGATAAAGGGAATGGATTCGGTGAACCCAGAGGCTTGCACCTTCCTATACAGAGAATACTAAATCCCTTAACTGATACCTGATCTTCAATGTTCAACTGCCTGCTTCCTTTGTTGCAAACTTGTTTAGAGCCTGACTTTCCCTCCTGCCTCCTCGGAGCAGTTTTCTCAGAGCTACTGAGATAGTATCTCCCAGGTTCGGAGTCCTAAACATTCCCACCAAATAAAATAACTCTCTACTTTCAGCTTGTGACTATATTTTGTATTGGACAAAGGACATAAAAGATAATAAATGCCTCCAACAGCAGATTAAGAAATAAGCATCCTGGGCTCCCTAGTGGCTTAGTGGTAAAGAATCTGCCTGCCAGTGCAGGAGTCACAGGTTCGATTCCTGGTCCGGGAAGATCTCACATGCTGTGGAGGAACTAAGTCCATGCACCACAGCTACTGAGCCTGTGCTCTAGAACCTGGAAGCTGCTGCTACTAAGCCCACGTGCCTTGGAGCCTGTGCTCTGCAACAAGAGAAGCCACCGCAATGAGAAGCCACGCACCACAACTCGAAAATAGGCCCCACTCTCCACAACCAGAGAAAAGCCTGCACGGCAATGAAGACACAACACAGCCAAAGATAAATGTTTTTTTAAAAAAGAAATAAACATCCCAGGATATCTGAAGGCTCCTGTGTGCCTCCTCCTCAACCATACCCCCAGCACCTCCACTGAGGGAATCTCTGCTGTGAAGCTGGTGTTTTCGGTCTCATGTGTCTCTATCCTTCTACTCCCCATGTGTGTAATGTATATCCCTGACTTTATTCAATTGCTTTGCGTAGTTTTAAACTTTATAGAAATAATATTCCATATGCATTTAGGGGCAACTTGCTTTCCTTGCTCTCGACATTATGTTTTTTGGAGGACTCATTCACACTGATTCACAAAGCCCGAGCTCATTCATTTTCAGTGGCATGAATCTAATGTATATACCCACTTTCCTGTTGATAAGGGGCTAATTTACATCTCCACTCCCAAATACACTGTGAATAAAAGATTATAAAGGGAAACAGATTTAAACATTGAAGGCGTCTGTTTGTCAGAGTGTTGCCATATGAAATGAGCCAAACGCTTTTCATATCTACCTCAGAGGGCTTCCATCAGGATTAAGGAGCATGATGATAACAAAAGTGAACATTTATCAAGTGTTTATGACGTGCCCGCCTTCAGGCAAAAAAGTTTTGCATGGATAGTGATTTTAACCTTTAGCGCAACTTTGTTGATGGAGCAGCTCCTGTCATCCCATTTTACAGAAGAGGACACTGAGGCTCAGAGAAATGGGAAGTGACTTGCCTGAAGACAAATTGCTTGGAGGAGGCAAGAGCGGCACTTGAACTAAGGTTTCTGTGAGAATGCTTCACCCTAGACCCCATGCTAGAAAAGAGCTCAGGGCAGAGTCTGGCACAGAACAAGCCATTCAATCAATGGCAGTTGCTGTTATTAGTAATAATGAACCATTTTTGAGCCAGGCAGGATTATCAGAACTGGCATTAATTATTCAGCTCACCTGGGGAGAGTGATTTGCAGTGGAGCCTGTATTTAAACTAAGAGGAGGGAAATAGATGGCAGAGTGGATCTACCTTTCCCATAATCTGATTCCAATTATACCCCCGGGGAGTGCCCTAAATCCATAAACACTGGGAAGCTGCACCACTGGGATTCAAAATCTGTGTTATGCAATCTTTTTCTCTAGGTTCACAGCTCAGGGTGAAGAAATTATGCACTTATTGGAGCCGCAAGGTATAATTCTGAATCCTCCAAGTGTATTAACTCACTCAGGCCTCACAGCAACCAAGGAAGTCACTTTTGTCATCCCATGGGACACCCAGAAGCTAAGGATCAGGAGATCAAGCCATAATCTAAAGCCACTGAGTTAGTGACTGTGGTATAATACCAAACATAGCTTTGGTCTCTGTCCTTGGTTGCTTACACGGAGAGCTCCCAGAACTCATCATTTCCTAAATGACAGGATGCTGTGTGCTTAGTCACTCAGTCGTGTCCGACACTCTGTGACCCCCTGGACTGCAGCCCGCCAGGTTCCTCTCTGTCCATGGGATTTTCCAGGCAAGAATACTGGAGTGGGTTGCCATGACCTCCTCCAGGGGATCTTCCCAACCCAGGAATTGAACCCGTGCCAACTGTGTCTCCTGCATTGCAGGCAATTCTTTGCCCACTGAGCCATCTAGGAAACCCCCAACAGAGTGCTAGGAGCATCTTTTGTTACAGTAGTTGGTCTTAGTCCCCTGTTCTTGACACAAGAGCTTCTAAGACCCTTGGATCTCTGGAGTGATAAGTGTATTTTTATGCTGATGAGATGACAAGTTGATGGGAGCCCCTAGAGAGTTTCAGGATGGAAGCTGGTTATGGAAAGATCAAGACATAATTAGAGGGTTGGAACTTGCAGCCCCAAACCCCTCCCAACCTCCAGGAAGGGAATAAGGGCTAGAGTTGTCAGTTAATCATCAAAAGCCAATGATTTAATCAATCATTAAATGTGGTTAATGTCTGTGATGTGGACTGTGGACTACATTAGTTGCTAGTTGTGTCCTAATCTTTGCGACCCACAAACTGTAGCCTGCCAGTCTTCTCTGTCCATGGAATTCTCCAGGATTCAGGAGTGGATTGCCATTCCCTTCTCCAGAGGAACTTCCCAACCCAGGGATCAAACCCTGGTCTCCTGCCTCTTTACTGTTTGAACTGCAGGGAAGTCTGTGATGGGATCTCCATAAAAACCCTGAACAGTGGGGTTCAGAGAGCTTCCCCTCCCCATGCTAGAAGGGTGGCACACCCCAACTCCACTGGGGCAGACGCCTCTTCAACTGGCTGTTCCATCAACTAGTTGAGGTATATTACCAAGGGTACAGTGCTTCACGAAAGGCAACACGTATCAATTTCAATTATACAAACCAGAACTCCTAGAACCAGAGATAAAGGTGGTTACCAGGGGCTGGGGTGGGGGTGGGGGTGGGGAATGAGTTATTAGTCAAAGGATATAAAGTTTCAGTTATAAGATGAGTAAGTTCTGGGGATCTAATACACAGCATGACGATTTTAATTAACACTATATTGTCTCCTTGAAATTTGCTAAAAGAATAGATCTTTTATTTAAGAATTTTTATTTTATTTTATTTATTTATTTATATTTTGGCCTCCTGTGAGGCATGTAGGATCTTAGTTCCCTTAGTTCCCTGATCAGGGAACAAATGCACCACATCCCTGTGGTGGAAGCACAAAGTCTCAGTTAACCACTGGACCGCCAGGAAAGTCCCAAGAGTAGATCTAAAGTGTTTTCATTACCAACAACAGCAACAACAACAGAAAGGCAACTATGTGAGTTCATGGATGTGTTAATTACTTTGATTGCAGTAATCATTTCACACTGTATATGCATATTAAATCATCACATTGCAGACCTTAAAATCACATTGAACAACCTAAGTGTATACAATTTTTACTATACAATGTATACAAAATACACATTTTTTGTGTATACAATGAATATAGAGTATATATAATGTATACAAAATATACAATATAACTCAGTAAAGCTAGGTGGCAAATAAAATTCAATTTTTTCTTTAATTTATGATTTTCTTTTCATACTTCAGAGGCCACTTTTTTTTTTTAGTGTGCAAATATTGCCACAGGCCTTTGTAAGACACATAAGCTCCTAGCACTGATATCACAATACCAGATGGATAAACCAGATCTCATCTCAGATACATGAATAGAAAGTCAACTTTCTCTTATTACACAGACATCATGACTCGCTTTTGTCTTCCTCCATGTTGGCCCTTCTAATGTGTCCAAGCCAACGTGGTGGGTGATACTAAAGAAGCTGGCAGCAGAGCACCAGGAAGACAGAGGATTAATGGCTGCCCCACCCCCACTCCCCGGAAAAGAGAGGCTAATTGCTGGCATCTAAAACATCTGATGGGAAGATGTTACACATCTATGTTACCAATTAACCTCACCTCTAAGAAACTGTCATCGCTGCGACACTAGAAAATGACTACCATCCTAATTACAAGGACTGTACAAGAGGCCAGGGTTAGGCAAGGAGGTTTCTAGCTTCAGCTCCTCCTGGTTAGTTTCCTATTCTGTTTGGCATCCTTGCAACACATTACACTTGGGTTCCACTTCCTCCTTAAAGCTCTCCCCAGAAACAGCTGCTGTCGCTACTGTAAATCATTTTTACTGAGCACTTATTATATGCCAGGCACCACACCAAGTACCTTCTCCTCCTCCTCCCACCCACTCACTTATTCATGGTCCCGGCTGGTAAGATCTTTTAAGTTTCCAAACTCGATCTAGGTTTCTCTATGGAATTCAATTCTGGCCATGTACTCCCCCAGAGGAGCTGTCTCTCTTAACTCACACCATCCAAACTCACAAAAGACCAATGTATAAATCAGAGGGCCAATGTACTGACTGCTGTTGAGACTCAGAAGTGCTCAGGGAAGAAAAGCTTCACCAAGCACATTTTCTTCCTGTTACAAACCTGTACCAGAAAACACAGTATACACTACTGCTGTCCCTCTCACTATCCCTTGCACACTGATATGACAACTTCTGTCAATACCTATGATTCTTTACCAGGTCTTTATCTGGCTGCTGAAGCCTGCTAAGCCAGTGTGCAGAGTGCATCAGAAGTGTATCCCAGGAGTACCCCTTCAATGATGACTGGTGTGAGTGAAGGACACGTTCCTCCCCACCCACAGAGCTTTGCACACCATGAGGAACCGTGAAGCACGTGCTACACAGCCTCCCAATTGCCCTCAGCAAGATGCTACTGCTTACTGCCCTTCTCTGTCTCAGTTCCCTGCCCAACTAGTGCTTCATGGAATCACCTATCAGATAAACTCCTTGCACTGAAACCCTGTCTCAGGGTCTGTTTTGGGGGGGACCCAGCTTCCCAGGTGGTGCTAGCAGTAAAGAATCCGCTTGCCAAATGCAGGAGACACAAGAGACACGGGTTTGATCCCTGGGTTGGGAAGACCCCCTGGAGGAGGAAATGACAATCCACTCCAGTATTCTTGCCTGGAAAATTCCATGGGGAGAGGAGCCTAGTGGGCTACAGTCCGTGGGCAAAGAGCCAGACATCACTGAACAACTAAGCACAACTCTGCACAAGCCTCATAACCTTGAGGCCCTGCATTCTACGCATTTGCCAATGTATAAACAGGCTCTTTTGCTTACTAGTCTAGGAATGCTCTTGTGGACAGTTCTGGGCACATACACTGACCTGTCTACAGGAGGCCCTGGACTCATTTCTACAGATATTAGGTTAACACAGCCTCTCTTCAGAAGACAATCCAATTGATCAGCTTTTTGTGCTTTTAATTACAATCCCCATTCAGGTACCCTCTGACATAGGTAGGAAGGGTTCTCCTAACTCATCAGTCACACACATACCCCCATCCGGGCTTCCCTGATAGCTCAGTTGGTAAAGAATCTGCCCACAATGCAGGAGACCTGGATTTGATCCTGGGTTAGGAAAATCCCCTGGAGAAGGGAAAGGCTACCCCTCTCCAGTATTCCAGCCTGGAGAATTTCATGGACTGTATAGTCCATAGGGTTGCAAAGAGTTGGACACAACTGAGCAATTTCAAAGCTTTAGGGTGGACATTTACTTTTTTCTTAGATTCTTAAACACATTAAAAAAACAGTCCCATTTTTATAGTAATTAAAACCTGACAAATAAAGACCCTCTTGAACACCACCTTTCTCCAGGAATCTCAGTCCCCTTTTCCTCTCCTCTGTAGTCAGTTTGCTATATACATTTCCAGTCTTTTCTTATGAGTTTACACAGATATATTAAGTCATGGAAATATATGGGTGAGGTTAACATAAATGGTTGAACTGCTCCAATATCTGAACAAGTATAGTTGGCTTGCTCAGATAATGGGGCAAAGAGGGAAAGGGGAGGGAGAAAGCTGTTGGTGGTCAAACATCAAATACAGACTCTGACTCTTTATCACACTTGATTTATGTCAACTTGGGTAAGCACTTCACTGCATAAACCACATATCCTTTAGATCAACAGACAATCACTAATCAACTTACCTTCGACTCTGACTTTAGCAGGTCATATCAGGTTAAACTTGTTTCTGCTCCAGACTCCATTCCCCCATATGAAAAACTGTAAAAGAAACCAACCTAGTGAGAGATATATCTAAGTTAATCACTTATCTTTTGTTGAGTAGTTATTTTATATAGGAACTATTCTGAGAACTTTTGCCTTGGTTAACTCTTTGCCATATAACAATTCTCTGAACTAATGGTTTTTATTATCCCTAGTCTATCGGAGAAGAAACTGACATATAGAGGGGTGAAATGATTTGATTTGTATAGCCAGTAAGTGGCAGACATAGGACTCAAAGCCAGGCTGTTCAGATCTAGAGCCCAAGCCCCTAATCACTATGCTGAAATGTGGACTCCCTCAGGAGTGGCAAATACATGGTCCCATGTATTTGTGCAACTCCAAGACGACATAGAATACAATATGAATGACATTCTCTAGAGTTGTGAAACAAACTGGGTCTTGTGTGCACCTAAGAACGCCTGGCATATAGTAAGTGCTCAATAAACATTGGTAACTTAATTAACAACTTTACATACAGCAATAAGAACAAAGCAGCATTATATTATCCATGAGGACATAAAAACCAATACAATAAAATCAGCTAAAGAGCTCCAGCTCACACATTGAACATTATCTCAACATCCATGTCAATAGCCGCTGAGGAGAAAGTGCCCTCTACTCATTAGAATGAGAGCACCGGGAAGGCAGAAACTGGAAGAATAAATGGATGGATAGTGGACGGATGGATGGATGTTTACGGATTACTGGATGAATGGTGGGGTATATGGATGGATGAATGATTGCATGAATGAATGGAGGGATGACAACAGAATAAACAGATAGGTGGGTGGGTAGGTAGATAGGTGACATGAGCAGTTAAAATCATGAACTTTTTAGTTAGACTGCCTGCGTTCATAGCCTAACTTTGTAAATTATTCCAGGAATAAATATGGAATTAAAGAGCCTGGAAAGCAACCCAAAATTAGACTCCAAGAAGGAATAGACCATGTGAATGAAATAATAATCAAACACTAGAGCCAAAAGAAACTGATTTAATCAAATATCTGCCTTGTCCTACTGGAAACACTGGGACTCGGAGAGAGAAAACTACTCGTCCAAGATGACACAGTTGATTAGTGGCAGTAAGGACACAAGTTCAAACTTTCTGACTCTCTTTTATTCAACAAACATACACTGAGTACCTACTATGCTCCAGGCGGTGTACTAGATGCTGGAGATATCACACTGAGCAAAACAGACACAGGAACTATTCTTAGGGCAGTTAAAGTCTAATGGGAAGTTACGTGGGATAATGTTACATGGGAGGACTACCAGGATTTGGGGGATCATATAACAGTGAGAAGGCAATGGCACCCTACTCCAGTATTCTTGCCTGGAAAATCCCATGGATGGAGGAGCCTGGTAGGCTGCAGTCCATGGGGTCGCTAACTGTCAGACATGACTGAGCAACTTCCCTTTCACTTTTCACTTTCATGCATTAGAGAAGGAACTGGCAACCCACTCAAGTGTTCTTGCCTGGAGAATCCCAGAGACGGGAGAGCCTGGTGGGCTGCCGACTATGGGGTCACACAGAGTTGAACACGACTGAAGCAACTTAGCAGCAGCAGCAGCATAACAGTAAGAAGCACTCTAACCTGGTGATCAGGGAAGACTTCCTTGAGGAGGCATTATAGTTAAGACCTAGAGACAATTGAAAAGATGGATAGGAAGCATTCTGGCAGAACTATGTATTAAATAGCTCTATGACCCTGAGCAAACTACCTAATTTCCCTGGACCTCATTTTCCTCCTTTTTAAATGTGGAAAATAAATAACAAAATAGATAGCACTCAACAAATGTTAGTTCTCAACCACCAGAGAAGCTCCCTTACTCATTATTACAATAGAGAATGTATCAGTCAGCTTAGGCTAGGTTATGCTGCAGTAGGAAATACACTAAAACTGCAGTGCTTTAGTACAATAAAAATCTACTCTCCCCTAGCACAGTCTGCTGTGGTTCCAGGTAACTCAGAAATCCAGATGAAAATAGTATTCTGATCCCACATTTTCAACATGAGGCCGTCACAATTCACACAGCAGGAAAAAAGTACCCAGATCACTCATAATCATTCCTGTGCCTAAGCCTGGAGGACTCACACTCTCTGCTCATAGACCATCGGCCAGAACTAGTCTCAAGGCTCCACTTAAGTGCAAAGGGACCAAGAATGCAGCCGAGAACACGGGCTGTCTGATGGGTATTACTATCTCTGCCACAGTGGGGACACACACAAGGACACCATTACAATTCCGATACGTGCCAGCAAGGGTCTGAGTGTGGATGGGTTGGCCAAGGCTCCTGAATTAAGACTTCAGAAGTCAGCAGACACACGTATAAAACCACAGAGAAAAAAGAAATAAATGACTGTCCATCACAGAACTGTTCTCAAAACCAGGCCAGGAGTCTTGAGAGTTATCCATCCCTGTAGCCTGGCCACAACCAAGCAATGATTTCATTTCTAAGCACAAATCACTAAAAAACAATGCAGAACACAGAAATTCAGCCACACAATTCCCATAACACCTGTAAAAACAGCCTGACATGGCACAATGCCCAGCATTTATTCACTGGGTCCTGTTCTGAGTAAAAAGCTCAGCACATCATGGCCTGTGCCTAACCAGTACCTGGGTTCAGCTCAGATCCGATAATAATCAACAGAGGTCTCAAAGGAGAAAGATGGTCTCACAGGACTGGGACCAATAGGAGACACTGACCGATTTAAAGAGGCAGCTGCTCCTCAACACCACCTAAGCATTACTACTTGGGATTATTTTTAAATTTCTAAGAGAAGTTGGAGATCTGGATTTTTCTGTGAGATCTTTTTGATTTTTGTAAAGTGGGAATTAAATAAAGTTATTAAAAAGATTCTTCAAGTTGAACAAAACACATCTGCTGTCCAGATTCATCCAGTGGGGCTGCAATGGAACAGACCTGCTGTGAAGCCAGGCTCCAATTCTCTCTATTCAGACTCTGAAAAAAATGCAGCCTGGAGCCTTCAGAAAATGAGTCATCCCACCATCAGTAGCAAAAAGCTGCCATCAATCAGTATGACACCAGTTAGGGAGTGGTTATGTAAATTAAGTTGCCCAATGAAATATTACGTACCCATTAAAGATGCTGTTCATGAAGACAGGAAGGACAGACAGACATGCATAGGGAGAAAATGCTAACAGCATACAAACCTGTTATTATGTACAATAAAAATAATCTGCATATCAAAACAGTGTAGCAAAAAGAGATGAAAAGAAATGCACCAAAATGTTCATGGCAGTTCTTTTTTTTTTCATTAAATAACAATTTTTTATTTTTTTATAATTTTTATTTTTTAGTTTGTTTTGCTTTACAATACTGTATTCGTTTTGCCATACACTGACATGAATCAGCCACGAGTGTATATGAGCTCCCAATCCCAAGCCCCTCTCCCCCCTCCCCATGGCAGTTCTTTGGGTGTCAGAATTATAGAGAGTTTTCATTTGTTCTTTTTATTTCTCCCCAAATCATTTAATGAGCTTGTCCTTTTCATAACAGGTGGGAAATACATATTAAAAATTAAGCATTTGTTGGTGTGTGCATGAAAGAATTTTAGACCTCGGAAAAAATGTTAGTGGTCATCAAGTTCAAAACTTCTGACTCAAAAGAAGAGGAAATTGAAGCCCAGAGAGGTTGAATAACTTTCCCATGGTCACACAGCAGCAAAGCCAGAATTAAACTCAGCTATCTTGATGTCAGTCTGGGTTCAGGTATAGCAGGCTACTGACCCAGACATAACATAGAGGAAAGGAAAATTAAAAAGGAAAAGGAAAGCAGGAGGAAGTGGGGGTGGGGGAAGGAAAAATCTTAAAATTTCCCAAGCTACCCATGTTTTTTTTCCTAAACATTTCAAATTATCTCTGCTGCTGCTGCTGCTAAGTCACTTCAGTCGTGTCTGACTTTGTGCGACCCTATAGACAGCAGCCCACCAGGCTCCCCAGTCCCTGGGATTCTCCAGGCAAGAACACTGGAGTGGGTTGCCATTTCCTTCTCCAATGCATGAATGTGAAAAGTGAAAGAGAAGTCTCTCAGTCGTGTCCGACTCTTAGTGACCCCATGGACCACAGCCTACCAGGCTCCTCCATCCATGGGATTTTCCAGGCAAGAGTACTGGAGTAGGGTGCCATTGCCTTCTCCCACATTATATCTAGACCTTCCTATTTCCATAAAGGCTGATGATCTTAATTTTGCCAAGACTCTGCAAAACATTTCCTCTCTGTAATATTCCCCAAGGGAAGAAAACTTGCAGGAAGTAACCAAAGAACAATTTTTACCTTCTAACTTAATTACTGCCACTTTCTTCTATTAGGGCGCTCACCAAGAACTGAGATTTAAATGTTCCCCCCTCTAAGCTGGTGTGTAATGAGTGGACACCGAATTAAGAAAAGTTAATTTTGAATGTCAGTGTAATTCCTGTGGGAGAATACACTTCTATAATTTACCTCCCTGATCCATTAGTGCTTTGACAGTTTTAGGAATTTAATATTTTAGTCACATCTCACATCTTGCAAACCAATCTGCACAAATTTGCTAATAAAAAGACTATCTTGCTAAAAGTTAGCAAGCCAGCTAACTTCCCCCTGCCATTGTGATATACAAAATACAAAAATTATGTTAGCTAAGCCCTGGATTAGGGCTTCCCTGATAGCTCAGTTGGTAAAGAATCCGCCTGCAATGCAGGTGACCCCGGTTCGATTCCCAGGTCTGGAAGACCCCCTGGAGAAGGGATAGGCTATCCCTTGGAGAAGGGATATCCCCTGGAAATGGGATAGCCATGAAATTAAAAGACGCTTACTCCTTGGAAGAAAAGCTATGACCAACTTAGACAGCATATTAAAAAGCAGAGACATCATTTTGCCAACAAAGGTCTGTCTAGTCAAAGCTATGGTTCTTCTAGTAGTCATTTACAGATGTGAGAGTTGGACTATAAAGAAAGCTGAGTGCCGAAGAATTGATGCTTTTGAACTGTGGTGTTGGAGAAGACTCTTGAGAGTCCCTTGGACTGCAGGGAGATCCAACTAGTCTATCCTAAAGGAAATCAGTCCTGAATACCCATTGGAAGGACTGATACTAAAGCTGAAACTGCAATATTTCGACCACCTGATGTGAAGAACTGACTCATTGGAAAAGACCCTGATGCTGGGAAATATGGAAGGCAGGAGGAAAAAGGGACGACAGAGGATGAGATGGTGATGTGGCATCACTGACTCAATGGACATGAGTTTGAGCAAGCTCCAGGAGTTGGTGATGGACAGGGAAGCCTAGCATACCGCAGTCCATGGTGGGGGCCACAAAGAGTCGGACACAACTGAGCGACTGAACTGAACTGAAGCCCTTGATTAAAAACGGCCTCATATGGAGGGGACTCTTCCTAAAGTCATAGCTTGTTAAAAAAAGGGGGGTGGCTAACAGGAAAGATGGGGTGTTAGGGATGGGGTAAGGAAGCCAGGGGAAACTGAAAGAGGCAGAGAGATACTCTGGTGGTCCAGTGGTTAGGACTAGATGCTTTCAGTGCTGGGGCCATGGGTTTGATCCCTAGCAGGGGAACTAAGATCCCACAGGTTGTGGGGTGTGGTCAAAAAAAAGAGGAGAGACAGAAAGAGTCTAATATAAAGTCCATAGAGAGAAATGGAGAGATAAGCAGAGAAAGACAGACAAAAAGAGTGAGACACGGGCAGACAAAGATATACAGACACAAAGAGAGATGGAGAGGCAGACAGACAGAGGCAGGAAGACAAAGACACTGACAGAGACCAACAGAGTAAGAGGGGAAGTGAGAAGTGGGTGCCCATCTTCCTTCAGCCTTAAAGCCCTCATCGCGTCACCATCATCACAGCAGCAAACCACAGTCACTCTGTCACCCAGGTTCAGGGTGTCTAGTGAGACTGAGAGCAAAGTCAAAATAAAGTGGGTTGTTAGGATCCCAGGCAAGACAGGAAGAGAAGGACCAACATAGCGCTCCGGCAGAAAGTTAGACTCCCAGGACTCTGAGCCTTGGACGTGGAGGCAAGTCTTCTGGTGCTTTCTAGGAAAGCTGGTCCCCAAAGCATCCATTTTCTGCCCCCTGCCAGGACAGTACTAACAGGGAATGAGAATGAAGCTTCACGTGGCTCTGAAGCACTTCCTATTACACGGACTAATGCCTACAGGCCAGGGAAATGCCAGGCTCAAAACCTGTGTGCTCTTTCTCTCTACTGTGGCCTGAATGCATCACACATGTTCATCAGCACAAACTAAAGCTTTTTTGTCCCCCAGACTTCACGGTCTTCACAAACTTGGAATTTGCCCTAGATTTTTCTCTTTCAGCTGATATTTACACAGAAGAAAAAAAAATAGTGATAATCATATCAGCAGGCAGTTTTTGACCACTGTGTGGCAGGCACTGGGCCACAGTTTACAAGAATTATGTCATGTCGTGCTCACCACAAAACTCTTTACATTTCAGTAACAGTATTTTTTAGGTAAGAAAAGTGTGACTCAGTTATGTTTAAGAGCACACTGCTAACGGGTCAGGTAGAAAAGATGTGAACACATGAACCAGCTCTTCACCACACTGCCTCTAAGTCTCTGCTGTGAAGGTTCATTTAGTTAAAGAATGCAGTTCCAGGGAATTCCCTGATGGTTCAGTGGTTAGGACTCTGCATTTCCACTGCAGGGGAGCATGGATATGATCCCTGGTCCAAAAACTAAGTTCCCACAAGCCACACAGCCAGAAAAATTAAAAAAAGAATATGATTCCAAGTAGCCAAGAAAATGGTTCCTGAAATTGCCATGCTCCCTTCCTCAACAGGGCTTTGCATAAGTAATTTAATTAATAAATTACTTAATTATTAAGAGAGTGAATGAAGTAACTAGAAATATATGTCAAAATCAAAATTAGAAGTATGACGATGGGGAAATGCCGTAAGAATCAGCTAAAGGGGTTGAAAGTAGTTGCCTCTAAGGATGGACTAGGAAAGAAGTGGGAAATATGATTATTCAGTTATAAATATGTGATAATTGACTTCTCAGCTATACGCATGTATTATATCAATACAGTAAAATAATAAAAATTAAAAGCAATGAGTTTACTGGAATTTTTTTAAATATAAGAAGAAAGATGAAAGGGAAGGAGAGAGGAGGTTTTCAAACAGGAAGAGAATAGAGTGGTGAGGGAGGGGAGGATGTCAGGGAAGACACATCCCAGAGAGCAGTCCGCGCAGTTCAAAGGGTCTGGGCTTGTGCTTAGTCACTCAGTTGTGTCCGACTCTTTGAGACGCCATGGACTGCAGCCCATCAGGCTTCTCTGTCCATGGGATTTTTCAGGCTAGAATATTGGAGTGGGTTGCCATTCCCTCCTCCAGGGGATCTTCCCAACCCAGGGATCAACCCATGACTCCTGCATCTCCTGCACTGCAGATTCTTTCCTGCTGAGCCAACAGGGAAGCCCTGGGTGCCCACAATCTAATTCTCAGAATGAGGAGTCACTGCCAACCTTGAGCTACACAGTAGAATGGAAGGAGGCCTCTATGAAATTGTAGACAAAATGAAGTTATATGTGAATTTCCCAGGTTCTGTTTTTGACCAGATTATCAAAGGAAGCTGTGATGAGAGGTTCAGTTCAGTTCAGTTAGGAGCTAGTAAATAAACAAGGTAAAAATTTTTTCTTATATTTTTTAAAATGGAAAGAGTTCATGTAAAGTTCTAAATTTCAGACTCAGTCCGCCAAAATACAGTAACGCTGAGCCTGTAGTTTCTCATGGTAATGACTGCCCAGAGCTGAGTTGCAGCTGCTCCCTGTATAACAGGGAGGAGCAAATCTGACTTGATATTGGCTCTATTGCTATTTCTTTACTTTAACCCCTGTATTCTATTGCTTTTGCTACAGATTAAGAATGTTGCCTATAGCCCAAAATATACTGGATAGCCCATTTCCAAGGCTCTGTCTTTTAAAGGTATAACACATTTCCATCATATAGAGATAAAAAACTGCAAAAGAGTAACATTTCCCACGTTGGAAGTTTACAGGAATATGGTGACCTGACCTATATGGACAGCTGCATAAACAAAGGATTCTCACAGGGTGAAGTTTGCAACAATCAACCACCCGCCTTTAGCATAGAAGCAGCCTGAATGCTAACTTGGGTAGGATGTTGTTTTTCCCTCTAGGAAGAATTTTATTGTCAAGTAATTCTCTTAGGGAACAAAGCCTTCTGAGAAGTCTGAAGCACACTTCCCCTTTCCTTCTGTGATTTAAGATGGTTCTTTGGGACACTAGATCTTCTTGGTCTGCTGGCTTTCCAAATAAAGTCACTATTCCTTTTGCCCCAACAACTCATCTGCCAATTTACTGGCCTATCATGCAAGAAGCAGTATGAGCCTGAACTCACTAACATCTATAGATGGAACGTGTATTCTCCAACTCACCACATCCTACCACTCTTGTATTTTCCTGGCCCAGCCTACATCACTTGTTGACATTTTATACCTGAATCCTGTAAGCAGTTGAGTTTGCAACTCCTAGCTGTCAGAAAGTGGTTAGTTCAGACTAAAATGTGAGTGGCTGATATGTTTGCATGGTTCTGTGGTTTCTTTTAAAGAGAAGCTTATTGAACCCATCAAAATTCTTAATGATGAAATTCATAGGTGATCTATTTCTGAGTCCCTCAGACCATGTTTATACATCTAATTTTTTCTCGCATTCAGATCAGACCAACAGAAATCCAGCTCCAAGCATTCTCCCTCCAAAAAACTTCTGTAGGCCTTCCCAGATATCTTCACAATCTATTTTTATTGTTAATTTAGTTTGGATTGGCTGATTTGGGCTTGTTTGATTTGGGAGTCTTTGATTGGGTAGTTGTTTTTTCTTTGTTGTTGTTTTCCATGGAGTTTTTTCAGTTTGGTTTTTGCTATTTTTAAGACAAATTATTAGCTGCTGGCAATCAGAATTTTGCCTGTCAAAAGAATCTTGGCCTCCAAGAAAATGGGGAATCAGTAGCTCCCTTTGATTGACACATACTTTTGAAAGCTTCTGTCTGCTTCCCTAGCTCTGAGGTAACTATCAAAGACAGCTATTATTGCTGGGGCCACACTGAGAAAAGCCCTGTTACCTTTCCATAACAAAATGCTGCACACTTTGAAACTGTCTCACGCTGGGCCCATTTTCCTAACTGTTTGGCACCTGCAAAGGGACAAGATGACTTTGAATTGAGGGGTAGTGGTGAGAAAAACAAAGGGGAGCAAAGTCAGAGACTGTGATGTTCTTTATATCAGAAGTGTGAGAACAGTGATTTCCACTGTAGCTCAAAAGGAGAGAGTCCTTGCCCGAGGCTGGTGTCTAAGAGACTGAATCTCTACTTCACTTGAGTCAATTACATTTGATTCAGTATATCCTGAGCATCATTATGTGAAATGCAGTATGTCTGACTTATGAGGATGCAAAGATGAGGAAGACAGAGCCACAGTTCTCAGGAACTTGAAGTCTAATAGGAGAGATCAGACAAAAACTCTAAGAATGATAAATAAATAAATATGGTTTCCAATTACATAATCTTTCCACTCTTTCCTAACAAACATTTATTCCCACTATTCTTGGTAACCACTACCATGTTCCCAATTTCAAGCTATTTGGTCCAGGAGAGCCCCCCTGAGAGAAAGATAATTTCAACTATACTGGTTGAACCCCTGGATCAAGCCATACCTGAAACTTTCCCCCTTAGTCTTTTCTGAGCCTTCAAGCTGTAAAATCCCTGTTTGTTTTGCATAAGCAGGTTTAAGTTATCTTTTTAACTGAAAGAATCCAGACTAATAAAAACATATACAAATACTCTTACTTATATTATCTCATTTCATCTTCAAAGCAATTCTGTAAGATTTACAAGAAGGAACTGTTCAGGGACCTGTAAAAAGTTAAGACTGGTGTGAACAATGCCGGTTCTATTATGTAACCTAATCAAACCTTCCTAAAGGAAATGCTTACTCCACCAAATTATCTTGGGCCAGACCAGAGCTTTAGGGTATCAAAGGCAAGAAATTCAACTCTAAGATCAATAGAAGATCATGAATCTGGAGACATGAAGAACTATCTGGAAGGAGACTAACATAACTTGTCCAGGCAAAAAAGGCCTAGAGCAGTGTCTCTCAAACTTTGATATGTACATAGATCAACTGGGGATCTCATTAAAATCCAGGGTCTAAGATTCAACATTTATAACCAGCTTCCAAAAGATACTGATACAGATGCTGCTAAAGCAGGACCACACTTTGAAGAGCCAGGACTCAGATCAGGGCGGTGACCACCCAGACATGTTTAGGACAGAGGTAGCTACTGAACATGTTTTATTTGGCTCACACAGTAATTTAAAAAAAAAAAGTTACTATATCAGTTTCCCTACTTTGTGTGTTTGAAACTTATTATAAAAAGGGTTTTAAAATTTAAGTCAATTGTCAAAATCTAAAGATGACTTTACAAAAATGTCCCACTTTCTTCTTCTCAAGAAATCAGATGATCTGGCCACACTGGGCTTACAATTCTGCCTGGAAACATGAGTCTCTCTGGTGGGGCGATCCCACAGTCCTTCTGCTCAGCACAGCACAATGGTTCAAAGTCTGGAACCTGGACCCACCCTGCCCATCTGGTCCTGACCTGGTACTTCTTACCCATGTGATTTTGGGCAAGTAACTTTCACCAGCTTTCCTATCTGTGAAATGGGAATGATAACAAGTAGCAACCTTGAGGCAGGGTGAGGATTAAGTAAATGGATATGTGTAAAGCTCTCCAGAGACTGCCTGGTATCCAGCTGGGACCAGGTAAGGCTTGGTATCATTATTTATCTCCTGGTCCTTGTATGCACCTGAGTTTGCCATGCCTGGTTTAAAAGATGAAATTTCAAGAACACTGTCAGTGGATGAGGCCAGGAAGACCCCCTCTGAGTATGGAAACCACTATCCCTGGGGTGAGAAGTGAAGACCAGGGTAACAATCTGATACACAGAGGCTGATGTTCCCTGGCTCTTAAGAGTCCAGATAACAGCACTTTCTGCATCTCCTCTCTTCCTCTCCCTTTGAAAGACCGCTGACTAAGGCCCAAGGAGGGAGAGGTGTCCCAGTTGATCCCAGGCAACCCCCAGGACCTCTGGAGAAGGCGCGCACCCAACACAGGAGGCTACCGAGGTCAGGTTTTAAGCCCCTGCCCACCTTGGGAAGAGGGACACCGCTGGAGACACAGGCCACTGAGCCCCAGGGACCAGTTGCTGGCGACCACCTGTTTTCCGTGCTGCCACTAGCACACCCTTTCGGGGACCCGCCCCCCCAAATTCCAGTCGGATCCCGCCGTCCAATACCGTAGTCGCCCCACCCTCAGTTCTAGCGCTTCCTCCAGCTCCAGCTGGCCCCGAGGACATTGTCCTGTGTCCCCCTCCCCACCCCAAATAACACCCCACTATCCCGGACTCAGCGCTCCGCTCTGCGAGGAGGTAGGACCTGCGGTGGCCAGACCCCTCCCCCTGAGCAAACCCCTTCCCCGCCAGCCTACCTTCACTCCTGCAGTGACGGAGAGCCCAAGTCTCTAGTCCTCCTCCTCCAGCCTTGTCGCCTCTGCCACCGCCGCCGCCACCGCTGCAAAGCCACCTGCGCGTGACCCTCGATCACCAACACCCTCCCCCACCAACCCCCCACGTACACACCCGCGTTTGCACTCAGACCTTAGATGTGGACCAGTGCACTCGGGGAAGCTCAGAAAGGGTTAAGGAGCCAAGCTCAAAGATCAGGAAGACAACCTCCCTTCTCCATCCCCTCTCTACCACCGCCTATAAGTTGTCTCTGCAGTTGGGCTTGGCTGGCAGAATCCATTCACCCACTCTTCCTTCCTCCATTCAGTCATTCACTCACGTTGCTTGTCCCCAAATACACAGTGGTCTACTGCCACTGGTGGAAGGCACGCAGGGAAGGGGGGAGTCTTGAGGGGGTCACTTGCTGTCCCTCTAGGAGCACTTTCTCCCCCTCCTAAAGGTCCTCAAAGAGAAAACCAGGAAAGGTGAGGTTGGGCTGGGGTGGAGGAGTCAACTTTCATTTTTACTCTCAAAAGGAACTGCTGGCTGGAATGAGCAAGATTTTTAATCAGTGACTTAAAGGGCGCCTAAAGTCCTAAAGTGGACTTTCAGCCAGCTTATTTAACCCCTCTGGGACCAAATGAAGTAGAGTGGATGTTGGAAGTATTAAATGCATTGTTCTATGTAACAGTCTTAATAGTGTCTGGCACACAGTAGGCACTCAATCATGGTAGCTATTATTACTGCCCACTGCATTCAGCAAGACAGCTATTCCCAAAGTTGGAATGGAAGAGAACATCCTGCCAGTGAGGAAATCATCTCATTCTCTTCCTCTTTAAGCCAAGTGATATAAACCAGAGGCGTGTGGCCAAGGGTGGCCTGCGAAATACGTTCTGCCTAGTTTAGTCAGTTTTTTTTTAAATGAGCTAATTGCCAACACTTACAAACTGAGACACTGATCCTCAAACTGATGCTCCAGTACTTCCGCCACCTGATGCAAAGAGCTGACTCACTGGAAAAGACCCTGATGCTGGGAAAGATTGAAGGCAGAAGGAGAAGGGGACGACAGAGGACGAGATGGCTGGATGGAGTCACTGACTCAATGGACATGAGTTTGAGCAAGCTCAGGGAGATAGTGAAGGACAGGGAAGCCTGGCGTGTTGCAGTCCATGGCACTGCAAAGAGTCAGACAGTGACTGAGTGACTGAAAAACAACAACAAACTGAGAGGGCACATAAATATGAGGATTTTCAGTAGTACCTCTTTGATAAATAGAAAGTTTGGGCCATCTAACCCCACCTTCCTGAAGGCAGGAAGTTCAAGAGCAGTGGGTCCTTTAAACAAGTGTCTTTTCCAGCATTTCTTTTTTTTTTTTTTGGTCACACCATGTGGTATGTGGGATCCTAGTTCCCCGACCAAGAATCAAACCTGCGCCCCCTGCATGAAGCATGGCATCTTAACCATTGGACCACCAGGGAAGTCATGGGTGTTTCTTCTGATTAGTCAGTTTCCACTAGGCCCACTTTCCTCGTTTACAAGGTCTTCTTGGTCCCTGTGAACCTTTATATTTATTAATTTGGCTTCATCAGATATTCATTGTGGCTTATAGGATCTTCGTTGGGCTTATTCTGGCTATTTACAGGGCAGTCTAGAGCTAGGCTAGTGTCAGGAGTTAGCTCCCCTCCCTTCTCCCGGAGTGTGTCTCAACCAATGACTGCCCAAAGGTGAGGCTGGAAGATAAGCATCAGATCTCAGATCCCTCACTCCTTGGTGGAGGATACATTGAATGTGGGTTTGGGCTCTGGTGCTCCAGTGGCAGTCTGCTCAAGATGCATCTGTGTTTTGCTTCCTTCCTTTGCTTTCCCCTCTCCTCCACTGATGCTTCCTGAGGTCGCCTCCCCCAATAATTGATCTGCACTCACATCTTTGTCTCAGGGTCAGCTCTTGAAGGTGGAGAAGGAAATGGCAACCCACTCCTGTACTCTTGCCTGGAAAATCTCCTGGATGGAAGAGCCTGGTAGGCTACAGTCCATGGGGTCGCAAAGAGTCAGACACGACTGAGCAACTTCACTTCACTTCACCTCAGCTGTTGAAGGAGGTCATCAAGAGGAAGTGACTACTGTTTGGCCCCTGAGGTGGCCCTGGGCAATCAGAGGCTCTTCACCTCCCCTCTTCTGATCTAGCAATGTACCTTCTGCCCACTGTTCCTGCAGTGAGAAGCATTTTCCAGGACAGCCTTGGGAGAAGAAGGTGTGCTTGAGACCATCTGGATGGTATATTTAATCGAGCCCAGTTATGGCGTCTCTGTAAACTTTTCAGACTGGCAGGCTGGTGTGGAGATATCCCTGTCTTGTGTCGGCCCAAGACAAGCCTCGGAAGTAAGTTCCCTTACTGAAACTGCCATCTACCAGCCTGGTGTGGCTGTGCCTTTCTCTGGTCTCTCCCTGCTCTGTGTGGGAACCATTCTCTGCTGGGGAAGAACACGAATGAGGACGCTGCACACTGCGCTTAACATACCACCCCAGCGCCCTCTCTGGCCCACATGGCAGGCGTGGCCTGGCCCCTGCTGCGGCCTACTCCAATGTTTCAGTGAGCCAGGCTTTCACCTCCCCAGACACGCTGCCAAGAGGTGGCCTCAGGGCCTTTCTACAGGCCCTCTCTCCTTTTCACTTGTGGGCCATTTCCCCAGAAGAGCTTTCATTCTTCATCCTAAATTCAGCACCCCTCTGTCTGCTCCCAGTTGTTTTCATCCGCGCCCGTATCACCACTTGGAATGACGTATTTGTCCTCCCTTCCCAAACTGTGAGCCTCTTGAGGATAGCCATGTCTGTCTCATTCACCATTGTAAACCCACAGCCCGCTTCACAGAGGTGCTCAATACATATTTATTAAACAAATGAACAAAGTGTGATTATCATTATGCCCATTTCACAGAAGAGTAAGCTGGTGTTCAGAGTGATTGAATCATTTGTTCAAGTTAACACATTTGGAAAGTGAAGGTCTGGATTTAAACCTGGCTCAGAAAAATGTCTGAGTCATACGGTGTCTCTTTAACGTTATAGGAGACAGCGAACTATTTTCTAAAGTTGTGCCATTTTGCATTCCCACCAGCAACATATGAAAGTTCTAGATGCTCCATATTTTTGTCAATATTCGATGTTGTCAGCTTTATTAATTTTAACCATTCTACTGAGAGTGTTGATGTATCTCATTGTGTCTTTAATTTTGCATTTCCCAAGATCTCCTGGAGAAGGAAATGGCAACCTGCTCCAGTTTTCTTGCCTGGAAAATTCCATGGACAGGGGAGCCTGGGGGGCTACAGTCTGTGGGGGTCGCACACAGTCAGACACGACAGAGCACACAGCACAATAATTAATAACACTGAACTTCTTTTCATGGGCTTATTGGCCATTTGTATATCTTCTCTTGTGAAATATCTTTTTTATTTCACAAAATAAAGATGAGGAAGATAATGACCCAATCATGGAACAGGGTAGAAGCAAAGTATGAGATGGGAGAGAAGAAACCAGGTCAACTTGGCAGGTGGGAAGACGGAGTGGAGTTGTGAAATTAAAACGTTAAAACTTGGAGAGGGAAAAGGTAAGGACTATTACAGCAGGAAGATTTGCCCACTGCTGATTCCCCGGCACTGACCTTGCCTGCCAGGTAGTAAGTACCCACTAAATATTTGCTGAATGAATAATATGATATTTTTACTATTTGTCCCATGACTGCCCTCCCTTCCCTCCACCTTTCTTTCCTTCAATATTAGAGAGTATATTCACATCCTATGGAACTGACTGGAGGCTTGAGTAGGGTGGCAGGATGAGTTAGGGGCAAGTACTCTGGACTGAATGCTGCACCCTCCGTAAATTCACATATTGAAATCTTAATCCAAGATGTGATGGTATTCAGAGGTGGGGATGTGGGCCTTTGGGAGGCGACTATGTTAGTGGGGCCATCGTGACAGGATTAGTCTCCTTACAAGGAGAGGGAGAGATAGGAGATCTCTCTCTTTCCTCTCTCTCTCAGCACACACCCAGGAAAGACCACAAGAGGACAGAAGCTGGGACAGAGCCCTCCAGAAGAACTCCACCATGCTAGGACTTCCCTGGCGGTCCAGTGGTTAAGACTCCAAGCTTTCACTGCAGGGGCTGTGAGTTCAATCCCTGGTTGGGGAACTAAGATCCTGCATGCCCCCACAGCACAGCAAAAAAAAAAAAAAAAAAGAATTCCACCGTTCTGGCACTTTGATCTCAGGCTTCCAGCCTTCAGAATTATCAGAAATAAACGTTATTTAAGCAGCCTAGAGAGCTGAAGCATTCAGAAGGCATGGATTTGTCCCCCAGGAAATCACAGTCCTATTCACCTCAAAGAACTAAGGTTGGAGTTCTTGTAAAAAGACCTGGATCAAGAGACAGTGGTATCTATCTATAAAGTGGATTATTCAACCACAAAAAGGAAGGAAGCACTGATTCATGGTGCAACATGGATGAGTCTTGAAAATGTTAAGCTCACTGAAAGAAGCCAGGCACACAAAAAAACACATATTGTAAAATCCCATTTTTACGAAATGTTCAGAATAGGTAAATCCATCAAGACAGAAAGATGAGTGATTGCCAGAGGGTAGGAGGAGAAAAGGGAGTGGAAAGTGACTGTTAATTGGGTATACGTTTCTTTTTTGGGTGATAAAAAGGTTTTAGAACTAGATAGTGACGATGGTTGCACAACACTGTGAATGTCACTGACTTGAACCTCTTAAAATGGTTAATTTTATGCAAGATCAATTTAAAAAAAAAAGGCCTGTGAACATAAAAATGAGAATTTTTCTGAAAAATCCCTCATAGGGGTTATTCTAGCTAATGCCAGAGACTTTGCTGCTGGTGCCTAGTTCCATGTCTCAAGTAGGGCTGCCACACTGCCCAGTTCCAGGGGTTCCATTTACACGGTATTCGGTCTACATGAGTGGCGCCCCCTAGAGTTGTGAGACATGGCAGCTCCACCTTTAGGGTCAGAAACAGATCCGACTAGCTGGAATGCCACTGCCTCCCCAAGTTTGTGTCTTTCTCCTCTCCCCCAAAAGGCTCAGGGACGTGGCTCTGACAATCTTGGCTCCAATTAGAAAAGCAGTGTTAGAGGCTGGATCACGGGTGCCTGCAGGTGGCTGGTGAGAGTCCCCAGACAGCCCCAGAAGGATGGCTTCTTCACTCTTTACAGAAACTCTATCCCAAGGTTGTTAGGCTAGTTCAAAGGGCAGAGTGAGGAGTGCTTGGTAATTGCATTGAGCTGGGGAGCTTGCTTCCCAATTACTGGGCATTTGAAGTTATTTGATGTGGAAAGTGTCTGCACTGCTGACTTCCTCTAAGCTGCTGTGGGAACAGCGAGAGCGCACCGGCTCCACGCTGAGATGGACCAGATGCCAACCAGAGATGCCTATTTTGGTGTTACTCATTCCCTCCTGGGCACAGCTGGGCCAAGATGGGCACTTAAAAATAATCATCCTTATCAAACTGTCATTGACATGCCATAACACTAAAAAAAGAAACAACTATGGAGGTATGATTTCCGTACAACAATGCACCCATTAAGTGAACAGTTTGGTGCATTTTGGGGCTACCCTGGTGGCTCAGCAGTAAAGAATACTCCTACAGCGCAGGAGATGGCCTGCAATGCAAGAGACAAGGGTTCAGTCCCTGGGTATCTGCATAACCACCACTCCAGTAAAGATACAGAACCTTTCCATCACCCCAGAAACTTTCCTCATATTCCTTTGCCCTTAATCACCACCCCCTCAATCCTAGACGGCCATTGACATGTGAAAGAGCTCTAGAATTTCATATAAATAAAATCATACAATATGCACATTTTTCTATCTGGCGTTTTTTTTTGCTTAGCAGAATGTTTTTTTATATTTGTCCACATTGTTGACTGTATCAGTAGTTCGTTCCCTTTTCATCACTAACAAGTATTCCATTATATGGTTACACCAGAATTTGTTTATCTAAGCACACATTGATGGGTGTTTGGGTCATGTCCATTTTGGAGCTATTATGAATTGCACTGCTGTGTGCAAATCTTTGTATAAGCATATGCTTTCATTTCTCTTGGGTAAATGCCCAGGAGTGGAACTACTGGGTCGTATGATAAAGTGTATGCTGAACTTTACAAGAAATTGCCAAACTATTTTCCCAAAGTAATTGTACCACTTTGTGTTCCCATCAGCAGCTCATGAATGTTCCAGCTGTTTCACACTCTCACAAACCCTTAATATTGTCAGTCTTATTAGTGTGAGCCAATCTGGTAGATGTGTAGTGGTTGTCTCATTGAGGTGTTAATTTGTATTTCTCTAATGATTAATACTATTGAACACCTTTTCGTGTGTTTACTGGCCACTTATATACATTGTTTTTTGAACGGTCAAGTATTTTGCTCACATTTTGATTGGGTCATTTGCTCAATGTTGAATTATAAAATGATATATTCCAAAGGCAAGGGGTGAAGTTATTCAAGATTCTCAGTGTGATGGGAGGGGTTTCTAGTCTCCGTTCTTCTCTGGAGTTTGGCCAGGACGACTGAGAAGGGAGCCTTTGGTAGTATAACCTGAGGTGTAGAAAGATTAAAAGCATAAATCCTTATAGCACAGAGCACACAGGACGTTAACCTCAAACTTTAGTATTCATGAGAATCACCTGGAAGACTTGTTGAACCAGATTCCCCGGGAGACTCACTCCAGGAGTTTGACTCGGTAGCTCTAAGGCAGAGCCCAGGAACCTGCCTTTCTAACAAGCTCCCAGCTGATGCTGATGCTGAAGCTGCTGGTCTGGGGACCACAGCTTGAGTTACACCTTAAAGGTGCTTGATACTGGACTACAGTGAACTCCCTCTTGTCCAATCTGTCATCTCTGAAGTCCTCCTCTCCTCCTCCAACCACTCACTCACCAGCGCTCAGAGTAACTGGACAGAATGGAATGAGTGAGAGACCATATTGTCAACATAGAGAGGACCAACATGGTCCAGGGGCTCAAGGAGAGTGCTCTCCCCGATGACCTCATAGGGGTAGATGCACCTGAAATCAAGAACAGAAGTCACAAACTAGCTAAGTCAGGCCTGGATACGAGTCTCTTTTTTTGTGGGCAAGGGGGTTGTCTACACAGTATTCAAGATTCTTCTGAATTAGTCATCAACATGTATACAAAATTGACAAATCCAAGGTCATTTTTTTTAGAGCCAACGGTTGCAACCAAACTCTTTTTAATTTGCTTTTTTATTTAACTTTCTATTTTTTTAATTTTAAATTGGTTTTTGATGTTGTTATTTTTAAATCATTTTTTTCTTTTTTTGCAAACCCTTGTGTCAAGGGCTGACTTTCAATAGGTCGAAGCGAGGGAGCTGCCTTGCTACAAATGAAACTCCAACCCAGAAGCAGGTTGTCTACGAATCAAACTCTTCTTAAACTTTCGTGTGAAAGGTAGAATTATGCTTATCAAAAAATAACTCTTAGTGACTTTGGCATCTGAGTTTAGGACCCAGCAATACATCTGGGGGCAAAGATACCTGGAGAGACAGCAAAAGCTTGTTAGAAGTGGGAATGCACACAGATGGCGTGTATGTGCACAGCACACTTTTTTCCCTTCTCTTTTTTGGCAGCACAGCACGGCACGCGGGATCTTAGTTCCCCCACCAGGCATCAAAACTGCCCCCTGCACTGGGGGCTCAGAGTCAACCACTGGACCACCAGGAAAAAACGCACATCTTTTTCTTATATGTGTTCATTGAGCTAGAAGACTGCACAACCCTAACTGAAAACTTAACAGGAAAGACTTTGATTTTGCAAATTTATAAACTACAGAGTAAAATATAAATAAAGAAAGCAAAAGAAAGAAGAAGAAGAAATGGAAAGAATACCCACGGTTGCCAGTAACTAGGAGCAGATGAAATAAGAAACATTTTCGATCTTAGTTAAAACTTTAGAAATTTTCCAAAGTGCTTAAATGAGAGAGGGGGGAAAAAGAGGAAGCAGAGTGAATAGGGGAGAGGGTACTGCCAATTTGGGTGAAGCTAAAAATTTTAATTCTTTTTAAACAATCCTAACAAATTGGCATTCAAAAGATGCTATTAATAAAAATGCTCTGTTCAAAAAGATGGTTTGCTGTAAAGTACTTTTTCCCCTTTATACTTTCCCCTACCCCTCAGACATTTGGGATATAAAGACCGGATTTGAATTCCAGTTTTGCTGTTTATTAGCTGTGTGACCTTGGACAATTCACTAGACCTTTCTGATCCTCAGTTTCCTTGTAAATTGGGAATAGTGAAAATTACTTCTTGGGGAAACTGTAGAAAACTCAGCAGTAGACCTTAGACAGAACTCAAAAGGTCCACATCAAGGGACCTCCCTGGTGGTCCAATGGCTAAGACTCCACTCTCCCAATGCAGGAGGCCAGGGTTCAAACCCTGCTCAGGGAACTAGATCCCACATACTGCAACAAAAGATCCTGCATGACGAAATGAAGGTAGAAGATTCCATGTGCCACAACTAAGACCCAGCACAGCCAAATAAATAAATAAATATGTATTTAATACTAAACACTAGATTTATTACTAAGCTCATATTTATTTTTTAAATTAAAAAAAAAAAAAAAAAAGAACCTTGCCTACGAATATTAGGTGCAGCTGGCTGCTGAAAGTTTTCAGGTCTGTGTGCCCAGAAATGGAGTGTGTCAAGTGGATATGAGCAAGGCACCCACAACATGTAATAAGGAGTCACTGAAGGATTTAGGATAGCTCCTAAATTTCTGGCTTTGTCAACCAGGTGAATGAAGATGCTATTCTCTGAGAAGGAACTGGAGAAGAAAATGTTGCTATCATTGTGGAATTTGATTCAATTAAGGAGACTGCACCTAGTCTGGGCCCTTCCCTATGCTAGGCTCTCAGTAAGGTTCTGTGTTTTACCTTCCACTTCCATGTTCTTTGGAGACAGTATCAAAGCCTGCTTGGACCCACAAAGAGTGAAACCTTTAATCTCTGGGAAATAACAGACAAGAGAAACAAACTTTCCAGCCCACCTTGGCAGGTTTATTGAAATTCCATGTGATATATCTGGTGACTCAGATAGTAAAGAATCTGCCTGCAATGCAGGAGACCCAGGTTCAATCCCTAGGTCAGGAAGATCCCCTGCAGAAGGGAATGGCAACCCAGCCCAATATTCTTGTCTGGAGAATTCCACGGACAGAGGAGCCTGGTGGGCCCATCCATGGGGTCACAAAAAGTCAGATATGACTGAATGACTAACACACATGTGACATTCCAACCCAAGGAAGCAAATTCCAGAAATTACCTTTGGTCCTGATACACCAGGGGCAGATCTTTTTTTTTTTTTTTTTTTTTTGGCATCAATTATAAGCTGAGGGTTAGAACAATGTGGTCATTTTTAGCTAGTGATGCGCTTTTTAGTTCAGGATTTTCAAATGGCTCAGAGTTTTCTTCTTAACACATGGTCCAAAAACAAACATGGAAGAGAAAACATTTGGGACTGCGCCAGAAGATCTGAATCAATCACTCACATATTCAACAAACATGAGTATCGAGTATTTTCAAGGGAACTGGTAGTGAGAGGAGCTTTCTCAAGGAGCTAAATCATATGAGCAGAGATANTAGTGATGCGCTTTTTAGTTCAGGATTTTCAAATGGCTCAGAGTTTTCTTCTTAACACATGGTCCAAAAACAAACATGGAAGAGAAAACATTTGGGACTGCGCCAGAAGATCTGAATCAATCACTCACATATTCAACAAACATGAGTATCGAGTATTTTCAAGGGAACTGGTAGTGAGAGGAGCTTTCTCAAGGAGCTAAATCATATGAGCAGAGATAAAACTCTTCACAGCCACGAAAGAAAGTATACTGGGCGGGGGTCGGAAAAGGGGGTGCTTATTATCCATAAGTGTCTTTACAGGGAATACAGGGACATGGAATGATGCAATAGACTTAGAGACAGAAAGACATGCAGAGTTACCTGAAGAGGAGTGTAAACTGGTACAACCACTTTGGAAAACTGGTGATATCTATTAGAATTAAACATACATAAACACTGTAATCTAGCAATTCCATTCCTAGGCATATTCCAAAGAGAAATGCATTCATTTGTTCACTAAAAGACATATGCTAGAGAGTTCAAGGTCATGATATTCATAAGAGCAAAAAATTCAAAACAAAGAAACTGGAAACAACACAAGTGCTGACCAACACTAGTACAAATGAACAAACTGTGGTATATTTACACAATGGAGTATTATTATACACTGTACAGCAATGTGAATAGTTTCCAAGAACATGCAATAACACTGATGATTCCCATATGGTTATAATTCTAATAATAATACTTGACAGTTGGACATACTGTTAAATAATTTTAAGGAATACTGAGAAGTAATTGCTAGAACGGGCTTTTCTGGTTCTAGGACTCAGTGGTAAAGAATCCGCCTGCCAATGCAAGAGATGGGGGTTTAATCCCTGGGTGGGGAAGATCCCCTGGAGGAGATCTACTCTTGCCTAGAAAATTCCATGGACAGAGGAGCCTGGTGGGCTACAGTCCCTGGAGTCATGACTGAGCAACTGAGCACAATACACACATACACAATTCCTAAAACAGACACTGTCCCAGGTACTGGAGATGAGGCAGTAAACAAGATCTTGAAAAACCCTTGCCTTCATGTATCTTACATTCTAGTGAAGGGAACAGACAGCAAATAAGTAGTATATCTGAAATCTCTGAACGTGTTTTAGTATGGTTTTGACTTTTTAATGGAATCAAATAACTTAATGGCCAGGATTGAATTAAATGAACATTATCCCCTAAACCTGGAGTTGAGGAACATCTGTGGAGAGAGATGACCCTTGATGGATATCGAGGGACCACCGAATCTCGTAGAATTATATGTAAAATGTATGTCTGGGGCTTTTTCTGGGGAGACGGTCCAAGGCATTCTCAGATTCTTAAAAAGGGTGCTGAAAGGGAGTTCCAAATTTCCAGATTCTCCCCAGTGCTGCTCAGGGAGCATACACACAATCCCAGAACACTTGCCAATAATTATGGGATCAACTGTATTTTGCTCAAGCTGCTCAACATTATTTCTCTGAGCCAGGAAATGTATAGTCCCATCCTACGTGTCATTCATAAATGCTACAACAGATCTTGCTGCTTCATACTCTGATTGCTTTGCAGAACTACTCCCTGCCCGTCCATCAGGCATGGGGTTGTTTCCCCTGTCTTACCATCCCACAAAGGTTGCTGTGAGAGCTTTGGAAAGATTGCTTGTTCCTTTTAAAGTTTTGTCTTGAAGTGTTTTCAAAAACTGCAAGAAGTGGGTCAAATAGTACCAACGGTTTAATACTCCAGAATGGCTTTTGACCACATTTTCAATATAGCAAGAATAGCTATTAAAAATCACCTACAGGATATGACAAAGGGATCGTTTTAGCTTTAATTCATCATTGATCTTCTTCTCCCCCCAACAGTAGTAGTCATTTATCTGTGATAAAATAGCAGAATGAAACATACTTATTACAATAATGGAAAAATACCTATTTTCTGGCAAGATATTTCATGCCTCTATGCCCTTGGAAGTTCCTCTCAAATTTTTTTCATTCACCATAACCAATGTGTCAGTAAACAGGGTAAACAGGCAAGATGGAGTGGGGGGTGGCGGTGGGGTTGAAGGGTGGAATGTTGCCATGGTAACAAAGGATTTCAGTGATGAGTATCCATGGTGATTGTTGCTAAATTCTGAGAGGCTTTAAATGCTTTATTTAAAATACATAACAACTGTGCAGCTGCTGAGGATGTTGCGAGGAAGAGAGGAATGGACTGTTTGTTCCTTTATGGATCCGTGCTTGGTGTGGTTCAGAAGGGAAAAAATAAGGCAGTTTAAGGACAGACGTGCTCCCTGTGTGATGCTATTTAACAGCTATCAAGGTCTGCTCTCCCTCTAATACAGGGTGCTCTCACAGTTCTGGGTCCCAGTTTTACCTTGATCGCCTACTTGACAGGGTAACGCAAGAGATAAACTCCAGCAGGAGCCAGTTTCCATCCTGCTCCTTCCTTGGGCACCCTGCCCACCCACATCACTGTCTCAGAACAGAAACACCCAGCACCCTGAGCAGAACTGAGAGTTCCCAAGGGTGAACTCCAATGGAAGCTTAGAATGAAGGCTGAGGACTGTGAAGCAGGGACTATATTTTCACCCCCAAATTTGAATGGAAGATGAACTGGATGAGTGGGACTAGAATCCAGGTGGTCTAATTAGTAACAGAGTTCACTCTTTCTCCTTTTGTATTAGAATGAACTTTCACTATGAACAGCAAAGATCCAACATAACAGAAACTTTTTAAAAAAAGAAGCCCATTTCTCTTTTATAAATCCAATCAATTCATTAAGCAATAAATCCAGAGGCTCAGGGGGCCAGGGGCCCCTTATTGCTCCACTAGACTCCATATTCATGGTCCCTTCTTTGTCCACCATGGCTGCCTAATTCTAACCATCACATCCAAATTCCAACCAACAGGGAAGAGAAAGCGATGAAGAAATAAAAGCATTGGTCCATATAAATGTCTTTTTAAAGAAGGTTCCTCAGAATGGCTGCGATCCAAAAGTCAACAAGCAATAAATGCTGGAGAGAGTGTGGAGAAAAGGGAACCCNAGGATGCTTGGGACTGATGCACGGGGATGATCTAGAGAGATGGTGTGGGGTGGGAGGGGGGAGAGGGGGGTCAGGACTGGGAGCTCATGTACAATCGTGGCTGATTCATGTCAATGTATAGCAAAATGAATACAGTATTGTAAAGCAAAACAAACTAAAAATTAAAAAAGAAAGAAAGAAAGAAAGAAGGTTCCTAAAAACTGCCCCCTGACACTTTCCTTTATACCTCATCTATTGTTACCAAAACACAAGTCCGTGCACCAATACACAGTGAGGCCAAATAATACCACAACGTTGGAGTTTGGAGCAGAGAAAGGCTTATTGCAGGGCCATCCAAAGAAATGACTTATGCCTTAAAAACCCTGAACTTCCTGAAAGCTTTTGGCAAAGCTCTTTTATAGGAAAGGTGAGGGAGGGGCATGGTTAGTTGTTGCAAACATCTAGGCATCAGATCCTTTGTTCTTAAGGTCAGGACATGATCAGGTTATGATATATAAACCTACAAACCTCCACCAAAACAAATGTTAGTCTCTGTTCTGATAATAAAGAGCAAGGTCCCAAGGCTTAACTTTTGCCCTCTAGGGCCCCTATGCCAGCCAGTTACTCTACCCAGGAGCATTTGTCCAGCATCCAGTCTGGGTCCTTCTGCCTGTGCCCAGATCCTGCTGAAGAGGCAGCTCTCAGCTGGTGGTGCCCTCGGGACCAGGTCCCCAGACCCTGCCCAGTCATCATCATTGAGGGAGCCAGGCACCCAGGACCATGTCGCTCTCAGGCTTTTCATTTAGACAGGAGAGAATAGTTGTATAGGATCAATAGAATACGTGTCATAGCAAGTATGAGGTTAATTCCCAGCTCATCACAATTGCCCTTCTTTGAGAACAGTCCCAACTGTTACGGAAATCACTGACCAAAACTGCCCACCCTCGCCAGCCATGATAGTAACCACTTGCATGAGTTATCAAACAGGAGGTCCTGGTAAGGAACATGGAACTGACAAGCTAGTACCAGCCAGAATAAAAAAAAAAAAAAAATCAAAAGGAAAGAGGTGAGACGCCAGTCCCTATATTCTACCACCTTCCGAGTCCTTCTCACCGGACTCCATCTTGGCTGAGCAATGCACGCGCCACCAGGAAGGGCCCTGAGTTGGAATGATTGGCCAAAGACAACCTGGAAGCTAACCCCATCAGCATAAAACCCAAGACTGTGAGCCGCAGGACAGAGCAGTCTTCCTGGGTTCCCTTACCCTGCTGCTCTCCGCCCAGGGCGCCCCTCCCCAATAAAGTCTCTTGCTCCGTGAGCACGGGTGTCTCCTCGAACAATTCCTTTCTGAGTGCTAGACGAGAGCCCAGCCTCCAGGCCCTGGAGGGGGTCTGCTTTCCACAACCACAGAGGTGGACTTGAGGTGATAATGTGCACCGTCCTTGCAACTTAACCCTGGCCTCTGCTGTCCTCCTAGAGGTATACAACTGATCTAAACTGGACCAAGTTGTGAAACTTGAACAGAGAGCCTGAAGCTGATGGAAACTATTTCCTTACGGGCAGCATCCACGTACGCCGTCCTCTGCGGACGTCAGGAGGTTCGGAGACGGCGGCCATTAGGTGGAGGAGGCGGAGATCAGGGAAAGGTTCGCCTCCGCCTGAAGGCCACGACGAGGGCTCTGGAGCTCTGCCGGCAAGACACAGCCCTCAGCCTGTCCCTGGGCCCCTGGTTCACCTGCCAGCCCTGAGCTGGAGGGCCCCTGGGAGAAGGCTGAGCTCCACCTCTGGGCACACTCACCTCTGAGAGGGCCACCCGCTGCCAGGCCGACTGCTGGACCAGCGAGACCTCCAGCCTCCACACACTCTGGATCTCGTTCCAACGGTCTCGCGATAACATGCCCCCACCCCCACCCACCTCCACCCCAACCCAGGACGGTAGTGCTTAAGACGATCCTAAATGGTACATTGGGCTTCCCTGGTGGCTCAGACTGTAAAGAATTTGCCTGCAATGCAGGAGACTGGGGTTTGATCCCTGGGTCAGGAAGATCCCCTGGAAAAGGGAATGGCAACCCACTCCATTCTTTCCTGGAGAATTCCATGGACCGAGGAGCCTGACAGGAGCCACTAACACATAATCTTTACCTTGGGAGAAGTTTGTCCCTTTTTTCCTTCCCTTCCAATCCTGAGCACAAGGAGAAAGTCTCAAGTTGGTAACCACAGGTCCCCCAATGCTGCTCTCAAACTTGCTATTGCCTCCTTTTAACAGAGAGGAAATCTCAGCCCAGAGTTCTTTTTTAATATTTTAAAAATTTATTCAGCTGCTCTGGGTCTTAGAAGTGGCATGCGGGATCTGGTTTCCTGACCAGTGAACCCCGGATATCTGCATTGGGAGCACAGAGTCTTAGCCACTGGACCAGGGAAGTTCCACCCCAGAGTTCTAAGTAGCCTTGCTGCTGCTGCTGCTGCTGCTAAGTCACTTCAGTCGTGTCTGACTCTGTGTGACCCCATAGACGGCAGCCCACCAGGCTCCTCCTTCCCTGGGATTCTCCAGGCAAGAACACTGGAGTGGGTTGCCATTTCCTTCTCCAATGCATGAAAGTGAAAGTGAAGTCGCTCAGTCGTGTCTGAATCTTAGCGATCCCCATGGACTGCAGCTCACTAGGCTCCTCCGTCCATGGGATTTTCCAGGCAAGAGTACTGGAGTGGATTGCCATTGCCTTCTCCTGCTAAGTAGCCCTAAATATCCCTAAATACTAAACCCGATGGGCAGAGCAGATGCTAGCTTTTGTTGTACATGAGTCATTGTCTTAACAATCACAGTTGCCTTACTAGAGCTTTATACATGGTTTTACTTGCCTTGAATAATTATCATTTATTTTCTATTTTTGTGAGTAATAAGATATTCCATTTACACCTGGGCAGTTATTTCCTTTTAAAAAAACACCTTTATGTTTGTTAAAGGGAATCGATTTAAAAGGAAAAACTTATGTGCACAATAGTACCAGGGGCACATGAATATCTTACAAGCGTGACTGAACTATGGGAACACAAAATTTTCATGGAAAATACAACTACTGAGGCTGGAAGTGGCCTCATTCTAATCCCAGTTATGCCACTGATTTGCTGTGTGACTTTGGACAAGTCCCTTTACCTCTCTGGGCTCCCATTTCTTTACCTGTAAAATGAAGAAAACTGAACTCTTATAAAATGAAGAACCACTGAACAGTGGTTGCTAAGATCCCTACTCTAAGTGATAGGAATTCTGGGGTCTACAGAGAACCCCAAAATATAACTTCCAAGGACCCAGTGATTCCAGCTTTGTGATACCAGCTTCCTCTAGTGATACCAGCTTTGCCTCCATGAGCCTTTGAGAGCACCTGTTCTCTCATGCATGCTAAGTCACGTCCAACTCTGTGTGACCCTTTGAACTGTAGCCTGCCAGGCTCCTCTGTCCATGGGGGATTCTCCAGGCAAGAATACTGGAGTGGGTTGCCACGCCATCTTCCAGAGAATCTTCCTGACCTAGGAATTGAACCCATGTCTCTTATATCTTCTGCAATAGCAGGTGGGTTCTTTATGACTAGCACCACCTGGGAAGCCCCAGTTGAGAGCACATCAAGCAGCAAAAGCTTAGTTTAGCGATGGAGATTAATCTGTACTCAGAACATTGCAAATAAATAAAGATTTTTAAGCCAGTGGAGAGCCATCTCCCAAACATGCAAAATTAGAGTTAATTATTTTTAAAACAATAGATCTCTTAATTTGCAAATGAGCAGAACCAGCATGCTAAGCAGGGTCTTATTTTGGATGCTAACTACAGTAGCTTTTTCAATGGAAGATTTTCATACTCTTTCTTCACACTTCCCCTCAACTGTTTATTAATAACTCTGCCTTTTCCTTGGGTTTAAAT
Source organism: Neotragus moschatus (assembly GCA_006410615.1). Lineage (NCBI taxonomy): Eukaryota > Metazoa > Chordata > Mammalia > Artiodactyla > Bovidae > Neotragus > Neotragus moschatus. The sequence continues at coordinate 5,368,749 of SJYA01002485.1, read as the reverse complement.
TATCCCTAAATATTAAAGCCGGTGTGCAGAGCAGATGCTAACTTTTGTTTTACGTAAGTCACTTGTCTTATTATAACCCGAAACAAAGACCCATATCAAGAAATCCCAAGAGATGATCTACTTCGGAGCTCTGGACTTGAACAAAACTGGGGGGGAATTTGGGGGGACACAGCTCCACTGTCCCTCAGAAATGTTGACATCTGAGTTCCCAGGCATATCAAGAAATGCGTGGGAAAACCACTATTTTACACCAAGCACTGGAGAAAGCTGAAGTGTCTGGCTATAGCAAGTGTTGTCAAGGATGAGGAATCCTTATATTTAGGAAGCCAGTCAAGGGAGGCCCCATGCCTGCGGTGGACAGAAGGATGGCTTTGGAGTTATTCACTCAACAAATATATATTGAGCACCTACTGTGTGCCAGGCGCTGCTCTTGATGCTGGGGAAGCAGCAGAGGGCATGACAAAGCACCTTGATTTCATGGAGCTGATCTTTTTGAGGGGAAGAGTGAACAACAAACAAAAATAAGTAAGTGATAGAGTGTGTTAGATTGAGAAGTGCCAGGGAGAAAAATGAGGAATGAGGGGGAAATTGAGGGTAGTGGGGAAATTTTGCAATTTTTAAAAGGGTTGTCAGAGAAGAGGTGACATTTGAGCACACACTTGAAACAAGTTTACGCAACTAGTTGGGGAAGAGTATTCTAGGCAGAAGGAACAGCCTGTGCAAAGGCTGAGGTAGGAGTGTGCCTGGGATGATTAACAAAGAGGTGGGGAGAGAGGATGTAATCAGGGAGACCAGGGAAGAGGCTACTGAGATGTGAGTGGCTGGCCCAGGTGATAGCAGCGGGGCTGGGGAAAAGTGGGCAGGTACATATTTTGAAAGTAGAGCCAAAAGATTGTGCTGAATCTAGTTAGAGCTGGGTTCAAATTCCAGTTCATCCATTTTCTCAGATGTGTCACTTTTCCTCTCTGAGCCTCAGTTTCTTCATCTGTAAAATGGGGATAATCATCCCATTGGCAGCTGTGGTGGGGAGTCAGTGACATAGCTGGTGCACAGTAACTCAAAGCTATTATTATTATCTCCTCCAGCCAACGTCCACCTTCTCAGGGCTCTACTGACCACCTTAGAAAGACAGAGAGCCCTGGGGTGGGGGGTTATCACAGAGCCATCTTCTGATACGGAAAAGGGAAATGAATCTGACCAGTGTGGCCCCTAAGAAGCTTATGTCACCGGCCACATAGAAACCGGATGGATCACGGGCACAGGAGGAGACTGACCACCACCACATGACCTGTCCTCAGCTAGAAGCCAGGAAAACCTCCTTCCGTCCTCCGCCTCTCTCTCTGCTTCTGCCACTCTCGTCTCTCTCTGACTGTAGCCTCTTGTTCTTGATGGCGAGTTCTGGCTGCCTTTCTGCACACTGAAGATATGGGAAAAACAAAATAATTAAACTTGCCTTTCCTGGTATCTTTCAGCTGGGAACCCAAAGTGCTTTTCCAACATTAATGAGGCTGCTGAAGCTGCCAGCAGCTGAGCACGGAAGGCAGGCCACGGACACAGCATGGACCCAGCCGTCAGGGTCTTTCTGTTGCCTTAAGAGCCCTCCAGGAGGAATATCAGCTAATTCAGAGAAATGTCCATGCAGTTCTATAAGGATGGATGAATCTGCCCTTTGGGTTACCTCTTTTAAAAACAGTAAAATTCAACACAGAAAAAGGGAGCCAAAAAACCTTAAAATGTTTATGGAAGAACTCTTATGTAATTCGCTGCTGCTGCTAAGTCGCTTGAGTCGTTTCCGACTCTGTGTGACCCCATTAACGACAGCCCACCAGGCTCCCCCATCCCTGGGATTCTCCAGGCAAGAATACTGGAGTGGGTTGCCATTTCCTTCTCCAGCTGATTACTAATAATCAGCTTATCCACTTCTGCTGTAATCAAGCTAGAAATCAGCGTAATGTCATTATGTCAATCAATAAACATTCTCTGTCATTTCACATGTCACTCAGACATGTTTTTCTGATCTCTGTCTTTAAAACAGCATCCCACTGCCCCATCTCTATTCTTCTTTGTTCCTTTATCCTATTTTATTTGTCTTATTTCTTCTATTATTGTATGCAATTGTGATTATCCATTTTCTTATTTACTATTTTCTCCTCCAGCTGAAAATAAACCTCATGTGTGCCTTATTTGTTGTTCTGTCCCAGCACCTGTCAAGTGACCATCACATAGTGTGCCCTCAACAGATACTGAATGAGAGGATGAATGAAAGAGGGAACAACCCTTCGGGGTAGGTGGGCCTTGTATATCTTTGCCATTTAACAGAGGAAGAAACTGAGGCTTATCCAGATTGAAACAAATAGCTCAAGGAGGGGTACAGGACAGAGCCAAGAGTTAGAAGGGAAAGAAGGGTGGGCCATGAGGTCTCCTGAGTCATCACGTTCTGGACCACAACTGAGGAGTCCAACATTCTAAATTCAAACCCATAAGTGCGTCAAGATAGAAAGATAACTCACATTTTGTTTATTTGCTTGATGCATAATTTTCAAATACACAAAAGATATCCTGGCCTCCTTCTGCACTCTTGCCTTGGGCCCTGCAAATGTTAGAGGTGCCCCCATCACCCCAAACTAAGAAGTGAGCCTGGAACCCATGCTGGGCTGATTGCATGTCCCCTCTCCCACAGTCTAACTCCTGAAGCCTCTGATTAATGTCTTTGACTTAACTGAGCCCAGATTGGTGTCTGTTGCTTCCAATCTAAGGACCCGCCAGGTATTCCCATCCCCAAATTCATTGTTCTTTCCATTAGAAAAGGAGGTAAATACACATCAGGTCTGCCACCCCAGAAGACATACAAGACACAGAGAGGTAGAAAGGGGAGGGTAGGATGGAACCTCAGGTACATCTCACAAGAGGTATCCAGTGACTGCGTTAGATCCTCCGTCCCCAATTCCCCCCACCTCAACTGACTCAGGGCAAATAGAGTCTTAAAATTCACTGAATCTCATAAAAGAAATTGTGCCTTCAGCTGCAACCTCCACCCTCATATGTATTGAACAACAACAAAAAAAACCAAAACCATTAAAAATCATTTTAATTTTTGCTAGAAGTCATTAAAACCTTCACACTTGATGCTCTGTCTTTTGTAAATATTTCTATCGCATCCCCTAAAAAGTGATCTCACTGAATGGATGAATAATAATCTAAAGAGAGGACAGGAGGAAATTTACATCATTTAAATGAAAGCCTCTATTATGCAAAATTATTATTCAAATCATGCAAATATCACCCTCTCAACTGCATGAACTTGCCAGGGGAGGGAGCGGGGGCAGACCACTCCATGGAGCGGAGGGAGGGAAGAAGCAAGAGAAGCAGGATCCTAGAAGAGCCTCTGGAGGGTACTAAAGCCTGCAGTGGTCCACGGATGGGTCTTTGTATGTTAGATTTGTTTGGGCATCACTCTACCCTAAAAATATGCAAAAATCTGATTCATTTCCTGAGATTCCCGCAGATTGCAAGAAATGAACCCCTTAGATGTTGTGGCTGTACATCAAGAATACTTGTAGCGACAGAAGGATGGAATTCTCTTCCAGCAGGGTGTCTAGTAAAGATGAGACAACCTGAAAAAAAAAGTTAGCTTTCAGGATAAATGAGGAAAGGACAGAATGTTTGCTACAATAGAGACCAATCCCCATTATTATTACCATGGATGCTGAGACTGCTGATAAGAACCCCCTTCCTTTGCCAGAGAGTTTTTTTTCTTTCTTCCTTCCTTTTTCTTTCTTTCTCTCTTTCTTCTTTCTTTTTCTTTCTTTCTTCTCTCTTCCATTCTTTCTCTCTCTCTTTTTATTTTTTTAAGGAAATTGGATGGTGCTGTTCCCCTGCTTAAAGCCTCTTAAGAGATTCCCACTCACTGATGACGGGAAGGCTACATGTCCTCCCATCCACCTAGGATTAAGTGTGATTGTCATCCAGTGTTCCAAGCTGGAATCCACAGGAAACAGGAAATCCACCTGGAAACCAGGAAATCCACATGAAGACAGAGCTTACCATATGGGCTATTTATTAAGGAGAGCCCTTGGGATGGATCCCTGTGGAAGGCTAGGGAAGGAAGTAGAGTGGAGAGAGGGGGAAACTGAGCTTGTGATGCAGGTTCAACCACATCCTCAACCCCCATGGGGAGGCCTGGTGCTAATCTGGTGATGTTCAAAAGTGGGGTCTCAACGGCTAAGCCTTCATACTCCACCTTGAGTTGTGGGCTGACCCAGAAAGGAGAAGGTCAAGGTGGCTCTGCAGCTGAGGGAACCTTGAAGGAATTAACAGCTGAGGGCCATCTGCTGTCAGCATCCCCCTGACAAGCCCTCCACTAAAAGGGGATCTGAGTGGCACATGGAACTGAGACTTGATGAGTTTTTGCAACCTGCCGAACGTCTCATAAGTACAACACAGACAAACAGCAGACCCAACATTTTCCCCACCAGCATGTACTTCTTATTTAAACTGCTAGTCTACACTGGTTAGTAAAAGCAAAGGAGTTCATAATGACTTGGATAAAGGGAATAAAACAGAAAAGACTGAAAGACAAATCTGTGGTTTGACAGCCTGGGAGCCTGAGTATATGGTGACATCCCTGACAAATGGGAAAGTTGGGATGTAGAGTCAGCGGAGGGAGGAGAGGTGACAGGTTCTGATCTGACCAAGTGGCCTGTGGCAGAGATTGCTAGAAGGAAAATTTGCATTCAGGGATAGATATGGAAAAAATCACCATGTTTTGAACTCTCTGAGTTGGCAAAGGGCCAGGAAGATAACCCAGCATTTGTCTGGAGCACGGCATGACGGGAAATGCCATTAACACTTGGAAAAGATGAAATGCAGCCGAGGAGATTAAATAACAACACTGCACTTTCTTCCAGAAACTGTGAGGACTTGGGTTTCTCCCCAGAGAGAGGTAGCAACTGAGGACAGTTTCACCGATGACGACAAAATGGAACAAGTACACCATGAGGAAGCAGGGGGCCTGAAGTTCAGCAACAAAACTGCGTTGACAAACGTGCTGTGCGTCCTTGAGCAAGCCACTCGCCCTCTCTGAGCTTTGAGGTGAGTGAGTTACAGTGAGCACAGTGAATTCTGCCTTAATAGGAGCCAGATATAACACAAAGCAAAATCAGATACATTTGTTTCCTAATGATGTTGCAGTATTCTTTTGTCCCAGTCACACATCGTTTGCACATTAAAGCTTTGCCAAGAGCACTATTTCCGCAAAAGAAAACATTCCTTCTTCATCTGCTTCTGAGCAAAAGCCCTCTCCATCTACCCTTTGTCCTTCCTCTCCAAGGGGCATTAAGTAAAAGAAATGTTTTGGTTTCCTCTTTACCGTAACAACATCTATGTGCTGATACACAGCACTGTGTGACACTCCAGCTGCAAGTTCAGAGGCACTAGAAAGTGATCTGGGGTGTGCAAGAAGAGGAGGTGGGAGGGGGCTTCCTTCTGGCCCCTCCCTGCTCTGACCACCTACCCTCTGACCTGCGGTGGCCCCTTCGGCAGGGCTCCCCCCCCATCCTTCCCCAGCTCCTCACCCACTTCAACTGCACTCTTTCTCTTTGCCCTGGAGGTGGTAATGATTCTCTCCCTGCCAGCCCTGACACCTCAGGATGCCCTGTAGTCCCCTTGACCACAACCACATCGTTATACTGGGTTACAGTTACATAACTATATAACTATACAGCTATAGTCTTTTTTTACCAAACTCTCCTCAATCGTCTAGTTGAAGTGTGCATTCTCTTTCCTGCTGGAACCCTAGCGGATACAATAGGTGCTCAATAAATACAGATTTAAAAAAATTAAATGAACAAATATTTGAATAATTCAGTGGATGAAAATGGTAACTGTGTGAGGTGATGAATGCATTAATTAACTTGATTGTCGTCATCATTTCATAATATATATGTATATTCCCTAGCTTCCCTAGTAGCTCAGATGGTAAAGAATCTGCCTGCAGTGCAGGAGACCCAGATTCGATACCTGGGTCGAGAAGATCCCCTGGAGAAGGGAATGGCTACCTACTCCAGTATTCTTACCTGGAGAATTCCATGGACAGAGGAGCCTGGTGGGCTGCAGTCCACAGGGTCAAAAAGAGTTGGACACGACTGAGCAACTAACAGACACATAAGAGGTCTTCACAGTGGAGACCTTAAATATATGCAATACTAATTATACCTTAGTAAATCTGGAGGGGGAGTGAATGGATGAATGAAGTGGATAAAGGGGAGAAGCAGAGGATTGTGGTTGCGGTTAGTTACGACTTAGAGTAAGGTAAGGGACGGGGAGGCCTGGCGTGCTGCGATTTGTGGGGTCGCAAAGAGTCGGACACGACTGAGCGACTGAACTGAACTGAACTGAAGGGTTAGGGTTAGAACTGGAGTTAGGGTTAGTGCTAGGGTTTGTCTGCAAAGTAGAGGGAGAAGGGACGTCATCAAGCCAAGCAGAGCCGCCCACAGCTGTCTCTGGTGCTGTTCCAGGCTCCTCCATCCCGTCTCTGGTGCCCAAAGGGCCATGAGATGACTGTACTGTGCAAAAGGCCCATTCATTACTTTGGCTGAAGGTCAGCTGACACACCCCACAGATAGTACATTAAAACACCTGTCACATGGTGGTCCTTCTGGGGCAGCCAGCACCTCCACGCAAGGATGCAAACCTCAGCCTCCAGCAAGGTCAGACTGAAGGAGGCCGGCACGCCTCTCGCCCTTAGTGGAAGTCACCAGGCTCTATGGCTACGAAAGGAAGACATTTCTCATTTTAGACAAGCAATTTTGTGAGTACCAGAGCTATGGCTTAGAATATACTCAGGAGCCCCCATCTGGCGTCTTCCCTGGTGCAGGCATTTTCCTTCTTTATGGAATTCTAGGTTTCTAGAGTGTTAAGCACTTCCTAAGTTTCAGTGATTCAAAGCCACGGTCACAATTTGGCTGTACCCTTGTTATGCATGCTTTATTATCTGTTTAATATTTTTCTTTAAATTAACTCTCACCTCCTTTTTTTGTTCTTGTTTTTGATAAATGTGTTTTAAAAAGGAAACATTATGTCATGTATCAGCAAAGTAGTAGTCACAGGCTCTGAAGGCAGAATTCCTGGGTTCAAATAGCCTTTCTGGTAGGTACTAGCTGTGTGACCTTGGGCAAGTGCATCAACCTCTCTGTGATTTTATTTTCTCATTTCTAAAGTGGGGATAATAATAGTATCCTATCTTGTAAGAGAAGGGAATGAGTTATGCATGTAAAATCTTGAGAAAAGTTCCTGGAATTAGTAAGCACTATGTTGGTGTTGGTAGTGGTGGTTGCTGGATTATAAATAAATGGAAAATTAGTTTTCACTAGCTACACAGAGAGAAGGGAAAGGAAAAACACAAACAGAAAATGAAAACAATGTTTCTTATGAATATATATCAGAAGAAAACAAAAATACTCTTTCAAAAAAATGCATGTACCCAATGTTCATAACAGCATTATTTGCCATAGCAAAGATTTGGAAGCAATCCAAGTGCCCATCAACAGATGAATGGATAAAGAAGGTGTGGTAAAAAAAAAAAAAAAAAGAAAGAAATTTTGCCATAAAAAAGAATGAAATGTTGCCAGGGACAGACTTGAATGGTATTGTGCTCAGTAAAATAAATCAGATAAGGAAAGACAGATACTGTATGATATCACTTACATGTGGAATCTAAAAAATTCAACAAATGTGATATAACAAAAAAGAAACTCAGAGATATTGAGAACAAACTAGTGATCATCAGTGAGAATAGGGAAGAGGAGGAGCAATGTAGGGGTAGAGGATTAAGAGTACAAACTACTATGTATAAAATAAATAAGCTATGGGGGTATATTATACAGTACAGGGAATATGCCTCCCTGGTGGCTCAGATGGTAAAGCATCTATCTACAATGCGGGAGATCTGAGTTCAATCTCTGGGTCGGGAGGATCCCCTGGAGAAAGAAATGGCAACCCACTCCAGTACTTTTGCCTAGAAAATTCCATGAACGGAGGAGCCTGGTAGGCTACAGTCCATGGGATCTCAAAAAGTCGGACATGACTGAGTGAATTTACTAACTCACTAACAGGGAATACAGCCATTTGTTTTATAATAACTATAAATAGAGTATAGCCTTTAAGTGGAGAAGGAAATGGCAACCCACTCCAGTACTCTTGCCTGGAAAATCCCATGGACAGAGGAGCCTGGTGGGCTGCAGTCCATGGGGTCGCTAAGGGTTGGACATGACTGAGGGCCTTCATTTTCACTTTTCACTTTCATGCATTGAAGAAGGAAATGGCAACCCACTCCAGTGTTCTTGCCTGGAGAATCCCAGGGACGGGGGCGCCTGGTGGGCTACCGTCTATGGGGTCGCACAGAGTAGGACACAACTGAAGTGACTTAGCAGCAGCAGCCTTTAAAAATTGTGAATCACTATGTGGTACACTTGAAGTTTATATAATATTGTAAGTCAACTATCCCTCAACTTAAAAAGATAAAATTTTTAAAAAGGCAATTTTCACCTTGCTTATAGTTTCCTTTGTTGTGCAGAAGCTTTTAATTTTAATTAGATCCCATTTGTTTATTTTTGCTTTTTTTATCAGTATTCTGGGAGGTGGATTATAGAGGATCCTGCTGTGATTTATGTCAGAGAGTGTTTTGCCTATGTTCTCCTCTAGGAGTTTTATAGTTTCTGGTCTTACATTTAGATCTTTAATCCATTTTGAGTTTATTTTTGTGTGTGGTGTTAGAAAGTGATCTAGTTTCATTCTTTTACAAGTGGTTGACCAGTTTTCCCAGCACCACTTGTTAAAGAGATTGTCTTTACTCCATTGTATATTCTTGCCTCCTTCTGAATGGGAGAAAATAATAGCAAATGAAGCAACAAACAAATAATCTCAAAAATATACAACAACTTAATGCAGCTCAATTCCAGAAAAATAAATGACCCAATCAAAAAATGGGCCAAAGAACTAAATAGACATTTCTCCAAAGAAGACATACGGATGGCTAACAAACACATGAAAAGATGCTCAACATCACTCATTATCAGAGAAATGCAAATCAAGACCACAATGAGGTACCATTTCACACCACTCAGAATGGCTGCAATCCAAAAGTCTGCAAGCAATAAATGCTGGAGAAGGTGTGGAGAAAAGGGAACCCTCTTACACTGTTGGTGGGAATGCAAACTAGTACAGCCACTATGGAGAACAGTGTGGAGATTCCTTAAAAAATTGCAAATAGAACTGCCATATGACCCAGCAATCCAACTGCTGGGCATACACACTGAGGAAACCAGAATTGAAAGAGACACATGTACCCCAATGTTCATTGCAGCACTGTTTATAATAGCCAAGACATGGAAACAACCTAGATGTCCATCAGCAGATGAATGGATAAGAAAGCTGTGGTACATATACACAATGGAGTATTACTCAGCCATTAAAAAGAATACAGTTGAATCAGTTCTAATGAGATGGATGAAACTGGAGCTGATTATACAGAGTGAAGTAAGCCAGAAAGAAAAACACCAATACAGTATACTATCACATATATATGGAATTTAGAAAGATAGTAATGATAACCCAGTATGCAAGACAGCAAAAGAGACACAGATGTATACAACAGACTTTTGGACTCTGAGGGAGAGGGAGAGGGTGAGATGATTTGGGAGAATGGCACTGAAACATGTATACTATCATGTAAGAAATGAATCGCCAGTCTAGGTTCAGTATAGGATACAGGATGCTTGGGGCTGGTACACGGGGATGATCCAGAGAGAAGATATGGGGTGGGAGGTGGGAGGAGGGGGTTCAGGATTGGGAACTCATGTACACCCGTGGTGGATTCATGTCAATGTATGGCAAAACCAATACAGTATTTTAAAGTAAAATAAGTAAAAATAAAAAATTTTTAAAAAGGGCAGTGTTATTAAATTTTCTTTGTTAGAAGGCGATATTAGCCAATGCAGGTATTAAAATATCATTAGCAACAAGCTGCATTTTTCTTCATGGAAAAGACAAATGGAATTGATCAAGGAAAGAAATTTCCCAGCAGTCTAGTGCTTAGGATTCAGAGCTTCCACCGCCGAGGCCCTGGATTTGACTCCTGGTTGGGGAACTAAGATCCCGCAAGCCTCTTGGTGCAACCTAAAAAAACAGAGAATTAAACAAAAAATACTTTAACCAGATGATATGTAAAGCTCCATCCTTTTGTCAACTAAAATTTGTTTCATACACTATAGTCCACTCTGGTTTTTCCCTCCAGGACAAGGGCAAACAGAGGTCCCAACACTGGCCTGCCCAAGGGCACAGGCAATTTAATACAGATGCCATTCTCAGCCAAGCTGGAAGTTCTGTGGACATCAGAATTCCTAAAATCTCTTCTAGACAAGGATAACCAAGAGCCCCAGTTCAGCTCTGTTCAGTGGGTTTATATTTTCAGGCACCAGACCTGGAAAGATCCGAAATGTAAAAGAAATATTTAATAAAATTCCATAAAAACTTAAGAAGTAGTCAATGGCCGTGACACAAAATGACTTGCAGAAGCTTCGAATATTTTCATCTTCTCCAAACTGCCTTTATGAAAAAGACAACTATAAAAGTGAAGGTTTTAGCAGCCCTCTCAGGGCTTCTGAACACACAGGTAGATTGCAATCAGTGTTGCAGTTAGCCTCAGGAAATGCAATTTTTTGACCACTGAAAATGCCTGTGATATTCTTCTTTGGTTTTCAAAATAAATGCAAATGCACATCCCTGAAGACAAAAGGAAAGTAAGGAATAAAATAAAAAATAAAAATATCAGGTTTAGGGGGATGAAACCAAGAGATCGAGTTTGTTGCTGTGGGAGGTGGACCAATTATTTTACATCGTTCAGGGCCTGGGTTCTTCACCTTAAAAAATAGGTGATTGAAACTAATGGTCTCTATGTAGAGAACGGACTTGCGGTTGCCAAGAGGGAAGGAGGAGAGGGAGGGGACTAGATTGGGAGTTTGGAGTTAATAAATGCAAACTACTAAGTTTAAAATGGATAAACAACCAAGTCCTACTGTATACCACAGGGAACTATTGATATATCCAATTTCCTGGGATAAACCATAATGGAAAAGAATATAAAACAAGAATGTATATATGTGTATAACTGAATGACTTTGCTGTACAGCAGAAATTATCGCAACATTGTAAATCAAGTATACTTCAATTAAAAAACAACTAATGGTCTCTAATGACTGCCACTTACATCTCTTACACACACACACACACACACACAAGCTGTAACAGAGAAAACTAGCTGCTCCTCCACCCACACACTCAGCCCTTCCCCACATTATTCTTAGTTGAAGGTTGGCCATCCTCCTAGGAACCAAGACTCCAGACTTGAGGCCTCTAAGCACCTTATCTCCATCATATCCATCCACATAGCATGCCAAATCTTGCTAACTCTCCTTATTATTTATTTTTGCTTTTATTTATACAACGCTTATTATATTCCAGGGAAAAAATGGGTTTAAACCTTTCCAGCAGTCAGTAATAAGCACTATTACTTTGCAACCCATACCCCTTCTTCTGGTAATGGCACCCTGTTTTCTTTTGAGGACCATCCCCCACTCTTAATCCATAAGGCTTGGGAAATGCCAACGCACACTCCCTTCCAATGACCCAGGCCTTACAATGCGTGTGTGTATACCATCCCTCTGGCTATAAGGATTCACTCAGGAATGGGCATGTGAGCTGTGGTGATCCAATTACCAACTTCACAATTTTTATCAGAACTATTAATAAAGAGGTAATCTCTTTACATAGGATTTGTTGAGGGAATGTGACATAGGTCTGGATGTATTGGCAGCCACCTTGCCACCATGAGGAAAGAAACAGCCTAAATAAAGCCAACACTTTATCAAGAGATAAATCCCTAGTAACTTTACTAAAGCCTCTGGATCCAGCCATACCTGAAATCGGAGCAGTCTCTAGTGAGCATACAACACAAGTAGTTACCTTAGTGGGAGAATGAAAGCAGAATATCTCAGGTAGAACACTGAGGCATATGCAAAGGCCCTGAGGCAGAAACAGAAAGGAAATATTTATTTTTGTGAAACAGAATGTGGCTGGGGTGCAGAGACCAGAGACAGGCAAGAGTGGAGGAAAATAAGTTCTGAGAGAAAGGTAAGGGTCAGACCATCGAGGGTAGACCAGAGTATGTATTTAGATATTTATCCTAAAGTCAATAGGCAAAATAATCATCATAATAAGTAAAGACAATAGGCAAAGTTTTAAGAAGGAGAGGGTTAATAGTCTGATTTGAATTTTGAAAAATTCACTGGGGTTGTTTGAAGGAGAATGGACTGGGAAGGCAGATTTTGGAGGCACAATTCAGGGACTATTGTAATCATCAGGGAAGAGAAGGTGGCCTGGAACACGGTGGCATGTGTCCAAACAGCTGCCCTTGGAAAGGCCACAGAGAGGAGGAGAGGCCAGCCACGTGCTCTATCTTAGTAGCTACATGAAATGAAAACCAATGCAACAACCAAGGCAAGATTTGCAGCCCCCAGCAGCCCACCCAAACCACCGAATCGTGGAGAGCTAACACAATCAATAAATCCACAGTTTCTGGGCAAGAGCGCTGCTCTGCGTGTATATCGGCACGAAGTAAGGGACCAAGAGCTATGCACCAGTTACATACAGTCACCCCTAAGGCTTGCAAGAACCTGGAAGCTGAGCGAGTTGTCTGCCAGACAGGACCCCTTGTACCTGTTTGTCTTTCCCTGTTTACATTCTTGAGCAATTTCTCCTGAATATTTCCCTTGAATTAAAAAACGGCAGATGTTCATCATGAAGGGGAATGATTCCTTTACAGGGGAGAAATTAGACAATATCACCTTGGCCACGTGATCAAGGTTAACATCATCAATGACAGGAAAAATGACACCTTGTGCCTCCTGATGGGACATACCAAGAAGGACACAACGATGCCCACACTGTGTTTTTGCCAAAAAAATGTTTAACCCCAATCTAATCATAAGAAACAATCAAACAAATTCAGATCGATGGACTTTGTACAAGACAAACGGCCTGTGCTTCTCGAATACCAATGTCGTAAAAGAAAGAGAGGAGAGAACTGCTCTAAATTCTGGGAGATTGACTCAAAACGACTACTAAATGACATATGTGATCTCTGACTGGATCCTGGTTCCCAAAAAAGCAAGACATTTGAGGGACAATGGGGAAATAAAAATATTGGCTATATATTAGACAGTGATGTTGGGTCAGTGTTAAATTTCTCGAGTGTGAACACAGCGTCATAATTATGAAAAAGGGTGAGAATGCTTTTAGGATTTGCACCCTGCAATATTAAAGGATGAAGTGTCATGCTGTCCGTACTTGAGTCTAAGGAAAAATAATGATATTGATAGACAATGAAAGTATGTAGGTAGGTGGGTAAATAGATTAGTAGGTGGATAGATAAGATAGGGAGGTAGAAAGATAGGTAGGCTAGGTAGGACTGATGCTGAAGCTGAAGCTCCAATAGTTTGACCAAAGAGCTGACTCACTGAAAAAGACCCTGACGCTGGGAAGGAGTGAGGGCAGGAGGAGAAGGGGGTGAAAGAGGATGAGATGGTTGGATGGCATCACCAACTCAAAGGATATGAGTTTGAACAAACTCTTGGAGATAGTGAAGGACAGGGAAGCCTGGTGTGCTGCAGTCCCTGGGATCACGAAAAGTCAGACACGATTTAGTGACTGAACCACAACAGCAAGATAGATCGGCAGGTATATAATGTAGATAGATAAGATNTCCGAAATGTAAAAGAAATATTTAATAAAATTCCATAAAAACTTAAGAAGTAGTCAATGGCCGTGACACAAAATGACTTGCAGAAGCTTCGAATATTTTCATCTTCTCCAAACTGCCTTTATGAAAAAGACAACTATAAAAGTGAAGGTTTTAGCAGCCCTCTCAGGGCTTCTGAACACACAGGTAGATTGCAATCAGTGTTGCAGTTAGCCTCAGGAAATGCAATTTTTTGACCACTGAAAATGCCTGTGATATTCTTCTTTGGTTTTCAAAATAAATGCAAATGCACATCCCTGAAGACAAAAGGAAAGTAAGGAATAAAATAAAAAATAAAAATATCAGGTTTAGGGGGATGAAACCAAGAGATCGAGTTTGTTGCTGTGGGAGGTGGACCAATTATTTTACATCGTTCAGGGCCTGGGTTCTTCACCTTAAAAAATAGGTGATTGAAACTAATGGTCTCTATGTAGAGAACGGACTTGCGGTTGCCAAGAGGGAAGGAGGAGAGGGAGGGGACTAGATTGGGAGTTTGGAGTTAATAAATGCAAACTACTAAGTTTAAAATGGATAAACAACCAAGTCCTACTGTATACCACAGGGAACTATTGATATATCCAATTTCCTGGGATAAACCATAATGGAAAAGAATATAAAACAAGAATGTATATATGTGTATAACTGAATGACTTTGCTGTACAGCAGAAATTATCGCAACATTGTAAATCAAGTATACTTCAATTAAAAAACAACTAATGGTCTCTAATGACTGCCACTTACATCTCTTACACACACACACACACACACACAAGCTGTAACAGAGAAAACTAGCTGCTCCTCCACCCACACACTCAGCCCTTCCCCACATTATTCTTAGTTGAAGGTTGGCCATCCTCCTAGGAACCAAGACTCCAGACTTGAGGCCTCTAAGCACCTTATCTCCATCATATCCATCCACATAGCATGCCAAATCTTGCTAACTCTCCTTATTATTTATTTTTGCTTTTATTTATACAACGCTTATTATATTCCAGGGAAAAAATGGGTTTAAACCTTTCCAGCAGTCAGTAATAAGCACTATTACTTTGCAACCCATACCCCTTCTTCTGGTAATGGCACCCTGTTTTCTTTTGAGGACCATCCCCCACTCTTAATCCATAAGGCTTGGGAAATGCCAACGCACACTCCCTTCCAATGACCCAGGCCTTACAATGCGTGTGTGTATACCATCCCTCTGGCTATAAGGATTCACTCAGGAATGGGCATGTGAGCTGTGGTGATCCAATTACCAACTTCACAATTTTTATCAGAACTATTAATAAAGAGGTAATCTCTTTACATAGGATTTGTTGAGGGAATGTGACATAGGTCTGGATGTATTGGCAGCCACCTTGCCACCATGAGGAAAGAAACAGCCTAAATAAAGCCAACACTTTATCAAGAGATAAATCCCTAGTAACTTTACTAAAGCCTCTGGATCCAGCCATACCTGAAATCGGAGCAGTCTCTAGTGAGCATACAACACAAGTAGTTACCTTAGTGGGAGAATGAAAGCAGAATATCTCAGGTAGAACACTGAGGCATATGCAAAGGCCCTGAGGCAGAAACAGAAAGGAAATATTTATTTTTGTGAAACAGAATGTGGCTGGGGTGCAGAGACCAGAGACAGGCAAGAGTGGAGGAAAATAAGTTCTGAGAGAAAGGTAAGGGTCAGACCATCGAGGGTAGACCAGAGTATGTATTTAGATATTTATCCTAAAGTCAATAGGCAAAATAATCATCATAATAAGTAAAGACAATAGGCAAAGTTTTAAGAAGGAGAGGGTTAATAGTCTGATTTGAATTTTGAAAAATTCACTGGGGTTGTTTGAAGGAGAATGGACTGGGAAGGCAGATTTTGGAGGCACAATTCAGGGACTATTGTAATCATCAGGGAAGAGAAGGTGGCCTGGAACACGGTGGCATGTGTCCAAACAGCTGCCCTTGGAAAGGCCACAGAGAGGAGGAGAGGCCAGCCACGTGCTCTATCTTAGTAGCTACATGAAATGAAAACCAATGCAACAACCAAGGCAAGATTTGCAGCCCCCAGCAGCCCACCCAAACCACCGAATCGTGGAGAGCTAACACAATCAATAAATCCACAGTTTCTGGGCAAGAGCGCTGCTCTGCGTGTATATCGGCACGAAGTAAGGGACCAAGAGCTATGCACCAGTTACATACAGTCACCCCTAAGGCTTGCAAGAACCTGGAAGCTGAGCGAGTTGTCTGCCAGACAGGACCCCTTGTACCTGTTTGTCTTTCCCTGTTTACATTCTTGAGCAATTTCTCCTGAATATTTCCCTTGAATTAAAAAACGGCAGATGTTCATCATGAAGGGGAATGATTCCTTTACAGGGGAGAAATTAGACAATATCACCTTGGCCACGTGATCAAGGTTAACATCATCAATGACAGGAAAAATGACACCTTGTGCCTCCTGATGGGACATACCAAGAAGGACACAACGATGCCCACACTGTGTTTTTGCCAAAAAAATGTTTAACCCCAATCTAATCATAAGAAACAATCAAACAAATTCAGATCGATGGACTTTGTACAAGACAAACGGCCTGTGCTTCTCGAATACCAATGTCGTAAAAGAAAGAGAGGAGAGAACTGCTCTAAATTCTGGGAGATTGACTCAAAACGACTACTAAATGACATATGTGATCTCTGACTGGATCCTGGTTCCCAAAAAAGCAAGACATTTGAGGGACAATGGGGAAATAAAAATATTGGCTATATATTAGACAGTGATGTTGGGTCAGTGTTAAATTTCTCGAGTGTGAACACAGCGTCATAATTATGAAAAAGGGTGAGAATGCTTTTAGGATTTGCACCCTGCAATATTAAAGGATGAAGTGTCATGCTGTCCGTACTTGAGTCTAAGGAAAAATAATGATATTGATAGACAATGAAAGTATGTAGGTAGGTGGGTAAATAGATTAGTAGGTGGATAGATAAGATAGGGAGGTAGAAAGATAGGTAGGCTAGGTAGGACTGATGCTGAAGCTGAAGCTCCAATAGTTTGACCAAAGAGCTGACTCACTGAAAAAGACCCTGACGCTGGGAAGGAGTGAGGGCAGGAGGAGAAGGGGGTGAAAGAGGATGAGATGGTTGGATGGCATCACCAACTCAAAGGATATGAGTTTGAACAAACTCTTGGAGATAGTGAAGGACAGGGAAGCCTGGTGTGCTGCAGTCCCTGGGATCACGAAAAGTCAGACACGATTTAGTGACTGAACCACAACAGCAAGATAGATCGGCAGGTATATAATGTAGATAGATAAGATAGTAGACAGATAAAGATGGGTAGGTTAAGTGGGTAGACAAATAAGACAGATAGATGGGTCAGTTCAGTTCAGTCGCTCAGTCGTGTCCGACTCTTTGCAACCCCATGAATCGCAGCACACCAGGCCTCCCTGTCCATCACCAACTCCCGGAGTTCACTCAGACTCACGTCCATCGAGTCTGTGATGCCATCCAGCCATCTCATCCTCTGTTGTCCCCTTCTCCTCCTGTCCCCAATCCCTCCCAGCATCAGAGTCTTTTCCAATGAGTCAACTCCTTGCATGAGGTGGCCAAAGTACTGGAGCTTCAGCTTGAGCATCATTCCTTCCAAAGAAATCCCAGGACTGATCTCCTTCAGAATGGACTGGTTGGATCTCCTTGCAGTCCAAGGGACTCTCAAGAGTCTTCTCCAACACCACAATTCAAAAGCATCAATTCTTCGGCGCTCAGCCTTCTTCACAGTCCAACTCTCACATTCATACATGACTACTGGAAAAACCATAGCCTTGACTAGACGGACCTTAGTCAACAAAGTAATGTCTCTGCTTTTGAGTATACTGTCTAGGTTGGTCATAACTTTTCTTCCAAGGAGTAAGCATCTTTTAATTTTATGGCTGCAGTCACCACCTGCAGTGATTTGGGAGCCCAATAGATAGATGAAATAGGTCGATAAAGACAGGTATGTAGGTAGGTAGGGAGGTAGGTAGAGAGAGGTAGGTAGACAGAGATGACATAAATGTGGCACCTGTCAAAAATGGCTCTATCAAGGCAACAATTAGGTAAGTGTTCATTCCATTATTCTTGCATTTCTTCTGCACTCTTGAAATCTCCCAAATTATAAATTGTGGGGAAAAATCAGTCACTTCTTTCAACACTCACACATACAGCACACAGCCAGTGTCCTGCTGCCACTGTGGTAAAGAGTCACCCCCTGATTGGCAACGTTACCAGGCATCCTGGTTTGCCCAAGACAGACAGCATTATTAACAGTGCCCCCTGAAAACCAAGATGGCTGCCCAAAGAGCAGAGAAAATATCACCACCGTCTGACTTCTGAAGTATCAGCATGTAACACTCACATTCATCAGATGTATGGTGGGCACGTAATGGTGTGCTGAGTATACAATGCTAAACAAAGTCAGGAAGTTTCCTCCCCTCATGGAACTGATGGTAGACAGCCCCTTTTTGCAAACTGCAGCCCACAGGCCTCATCCAGCCCCCGGCCTGTTTTTCAGTAACTCGTGAGTGAAGAAAAACTTTACATTCTAAATGCTTGGGAAAAAATCAAAAGAAAAAAAAATTGTGACATATGGAAATTAAATGAAATTCAAACAAAATGACCATCAATAAAGTTTTATTGGCACACAGCCCCATCAATCAGGTACACATTATCTCTGTTGTGTCCCAACAGCAGTCATGATAGTGACAGTCTAGCCCACAAAGCATAGAATATTCACTCTCTGACCCTTTATAAAAAAAAAATTCGCTGACCTCTGGTCAACAGTTGTATTTTCAGTTGATTTCCTGCTGCTGCTACTGCTAAGTCACTTCAGTCGTGTCCAACTCTGTGCAACCCCATAGACGGCAGTCCAAAAGGCTCCCCCATCCCTGAGATTCTCCAGGCAAGAACACTGGAGTGGGTTGCCATTTCCTTCTCCAATGCATGAAAGTGAAAAGTGAAAGTGAAGTCGCTCAGTCATGTCCGACCCTCAGCGACCCCGTTGACTGTAGCTTTCCAGGCTCCTCTGTCTGTAGGATTTTCCAGGTAAGAGTACTGGAGTGGGGTGCCATTGCCTTCTCCGAGTTGATTTCCTAGGGTCGCCAAAAGATGAAGGAAGATAAAGCAAGTGTAATAGAAGCATCTGGCACTTAATAAATTCTCAGACAATGTGATTTGGTTAACTGTCTCAATTTACTCATCTGACAAGTGAAGGTAACCGCACCTACAGAGACTTCCCTAGCAGTTCAGTGGTTAAGATTCCATATTTCCACTGCAGGGGCGTGGGTTTGGTCCCTGGTTGGGGAACTAAGATTCCACATGTTCTGTGGTGCAGCTAAAATTGTTTTAAAAAGGGAAAAGAAAGAAATCACCAAAGCTCAGATAGATAAGCTCTGCCACAAGTTACCATTTGAGAAGGCAGTTGTGGTGTGGTGAAGAAAAAACGTTGCAGCTACAGGGTGTAGTGGTTGTGTGGAGGTAGTCAGAGAATGGAGGTCAAGCCCTTGGCACAGTGCCTACACCTGGAAATCAGTCAACGAACAGCAACTACTGGCTGTTATACAAGCTGACTTGAGCAGTGCACTATTCATGAGGTGCTTGTCACATTTATTATCATCATCTTTTTAGTGTTTCATCCTGAAATATTTCAAATGTTCAAAAGAATATATGGAACAATAATCTTATAATGTGAACATATTACAAAATGTTATAAAATCCATAAAAACATGAACCATATCATCTAATAATGTAAATACCTTATAAAATGTCACAAAATCTAAAATTATATGGAACTTATGCTCTTATAATGTAAATAGATGATGAGACATAAAAACTAATAACATGAATAAATAGCTCCAATAAGCATTGTGGAAGCCATCGGAAGCCCACTGGTCCCTCTCTCCTATCCAGCCTCATCCCTTCCTCATCTCTTCTGGTAGTGGAAACAACTACCAGAAAGTGGGGGTTATCATTCCTGTATTTTCCTTTAGAGTTTGACTATGAACAGTTTTCCTCTCTAAACATGATTATTTGTTTTTGCATGTGGCTGGGCATGCAGAATAAATGATCTCACTGTGTTCATCTTCTCCCAAGATTTCCTTGTCCCTTTGTGTGAAGGATTCAATCATATTGACAGGATCCATTCCTTCCCTTTGCTGAATCACACATCAGTCAGCGTATGGAAAACACCACAACTGATCCCATCCATTCTTCTGCAGAGGGACATTTGGGGGATCTTTTATTGCTTTGCTCCTACAAAGAATCATTCTTGTGTATCCTGTTAGCTCATTTTATCTGCACAGGCAGTATGATCATCACCCCATTCTCCATGAGGTTCTGAAAGCTTAAGTTACTTCCCAGAGTCACATGAGCAAAATTTATGACCCAGTCTTTACTGTCAGCTCATCCCCATTCTCAGCTCTTTCAGATCACGCTTCCCAAATTGAAGCAATTTCCCACTTGTTGACTGTAATAAAGTAAAAGGTATTTTCTCAACCATTACCTTTTGGAAGGGCTATGTAAACACTAAAGCAACCCATGAATTTCATTCATATCCTCCCTGCTATGTGCCATTAGCTAGTAAATTCATATAACACAGGAACAAGCTATGTCAAGGGTCTGCAAGATACTTCCAAGCCCTGGAGGAAAAACATAGATGTTTATTGAGTGCCTACTATGTGCCGAGTCATCCACCCCCACTAAACTTCTCAACAATCCTTCACAACAAGGTGGATTTCCCAAAGAGGAATCTGTGGATCAAAGGCCTGAACTGACTTGTCTAAGATTTTACAGCCAATAGGTGATAAAACCAGGAAACAAGATCAAGATTGTAGGATTTCAAAGCCCTGATCTTTCCCACTAAATTAGAACGCCTAGCACAGAATGTTCCATCTCCTCCTGGAGCCTAAAGCTCCAACATAATTAACACCTTGTACCAAAACATATATTTTAACTTCCTATTAGCAGAAACTTGATGGTTTATTCTTATATCTCGTGAGAGGAATTAGGACTTACTTGTTGGTCCAGTGGTTAAGACTCCACACCTCCACTGCAGAGGGCACGGGTTTGATCCCCGGTTGGGGAACTAAGATCCTGCATGCCTCACAGTGTGTTCAAAAAATTAAAAATAAAGAGAGGATTTATGTGTCCCCAATGAGGATCTTGGGGCTTCCCGGGTGGCACTAGATGTAAAAAATCTGCCTGACAAGCAGGTGATGTAAGAGTATTATAGCCACGCATTCTGGGAAACAAACTCACTCAGCAGGACAATGCTGATAGTGGAGTGCAGTTTGTTTCCCGGAACGCATGGCTACAACATTTGGTGCATTGGCCGGGAAACTCCTCACTTTGAGGAGACAAGTCCCATTTGAGACTACTTCGAGGCCTTGCAGCTTGAATCTTCTAGAGGGGGAGGGCGCCTCGCCCTTCTGGAAGGATTCTGCTTCTCAATGCCTGGACCTTTCACATTAGCAGGTAGTGGACAGCAGCAAGGGCACTGAGCACTCAGGTGAGGAGGAACCCACCCAGTAGGGTGGAAAAGGGGGCCTGATCATCCTCCTGGGAGGGATTAGAAGGGGCACAGACCCACAGGAGCCTGGAATAGGCAGGTGGCAACGATTACTTGGTACACAGGTTGACGAGCGAGTTAGGGCTTAGGAAGGAAATTTGTGAAGGTCATTTAGGAGGTGGTGTCCATGCCATCTTGGGAAAATTATTACCAAGCAATTGTCAGGGGATTTTTAGGAGAAGAAACTTGGTTTTTGTGTGCTCATATTCTGCCCTTGCCAAGGACATGTCCCATCTGCTATGAAATCCTTGACCTCCTCGGAATTGTCAGGCTAGAAGGAGGGGGATACATACACATGTGAGTACGAATTGGCTTTTCCGGAGACGGCCTGGGATGTGGGGTATTTAACCCATCTGTGTTTTCATCCGCACCTGATCGAGCCCACCAAGGCAGAATAGACTTAATTTAAAAGTTAAGGGAGAAACAGTCTTGGATCACGTGATGTTCTGTTTCGGCTATGCTGACCGGCAGGTGAAGACACGTCGATCCTCCTTCTCCCTCTGGGACCTGGCAGGTAAGGCTCATCTCAACCCAATTAGGAAGGAGGCAGAATGGCAATTTAAGTGTCATTGAGTGGAAATATCAGAAGTACATAGGGTACTGAGAACTTTGTAGACAGAACAAAAAGGAAAAGTAGAAGAAGGTCCGAGAAGGTAAGCAAGACAGGGGGAAGTGAATCTAAGGCAACTGTATTGGAGCACATGATTAAACATTTAAAGAAGGGATTTGGAGGAGACTATGGGGTGAAGATGAAGCCTAACCGCCTCCACATACTCTGTGAGGTTGTGTGGCCCCCTGTGGGAGTAGGATGGCCACCAGAGAACACCATGAACTTAAAAATAGTGGACGCAGTCTATACAGTAGTCACAGGAGAGCCAGGATACCTGGATCAGTATCCATATATTGACTCATGGCTAGGGTTAGCTCAAGACCCTCCTACTTGGACAAGGTTCTGTATTCGGAAGGAAAAGGGGAAAATATTAATGGCACAAAAATTGACTGATGATAAAAAAGGAAATTCTACAGGATTTGGACGGGGATGACCTGACGCCTCCCCCATACTGGATGATGACGCGCCTGCCTCCCAGTGCTCCACCAGGACCAGAAGCCACCTTAACGCTCAATCCAGGGCCAGGTGAAGTTCCTGCAGCAGCCACTGCTCTTCCACCAGCTCTCTCAGGGTTCGTAGAGCCGCCGTTTCGGCAGGCTCCAATCCCAGCAATGGAGACCTCTGGTCAGTGCCCCCAGAATTCCACCTCAGCTGGACCTTCTAAATTGTATCCACCTCTCTCAGTGAGTACTGATGGGAAGGGGGAAGAAAACGCAGCAATTAGACAGAGGCTGTGCTCCGCCAAGGAACAGGGAGGAAGAACCCCACTACAGATGCCCCTCAGAGAGCTACGACAGCCTCCAGTTCAGGACACATGGGGCACTACCATCAGCCCCCTGTAGCCTATTATCACCAGCCATATTCCTCTACGGATACATTAAACTGGCAGAGACATGTTCCACCGTACTCGGGGGAGCCACGAGCCACGATTGGACTAAAGGAGACTATCTTTCGAACCCACTGCTCTGCATGGGATGACATAATCCAACTACTAGTCTCCCTCTTCAGCACTGAGGACAGACACAGGATCCTGAGGCCAGAAAGTGGTTAAGAGCAATGGCACCTGAGGGTGCTGCAAACCCGCAGCGGTGGGCAGAACCAGCCACCCTGATGAGAGGCCCAGCTGGGACTGTAACACAGAGGAAGGGAGGGGCCACCAGGAGAGACACTTGGAGGCTACTTTACAAGGCCTCAAGAGGGGGACCTGAAAAGCTATGAGTATCGCAAAACCCTCCAGAAGTGATTCTAAGGGAAAGCGAATCACCCTCTGAGTTCTGTGAAAGACTGTGTGAGGCCTATAGACTTTATACGCCAATAGACCCAGCCAGAGGCTGCTGGGTCTCAGATGGTGATAAATGCAGCCTTTGTGTCTCTAGCCTACCCTGAAAATGTCAGGTGGGGGGACACCAAGTGACTCATGAATTTTTATACATCCCTGAATGCCCAGTACCTTTGTTAGGAAGAGACTTGCTGTCTAAATTGGGGGCACAAATGACCTTCCTCTCACGAAAGACCCACTGTTCGAGTGGGCTCAACCACCTATTTACTGTTCCTCTCAGTAATCCCTCAAGATGAATGGAGGTTGCCTGATCTCCCGGAAGGGAAACCGGATGGGCTAAACAGTCAAGAGAGAGTTAACTCAACAACTCCCTGAGGTCTGGGCGGAAGACAACCCCCCACCCCCAGGCTTGCAAAACAAATCCCACTGGTAATAGAACTCGAACCCGCTACAATGACATCAGCACCCGCCTTGGGCCTGCCAGACCTTGCAAAGCCGTTGACTCTTTACATGACTGAAAAGGACAAGGTGGCTACGGGAGTGCTGTCCCAGACTATGGGGACACGGGACAGACCCGTGGCTTATCTCTAATCAGCTGGACAATGTTGCCACTGGGTGGCTGGGATGCTTATGGGCAGTTGTTGCAGTTGCCTTACTGGTCCAGGAGGCAACCAAGCTGACTCTGGGCCAAGATTTGTTCGTAAAAGTCCCACATGAGGTCAACATTCTCCTGCGAGGGGACCCCCATAAGTGGCTGTCAACATCCCAGATTACTCAATACCAGGGACTGTTATGTGAGAACCCCCATGTTACTACTGAGCTTTGTCAGGCCCTGAATCCAGCCACTCTCCTTCCTGTGGGAGAAGGTGGGCCCTCACATGATTGCAAGGAAATATGCCAGCAGACCTGACTTGAGAGACCAGCCAATCCCAGACCCAGATTGGGATTGTGGGACACCAAGGGCACCAGCCTGGTGAAACAAGGACAATGACTGTCGGGATATGCCGTAGTCATGGAAGAAACCATCACTGAGGCTAGCTCTCTGCCATCACACTGGCCTCCTCAACGGGTCACACAATATGCTCTAATCCGGGCCCTCCAGCTGTCCAAAGGTAAGAAGAAAACATTGACGCAGACCCCAGGTGTGCTTTTGCCACACTACCGGGCTCTGTACAAGGAGAGAGGCCTTTGACAGATGGTGAAAAAGATACTAAAACTAAGGAAGAAATTAAGACCCTATTAGATGCTGCCTGGGAATCAGAAAGGGTTACCGTCATACACTGCTGAGGACGTCAAAAAGAGGATACCCCCCAGGCTCAGGGAACAGACTGGCAGAAAAGACCACTAAACAAGCAGCCGAGGGCTTAGGGGTGACAAGTGAGGCCAATAAAGCTCTCATTTTGGCAGAGCTACCTGAGTTAATGCTAGACTCTCCAAAATACACTGAAGCCCAAAACCAACTAGCCAAAGCAGAAGGGACCATCAAGACTGAAAAGGGATGGTGGGAATTGCCAAGTGGCAAATTATTGGTACCAGAGGAGCTGACACCCACTCTGGTAAGCCAAACACACCAAGCAACCCACCTAGGCCATGATAAACTGGAAGCGCTAATTCAAAAATATTTCTTGGTCCCCCGCCTCTCATCCCTAATGCAGGACAGAATCTCAGAACTGCACCGCCTGCTCACAGGTCAAAGCTGCCTCTCGGCATGGACAGAAACCTCCAGGGATTCAGCTGAAAGGCACGCTGCCCTTTGAATACCTGGAAGCGGACTTCACTGAAATGAAACCTCACCGACACTAGTTACCTGCTGGTCATGGTATGTACGTTCTTGGGATGGGTAGAAGCTTTTCCTGCCTGGACTGAAACAGCATCAGAAGTAGCCTGGTGCCTGCTTAGGGAGATAGTTCCCAGATTTGGATTTCCTACCAGCATTGGATCAGACAATGGCCCGGCTTTTGTAGCTGATTTAGTATAAAAAGTAAGCAAAACTTTAAACATCAAGTGGAAATTACATACAGCATATAGGCCCCAGAGTTCTGGGATGGAGGAAAGAACCAACCTGACACTTAAAGAGACACTCTCCAAGTGGATCTTAGAGACTGACTGTTCCTGGGTGGACTTGCTTCCGATGGCTCGGCTCACTCAGGATGATCCCACAGTCCCATGGCTCTTCTCTGTACAAAATTGTGTATGGGAGGCCTCCTCCCATAATAAAACAGGTGTTAACAAATTTCCCTCAGGTAAAGGGAGATGAGATTTCATAGCAGATGGAACAACTGGGTAAGGTAATAAATCAGGTAACTAAGTTTGTACAAGAAAGGGTGCCATTCCCCCTTGGGGAACAGATTCACGAATTTGTGCCCAGGGATCAGGTGTGGTCAAGGACGGGAAACAAGACTCCTTGGCCCCACATTGGAAGGGTCCATATGCTGTTGTTCTAACCAGCCCTACTGCAGTTAAAGTTGCAGGTGTCACTCCCCAGATCCACCACATGAGGGTGAAGAGAGCATACCACGCAGACCCGGAGGACGGCGAGCAGACTACAGAACAGGACCCCACTGATCCCCGTGAAACCAAGATCATCTTAAAGAAGAAACAGAGATGAAGCTCTACAATCAACTGCTGCTATAAGGACTTGCTGGTATCGTCTTGAGACTAACCCTAGTTTCAGTACAAAGAGGGACCTGTGCTATAATTAAATTTGAATGTTGTGTATATATATTCCTGATTTATCTGGCTCTATATCAGCCACCCAGGATGACATGAAAGGTCAGGCAGAAGTTGTGTCTGATGATAATCTTCCTTTTTGGACTTCAGTCCTATCTTGGGTGAAGGGTGATTGGTGGAAAACTATATTTACCATTGTTATAGTTGCCTTGATAGTTCTGCTTTGTGGACCCTTTAGTTTACAATGTATTATGAACTTTGTAACCCAAAGGTTGATGTCATTCTCCCAAATCGGAGGTCGGAGAGTCAGGGTGCAGTATATCCCTATGAATGATGCTCATACTATGAGTTAAGAGCATCAAGTGGGGAACAAAGGAGGAAACAGACAGAACAGGCTCCATCTTGAAACCAGGACTCCACCTTTAGCTGGACTGTGGACTTTGAGCTATATGCCCAGTATCTATGGAAACGACGTACTAACTGGAAAACCAGGCCACCTGGATGGAAGAGCCCCAGGGCTCGTACCTAGACTCTCTGTTGCCTAAAAGAATACCCTAATTATCTGTGTAACTGAATAGAATCATAAATGCTATCATGCTTATTGGGATATGACCACAGGCCTATTGATAATTGTCCACTGCTAACTACCTAGGCTTAAGGCATATTAATCACAGGTTAACTTTGACTGTATCTTTCTTTTCCTTTGTTCAGACTAGTTTCAGGGAATTTGGGGAGGTGGGTTTGGGTCCTTATACACTTAGGGTATATAAAGGTTTTCAGAAAAACTGGTCAGGGTCCTTGGCTAAGAGGAGACTCTGCCTTGGGCCTGTTGGTGTAATAAACTGCACTCCACTATCTGCATTGTCCTTCTGAGTGAGTTTGTTTCCCAGAACACGTGGCTACAACAAGAGATATGAGTTCGATCCCTGGGTTGGAAAGATCCCCTGGAGAAGGGAATGGCAACCCCTTCCAGCATTCTTGCCTGGAAAACTGCACAGACAAGGGAGCCTGGTGGGCTAGTTTACGGGGTCACAAAGAGTCGGACACAACTAAGCATACACACACAAACAAGGATCTTAGTCCATTTTCAAAGGTGGAGAACATATTGAACACAATAAATCAATTCACAGTGGGGCACTGCTAGAAGCTTATTTGTATGACGGAAGCTTAGGAATCTTTTCTGTCCATAACTCAAACCTTTGTTAGACATCTTCTAAAGCCTTCATACAAGGTAGCACTTGAGAGAATCCACCCTTTAGAAAGAAGGAAATTGATTTTCTTATGAGAAAAAAAATAATGGTAAAAGGGGAAGCAACCGTCAAACATGTATGAATGAAGATGAAAAAAACTACTTCTTACAAGCCGAGAAATCTATCAGGACCCAGACATCTGTCGCCTCCCAAACAGACTTTAATTTTAGAGTTTGCTTCCTCTACATTTTTTTTCCCCTTCTCTTCCCATAGTTAGATGGATTTAACATATGCTTGGGATTTCACAAACTTGGTTTTGGTAGGTGGGATGTCTAAGAATATCTAAAGCTGTTTTTGAGGCCTTATGGGATGATGCTTGTCTTGTTCTTTGAGATTTAGTCTTTGGATTTTTCTTATTCTTCCTGGGTACTCTTGTGATGTCAAGTGATTCCCAAATCCCCATTTGCAGATGTGAACTGAACCAAGCACGGGGTCTAATTTCCAACGACCTTTCTCTCCAGTGCAGGTCATTTCAAATGCACCCACACAGCCCCTGGTAATCTTGTTTTTTAAAAAAAAAAAAAAAATACAGTTTGTGATTCAATCCCTGGTGGCTCAGACAGTAAAGAATCTGCCTGCAATGCAGGAGACGGGTTCAATTCCTCGGTTGGGAAGATCCCCTGGAGAAGGAAATGGCTACCCACTCCAGTATTCTTGTCTGGGAAATCTCATGGGCAGAGAAGCATGGTGGGCTGCAGTCGAATAGAATCACACACAACTGAGCGATTAACACTTTCACTTTTCTGACTCAGTAAGGGTGAAGACACTACCTTTTCTTAACTTCCAGGAACACCACTACCTGTCTCTTTGACCTTTGGCAGTAACAGACGAGACAGACCAGGGTTAGATATACTTTAGGAGAGTGAATAGAACTGGCCGGAGGGATGGACAGGCACTGGAGGGGTCACAGATGATCCCTACATTTCTGGTTGAAACAACAGAGCGATGGTGATGCTGGGGCCTGCACCAGTGGAGGAGACGCTGAGTGCTGGCCCAGAGCTTCAGGGGGCTTCTGCAGGGGCTGTGCGTTCAGAGTTCACAGCTGCCCCAGGGAATCAGAGTGAGGCTGCCTCCACCTGAGTCCTGCTTATCCTGAGCTCCTGGGCTCAACAGACCCTAACTCCCCACTTACTGAGTGGAACCTCAGATTAAGTCAGTTTGTGTCCCTGAATCTCAATTTGCATGTATGCTGAGTTGTTTCAGTTGTATCCGACTCTGTGCGACCCCCATGGACTGCAGCCCACCAGGCTCCTCTGTCCATGGAATTCTCCAGGCAAGAATACTGGAGTGGGTTGCCATTTCCTCCTCCAGGGGATCTTCCTGACCAGGGATCAAACCTGAGTCTCCTGCTTCTCCTAAATTGTAGGCAGATTCTTTACCACTGAGCCACTAGGGAAGACAGAACCTCAGTTTACTCATCTGTAAAATGAAGATGAGCCAGCCATTCATCCATAACTACTGAGCCACCCAGGCACCATGCTAGGCACGGGTACACGGTGGTAAGCAAAACAGACAGAGGAGAGTACCTGCTTTGCCAGGGGAGGGTATTTCAGTTTTTAAAATCATCTCTGATAGTCTTTCCATAGCTGTTTTATTTTCCATCTTTTATTTAGCCTGTGTGTGTCTCCTTTCCCTAAAAGGGGCACCAAGTCTTTTAAGACAGGAGTCAAGATGGATATTTGTTTTGTATCCCTCACAGTAGCTAGCCTACAGCTCACCATGCTCATTAAAAAGGGGTTGAATGGATGCATGAATGCATACTGCTTGTTGCTTTTGAATCTGAAAGAAAACCTGAAGAAAATTCTAAACTCGCTGCTGCTGCTAAGTCGCTTTAGTCGTGTCTGACTCTGTGTGACCCCATAGACTGCAGCCTACCAGGCTCCTCCGTCCATGGGATTTGCCAGACAAGAGTACTGGAGTGGGGTGCCACTGCCTTCTCCTCTAAACTCACTAGCCAGGATAATTAAGAGTGGTCTCACATGGTAGCTGGTAGAGAGCTTCAGCATCCTGGCAATGCCAAGAATGCTTTCCTTCAATCTGAGGAAGGAAAAAACTGAGAATGACAATAACAGCAAGGCCCAAACCACAATGCACAGAAAGGTATATTCCATATGCACCTGAAGAGCATTTACAGAAATTGATTGGTGAGTCAGTAATTCCAGACAAGTCAGCCAGTCAGAGAGAACTGAAGATCTTTAGTCCTAAACTCAAAACAGGACAGATCCAGAACTGAAAAGGAAAGAAAAAAACAAAAAGGCAAGGGACATAAAGGATTTACAGAAAGGGATATACAAAGCACTTGAAAAGATGCTTGAGAGAAGCAGATTTAGTTACATTGAACCATCACTGTTCATCTATTAGAGGGCTGAGGGCTCATGTTTGACCACAAGGTAAAGATATGAGGGGAAAGAGGCTGGTCGGGCTATAACTAGTGTCAACCACACTGGGGGACATTTCAGCATTCTACATCCAAGAAACAAATGTAAACTCTTGGAACCAACACTTTGTTGTTGCTGTTGTTCAGTCTCTCAGTCGTGTCCAACCCTTTGCAAACCCATAGACTGCAGCACACCAGGCTTCCCTGTCCTTCACCATCTCCCGGAATTTACTCAAACTCATATCCATTGAGTCAGTGATGCCATCCAACCATCTCATCCTCTGTCATCCCCTTCTCTTCCTGCCCTCAATCTTTCCCAGCATCAGGGTCTTTCCCAGTGAGTCGGCTCTTCGCATCATACGGCCAAAGTATTGGAGCTTCAGCTTCAGCATCAGTCCTTCTGATGAAAGTCAGGAATGATAATTCCTTTAGGATTGACTGGTTTGATCTCCTCACAGTCCAAGGGACTCTTAAGAGTCTTTTCCAACACCATATCCAAGTAACAAATGTAAGCTCTTGGAACTGGCACTTACAGTGGGACATATGTTCAAAGTTGTGCTCAGTCCTTGGGGATAATGAGACACACTGTTCATAGGAGACAGATGTGAAGAGATTTCCCACTGTATGCTCTTTTGACTGATGCTAAAGCTGAAGTTCCAATACTTTGGCCACCTAATGCAAAGAGCCAACTCATTGGAAAAGCTCCTGATGCTGGGAAGGATTGAGGGCAGGAGGAGAAGGAGGTGACAGAGGATGAGATGGCTGGATGGCATCACTGACTCAGTGGACATGAGTTTGAACAAACTCTAGGAGACAGTAAAGGGCAGGGAAGCCTGGCATGCTGCAGTCCATGGGGTCACAAAGAGCCAGACACAACAGCAACTGAACAACAAAAAATGCTCTTTTGAATGTTTTACACTTTGTTCTAAGTGAATTTATTATGTATTCAAAAACAAACACAATTTTTTAAGCCTAAGGGAGGGAAATTTTTAAAAAACAGACATATTGGTTAATGGGTCCAGAATTTCAGTGGTGATGATACAGTTCTGGAAATATCGTGGTTTAATGTTGCACAATAATGTGAATTCCTCATACCATACACTTAAAAGTGATATAAACATTCAATTTTGTGTTATTCATATTTCACAATTTAAAAAAAAATTTTTTAACAAACTAAAGACAAACACAAAAGAACTCATGAATCATGAGATCACATTCAAATGCCATTACTTGGGAATTCCCTAGTGACTAGATGGTTGATGGCATCATCAACTCAATGGACCAATGGACAGGAGTTTGAGCAAACTCCGGGAGACAGTGAAGGACGGGAAAGCCTGGTGTGCTGCAGCCCACGGGGTCACAAAGAGTCAGACACAAATGAGTGACTGAATGACAACCAGTGGGTAGGATTCAGAGCTTTCACTGCCAAGGGCCCAGGTTGGAACCCTGGTTGGGGAACTAGATCCCAGAAGCCGCAGAGCCAAAAAAAAGAGAAAATAACCAGCACTTGGAAGATACATTCTGCCAAGGTGTTAAAACTCAGAGGCCTAAATTACATACATTCTCTAGGGTAGTCCTGAATTAATAAATAAAGGAACATTCATTAATTGTAAAACTAAACTGCAATGTAACTCTGTGAATTTATATGAAAACATTTACAATGTAGGAAAAAAAAATCCTTTGCCTTAGGACGTGAACTTGATTTTTCCCTTGAAAAATGTGGTCTCAACAGTGATTACATTCAGAATGAAATGGCTCATTCCAAACCACAGTTATACTCTAAATTATACTAGGAAGTCCTAACAAAACTAGCCTAGATTATCCAAATAGTGACTTTATACTTCACCAAGAACAGGATGGTTAAAAATGTGGTGAACAGATGCATGGATAGAGGATAAAGACACTGATAAAATATGTACTATGTTTTGCTGCAAAATGTGTCCAGAAGAGCCCTGGAACTGCCATTGGTGCAGATCATGACAAACAGAATGAGTCTCCTTTGTTCAAAGATGAACAGAGAAGAGCTGAAAGAGAAGAAGGGACATAGCTATTAGCCTTGCATGTTCACTTCTAGAAAGAGAAGCAAAGAAACTGACCTTAACTGAACCCACAAGAAAATGAAAGGACAGTTTTCCTATTTCTCTACACACACACACACACACACACTTGCCCTCTTTCTCTGTACATATGCACACAAACACACAGAGAGGCTCCCCCATGGCCAAGAATAAGCTTAAGGGACCCCCAACATTGAATTCCAACTCCCCTATAATTTACTCCTCTATGTAACCATTCAGTTAATATTCTTATTGTCTACTCCAATCAAATTACTACCTGTATATAGATCTGTCTCCTTGACTACACTAAACATGTCAAAACAGGAACTTTTATTCATCTATTCCCCAGTGTCTAGTCTCTAGCAAGGATTTAATTTTTGCTGAATGGAAGAGAGTTTGTACCCAAAATACTCTACGGTCTTATCAGGTAGAGACGAGTCTGAGTAACACATGAATTTTTTTGTCCATAAAAATGTTTATAAGATTTTCTTATAAACTCTTGTTTGAGTAGCTGTGTTTATATCAGGATGCTATTTGGAGATTTAAATCCTCTAACCTCAAATGACAAGACTATCAGCTCACTAGTAACTATGGCTATTGATAAAATAGCTCATCACTCTTCTTGGCTCAAATTCAGTGTTTGGAAGTTCATTTAGTTCCTGGGGGGAAAAACCAGCACCTGCAATAAAACCATTTACTCCAGGTCACCATCCCCCCCCTTTTTTTTTCAACTGCTTCTTGTATGGGCTTCCCTGGTAGCTCAGCTGGTAAAGAATCAGTCAAAGCAAATGGGTGGATACAAAAGCATGCACATGATCCAATAACTAGGTGCTTTCTTCAAAAGCTTTTCATTTACAAGATCATCAAGCCTGGCAGGCTTCAGCCCAGCCCATCGGGTTGAAAACAGTTGGACACAACTGAGTAACTAACACAACAACAAGCTAAATAAACCCTTAGTGCTCCATTCACAATTAATTGGTTATGGGGATTCCTGCTTTGCCCTTTAACCTACACATTCTCTTAGGGACTCTTCTTATGTGTAAGAACTATAGAACTAGAACGTTCTTTCATGACAAGTCAAAGTTATTGCCATTGCCGTCTAATGTACAGAAATTCCTTGGTGGCTTAGACGGTAAAGAATCCACCTGCAATGCAGGAGACCTGGGTTTGATCCCTGGGTCCAGAAGATCCTTTGGAGAAGGAAATGGCAACCCACTCCCGTATTCTTGCCTGGAAAATTCTATGGACAGAGGAGCCTGGCAGGCTACAATCCAAAGGGTTGCAAACAGTCAGACACAAAGGAGCAACTAATATCTAATGTACAACTCAGGATCTCAGGCAGGCTGAAGGGGAATGAGTTTCCAGGCCAGCAGTGTATACCTTTTCTGAAACTCCAGAGGGTACACACCAAAGTTGTTGCTGTTCAGTTGCTACACACCAAAGTACCATGCTATGAAAACCCAGGAGAGGTCCCCCTCTCATAAAAGTTCCCTTGATAGATACCCTCAGTTCTTCTTCACAACTCCCATACCGTTTGAAATTCACTGATTTCCATTTTTTCCTGCTTGTCTTACTGTCCTGCATCTTCAGTAGTGCTTATCCCAAGTACAGCTAACCGCTTTCCTTTTTTTTGCTGCACCATGCGGCTTGTGGAATTCTTTTTTTTTTTTTTTACTGCACCCCACAGCCCATGGGACCCTAGTTCCCTGGCCAGGGGTCGAACTCAAGCCCCTTGCACTGGAAGGTGAAGTCTTAACCACTGGACTCCCAGGGAAGGCCCTTGTGGGATTTTAGTTCCTCGACCAGGATCAGGACCAGGGATCGAACCCGGGCCCTTAGCATTAAGAGCATTGGCCCACCAGGGAATCCCCAGTTAACTACCTTCTGACTGTACCAGACCTAGCTCCCATGTTAGAGTACCACCACTGTGACGATGGCCACCACATCTGCTCTGCTCACTGCTCAGTCCCAGTGACTTAATGCAGACAGACACAGCACTTGGCATTTCGCAGGGGCTGCGTATTTCTTGACCAGTTTCTGGACACATGACCAAACCACCTGCATCTAAATACAGGCAACTTGGCTGAGACCAAGAGGAGAGCAACAGTATTTTACAGAAGTGTAAGTAAGTAAATAATACAGATCATTCCTTGGATTTATAATACAGAAGGAATGCCTGTTTTGTTATTTATAAAAAAGGATTTCTTTCTGTGTAGCAATGTCAGAAGCAGCAAAAGGCCCTGCTGGTATGAGGTGTGAGACCTTAAGCTACTCCTAAGGGGAGAGCTGACGTCCTACTCCACGTTGATTTACTCCTCCTGCGAGCCTCCTTTATCATATCTTTACTTCAGAGCCGCACTCAATACTATTTACATTCAGTTCTATGTTTTCTGTTTATATTACACAGACATATTTTTTATTTGCTACTTACTCATAAGTTCTTTCGAATAAAATTGCCTTTGTGTCTCCCAGAGCTACTCAATAAGTAGGTACTGAGTAAGTGCTTGAGGAACTGATTCATTCATTCTGTATTCCAAGTTCCCTTCTAGGTAAGAGTTGCTAAATGTCAGCATCTGGCCAGTACAGAGGTTCAGGGACATATAAACCCAGTTTTTCCTGGACTTTTTTTTTTTTTTTTTTTGAGTATAGTTGCTTTGTAATGTTGTTTCTGGACATTTTTGATGAAGTAAATGACAAATACTGTAATATAAGAAAATGGTTTTATTCCTAATTTTTAGTTCCCATACAGTTTTACAAATACACTTTTACTCTGATAATGCAGCTTTGCAACTAGCAAAGCAGTTAAAACTAACACCCATAAATACAGGTGGGGAGACAATTAACAGCCACTAACGTTCCTCTACATAAACTATTCTTTTAATGTCATTTTTTAAAAACAATTGCAAATAGACTATGTAATATACGTGGGCAAAAAGGCAATTAACTGAATCTCTCGAAACACTAAATGTATAATAAACAGTGCATATTATCAACATTTACATGATTCACATCAAAATGATGACATCCTAAAACGTATTCCTTTTAAAGGATAGATTTATCAATAAAATATTACATATCTTTTAATACTCTGGTACAATACTTCATATACTGCAGGAAAATTAACTGTAGGTCTAGTCATCAACTTAATAAAGGATCCTTTTCCATTAGCTTTTATTAATAAAGGAATCACAATTAGGTCATAAATAAACAGGCAAATTATTAATTACATGATTTGAGGTTTAGGATGAAAACTTGTAAAAATTAGTTTGATATACAGTAAAGTTATACAACACACTAAAACCAACTGTTTAATATTTTTGCCTTGTGTGAACTGCCCATAATGAAAAAGGAACAAACTTTTTAAGGATGGAAGATACAATAAACTATATTTTGGAACTTACTTTTCAAGAGGAAGAGGAAAAAAGATTTTAAAGAAATTAAGGGCTAATACAGATCCTAATAAAGGCATACTGAAATCAGGGAGGCCATGTGCTTGCCATATAAAACTTTATTCCCCCAACAACATACAGAAAACAAAAACTGCACTGGGTTTGTACTTATGTCTACAGCCTAAGTTTCCCTTGCGGATTAATAAGCTACAACAAAGCACTTCACAACTGCATACCTTTTTCCACATTCCTCTGCACTAGAAAGAACCCAGGACATTATATTAGTTCTTAAAAACCCCAGTAAACCCTTAATAACCCCTTAATAACCCCTAAAAATAACCTGGATGACTTTCTTGGGTGTTCCAAAGCAACTGGGCTTTGTAAAGGATGCACAAACACCAAGAAAATCATACATGTGCGTTCTCATCCCTGTTTAGCCACATTTAAAAAGTCACTGAGTCACTGATTTCAAAGGGAGAGATGATCAGAATTTTCAGGAGGGCCACACACTGAATACAAGGTGTCTTTTTGCCTTTTTTTTCCTTTTTAAAAAAGTTATTAAGACTCTGAAATTTGGCTTCTTTTTAAAAAAACCCCAATACCACGTGCCAGGTAATTTCTTCACCCCAAATATAAAATCCTATGCTTATGATTTTAAAATACTTAGCCAGCTATGGGATATTGTGCAAATTTAATGTCTACCAGCAACCCGGAAGCAGACTGTAGACGTGTAGCTATCACACCTACTTCCCAGGGTAACCTGATTCAACTATTACTGACTGCTCTGGCCCCAGGCCCTCTGACTTCCTCAGAAACCACCTCTCTGGAACTTCCATTTCCACTGTATTTTTTCCTACCTGCACCTTGAGCCCCCACCCATCTTCACAGTCCCTCCACCTGAATCCATCCCATGTAACGTTACCCAAGAACCTACAATCACCTTTACCAAACACATGGCAAACCTTAGCACCCTAGGGACTATTACAATCTTGTCTTGGCATCAGTTTATAGCACATGATAGTTTGCTGACTTTATGGAGGGAAATCTAAATGAAATCAATGTCCCTTTACAAAGATGGCCAAGATCAGGTGGTTTCCAAGTGCAAAACCAACTGATCTTAAGCTACAGGCAGAGACGTTACTGCAGCAGATATATTGTACAATCAAACCCTTGTTTGCTGGTGAAAGACCTTGCCCCCAAAGTCCACAGTCAAAAATTTACTGCAAAAATGAGAACCGTTCAATGTGACAATGTAATAAAAAATAACAGGACGCAAGATCCTTGTTGCAAATACTTAACTGGAATCTCCTTCCTTACAGGTTTGACAAGAAGACAGTAGTCATTTACATTCCCCTTACAAGGCAATTACCTTCAGACCAGACCTGTGTTCTGAAGCACTGGAGTTCAATGGCTAGGCGGGATGGGAGGTGGGGTAGGGGGACATCAATGCACTTTTTTTCCCCAATGTACATTTTTGTCTTCTGAAAATGGCAGCCAGGCTCTCCTCAAACAAATCTCCTCAGGATTTTAAAGGAGGTAATGCCCTCAGGAAGGAACTACTACCAGGGCTGGATCTAGTCCTTCCTTTTCAGGAGACAACGCAGGAAGAATTCGATGAAGGAGCCCATGACTTAACAGCAAAGTTGCCACGGCATTTTATTATCTTTACCATGTCCACCAATGACGCTTTAATTGAAATACACTCATTGAATGATGATTCAACAACAGGGCAAAGAGGGATGTCTTTGGAGAAGGCACTTCAGGTAGGACGTTAGCAAATCTTACTGCTCAGTTAAAACAAAAATGAGCTACTGCTAATTCAGTCAGATCAGTGGCCTCAGGAGAACTGCTCCTCCTCACTCAGCCAACGGCAGGCATGGGTGCGGGATGTGTAAGAGGTGTGCTCTCACTTATGGGAGTGCACTCCATACACCTCTCTCTGTAGGGGCCAGGGCAGTGAGCTGGCTCTGCTTTCAAACGCTCTGCCTTCACAAACACATCCATCCTTGGGAGGTCAGGTGCCCAAAGTGATGGTTCAGAAAATATGCCAAGAGCCAGCAGAAGTGTTTCAAGAAGCTTGCTGAAGGCCCTGTTTCTGCCCAACTCCCAACTTACACCAGTTATCATAATCAGCTTCAGCTTTCCAAGGTCACTAGTGGCTCCTACTTTTGCTATGTTCTTTTTTTTAGCTGTTTTTCCATGGCACTGGTCCTGACTGTTACGCTGGGGGCCTCCAAGGAACCTTACCTCTGGTTGACACCCTCATGCAGTCCCCTCTTCCCAAACTGGGCCTGGGCCTGGGCCTGGGCCTGGGCCTGGCTTTAACCAACACGGGACAGTAGAAATAATGTGGTGACAGTTCTGGGTTCAAGTCTTCAGTGCACGTGGCGGCTACTACTTCATACCCTTGGGGCCTCAGAGCTGCCATGAATGTGGTCCAGCTACCCTGCTGGCGAATGAGAGACCTGAGGACCACACGCAGACAGAGAAGCCAAGCTGTCCCGCCCACCACATGAGTAACACCAGCAAGTCAAGGGGAGGAATTACTCAGCTGAGCCCAGCCCGGTTTGAAGAAGGTGAGGAAAAGCAAGCTGTTGTTTTAAGCCACTCAGTTTTGAGGTGGTTTGTCAGCAACAAATGATAACCAAAAACTGGTTATCCGAAGATGCAATTTTTTTTCCAAACACAAGACAAATACTCAAATGAAGGAAAAGATGGCAAATGTTTTCCCACCACCACGTTTTCAGTCAACAGGCTGAATGGTAACTGGTCAACTGCTAAGAAGAAAGCATGCCTTTTATCCTAAGTTCCCTTGATCTTTCCCCTCCATGATTTTTTAATGTTAATGCAAAGGTAGACAGTCTGGGGCACTGGCTTAATTATTCTTGAGCCAAAATAAGAGGCCATCAAAATGAATTATCCACTACTGGATAAGTGATGATAAATAAAACTGTTCAGTCTTCTATAGGATGTTGTTACTTAATTTTTCCAAATCATTTTTCCTCTTACAAGTGCCCTAGCATCGCCCACAAAGAGGGGAGAGGAAACTCAATCTGTTGAGGTTATAAAAAAAAATGCCAATAACTAGAATTTGAGTCACCATCATCTGTAAAATATACAACACAATTTAACTGCTTCCTCAATTTAAAATAAAATTCCATAAAATCTAACACTGTCTACATCATAGAGATGATTTCTTCTTATCTGAGGACATGAGTAACTGGAAATCAGGTATCATCAAGTTAAAATACAGTGGTCTTTAAATGGTTTCAAATTTTGCTTATCAAAAGGTAGCCAACCACAGTGCAAGTATTCCAAATTCAAGTTCATTCTTCATGTAACCTTTCTTGCATCTGTTCTTGATCTTTTCAGGGAGAGGGTGAAAGTTCACATCTAGCAAAGAAAGAAATTAGAATTTTTAAGGAGCATACACTGAAATGTCTGGCAAGGCAGTAAACCATTTTAAAGCAGAGTTAAAGCTTTTAAATATACTACTCATTAGAAATGAGAACTTCAACAAGAAATACTAAAAATTGTGAGCTTCTAAATTCTCTTGGGTTACATCCATCACACACTTGGGTCACTCTCTAAAAAGATGATTGACAGGGAGGAGATGTACAAGGGAGATAATTCCCAGCATCAGAGCTGGAAGGTGTGGAGTCGAGCCAGTCAGAGAGAGGCCCAGGAGGTCCAGTGTCCTGTGTCACACAGGCAGGCAATCAGAGGCCCACTAAGGGGAAAACTCAGGCATCCTGACTCCAATCATCCAGGACCGTGTCCCCATACTTCCTAGATCCCTAGAGATCCTCTCCCAGCACAGCCTGGGTTAATCTACTTTACTAAAAATTGCAGGAACGATGATATCTGTCTTCATCACCAGTTTTAATCATTTCTCAGTAAGTGCTAACACTGCCCTTAACAGAATTAATTCTGCATTTGATTTCAATATTTAAATGAATCCAG
This sequence comes from Neotragus moschatus, assembly GCA_006410615.1. Taxonomy (NCBI): domain Eukaryota; kingdom Metazoa; phylum Chordata; class Mammalia; order Artiodactyla; family Bovidae; genus Neotragus; species Neotragus moschatus. The sequence goes on along the minus strand of SJYA01002485.1, from coordinate 5,329,726 downwards.
CTTGGAAAAAGAAATACAGGCAAAAGAAAAAGAAGGGTGATTTCTAAAAAGAAGGAGGTTTGTTTTGTTATAACAGTCACAGATTATCTGCCAGCTCCGAAATGCCATAAATTCACCAGACCCTGATGCTGGGAAAGACTAAAGGCAGGAGGAGAAGGGGACGATAAGAGGATGAGATGGTTGGATGGCATCACCGACTTGATGGACATGAGTTTGAGTAAGCTCTAGGAGTTGGTGATGGACAGGGAAGCCTGGCGTGCTATAGTCCATGGGGTCACAAAGAATTGGACACGACTGAGCAACTGAACTGAACTGATATGAACGATGAACCCGAGACCACTTCCACTGAAATACCTATTTCTGTGCTTGACGTCTTAGTGGGTCTTCTCATCTGAAACTTTTCTGCTGCTGCATCAGGCCCACGTTTTCATAGACTCTAGCATTATCTTCTCTCATTCTGAAAAGAAGAAAAAGAAGACACTAACAAAAACACAGACATACTGTTTAACCTTATGTGATAGTTATAACCCATCTACTTCATTCTCTGGGACTGAGTATGGCACAGATATAGCTGTTACCCCCAGGAGCTGACATTCTAGGAGGAGATTTGAAACAGAAACACATATCAAAATCATTGTGAAGACCCTTGAGTCCCTGTGCTCTCAAGGGTTTGGCACAAGGAGAGCTGTTTCCCAGGAGGGTGGAGTAAGGGAGGCCTACGTATAACAAGGTCCTGGGTTAGACAGTGAAGGAAACCGGGGCGTGTGCACAGAGAAAAAAATGGTATTCACTTCGAGGAGAGGGATCTGATGGCCAGAGCTCCATGAAGGCAAAATGTAGGAATGGTCAGGGAGTGATTCTAGATCCATTCAGTCCCTATCCAGTCACATGAAGGTGAACGTGAAGCTGATTGGTGGTTTAGGGCCCCTGGTGGGCAGGGAAGCATCGGAGACCAGACTCTATGGTGACCAGAACAGTCCAGGAGGACGAGGAAACCAGCAGCAGCGGGCTGGCCGGAGAGGAACAAGCTGAAACAAGCAGCAGGGGCTGGGTCTCCTGGGTCTGCACCCTATGAGGGGGATGACGGGAAAGGCAGAGAACCTGTCGCTCACAAGGAGGCCACTGGTAACAGGGGAGTCATCAGAGCTAATTCTGTAGAGCCAACATGTGAGGAAAGCTTTCTGGCAAGAAATCAGAGCCCTGACATGCTGGTTCCACTGCAGATCACAATTCAAAGTATCAACCTTCCCCATTGGCCTACTGGGAAAGAAAAAAGCAGCCAGAAGGAAGAGGGAGCTTGGCGGAAAGCGTACTTTTGCTGCATCATTTCATCTCAATGTTAAATAGAAAGCAAATGTAAATACGAACCTCATATATGTTATCCAAAACGTTTATATAGAGTATTAAAGCCAGCAGGGGTTTAAAAATCCACATCAGAAGCAAACAGACATAAGACTCGCAGGGGAAAATAAAAAGTTAATGTTATACCAGAGAGTGACTTCAGGATATACAGAAAAATCACAACTTATAATTACTATTCACATCATTGATTTAACAAATATTTTTCTATCACATGTTTTAGTTTAAAAAAGGAGCTGGCAAAGTTTTTCTGTACAGAACCAGACCAAAAATTATGTTGTCTCTGCGGGCCATATGCGGTCTCTGTCATGTATTATTCTTTGTGTGTGTGCTTTTTTTAATAACCCTTTAAAAGCCATCCATGAGCTGTACAAAAACAAGCTGTGGCCCAGATTTGGCCTGGGGGCTATAGTTCGCTAACCCCTGGTTTACACAGCCATGGTGGATTTCTGCTGACTATGGAAAATTAGACCACGACTGTGTGGACCATTGTGTGCTTAGTCGCTCAGTCAAGTCCAGCTCTTTGTGACCCTACGGACTATAGCCTGCCAGGCTCCTTTGTCCGTGGGATTCTTCAGGCAAGAATACTGGAGTAAGCTGCCATTCCCTTCACCACAGGATCTTCTTGACCTAGGGCTCAAACCTGGGTCTCCTGCACTGTAGCAGATTCTTTACCACCTGAGCCACCAGGGGCCACTAGACCATTATTTTATGTAGCAAAGAATCTTGACTCATCAAAAATGGTGTTACCTATCTCTGCAACAATCCCCCACCTCCACTGAAATAAAAATAAAATTCTTCTTGGAGAAACAGCACTTGACATATTTATAATCCCCTAGGCTCCTAGCCAGTGTAGCAAGCAGCCTTCAGTTTAGGTGAATTACAATTTAGCTTATCTAGCTACACTCACAAACCAGTTAGGAAATAATAATGTGCACCAAGGAAAGGCATGTGCTGCAAAGATGTGTCATTTTTTAAGCTTTTCTGAAGGATTATGTTCAGGTAAAAAGAATTTCTTCATTTCTACTTACTCTGCACAGGATGGTGTTGGGGTACAAGGTGGCAGGGGACTCTGATCTCCACTTGCCTGGTCCGTCAGGGAATACTTAATATTTGTGTATTCGTGTCCTTTCCTCTTGCTTTTCTGAAAAGCAAAGGTTGCATATATGAAGTCCTATGACTTTTTTGAAGGAATGAAGAAGTTAAAAGGCATTTCACAGGAAAGAAAGAAGGAGAGAGAGACAGAGTTGGACAGATAGATAAGGTGAATCCTGAATACTGGTATGCTGGCCAAATGCCAGGGAATTCATCTCTTCCATGTAAATTCATCCTATGAGTGAAAGGGACTTTTGAACCATGCAATTCAAAAGCAGACAGAATCATGCATTAACAGCTTACCATATTAAATGAAATGTACCTGCTTCTGAGCTAAGAGAGAATTCACACTTTCTTTGCCACATTAGCATCTAATCATTTCATAGCTCACTTGCAACACATTTAATGATTTTCAAGTAAACGGGTGGGAAAAGAGTTCCAGAAATAAATGCACTCCAAGTAGAAATGGCCCACGGGTACAAAAGATGTCAGCACTCTTATCAGGATCATACATTTTATCACATCATCCCCATCCCACCCTTACACCAGAAAAAAACCCTAGCACATTTAATACTTTATTTTCAGCCTAATGATAAACTCTGGAGGGAAAAAAGGCAAAGAAAATCAGTAGAATGCAATCTCATCTCAGATACAGAATGAACTGCATTCAGTAGGACTCCTGGTTAGATGATTTATCACTCTTTCCTCCTAAATTCACCAAGAAACAACCAATTCCAAAAATCTAATCCATAAAGTTCTCATCATTATACAATGCTGCTTTCATTTCAGGATTATTCAAGACACAGCAAATATTAGAAAGGGTATCCATATCAAATATTGACATACAGCAATGACTTTTGTTCACTGCTGGTGGGAGGGTAAACTATGCCATCACTTTGACGCACAACTCGTCAGAACGGATAGTACTAACACTAGTTAGTATCTGGTAATGATGAAAAGGCACGTATGTACTACAACTTTAAACATTCTCTTCTTCAGAGCCTCTTGCACATAAGCCTAGAAGAGCTGACAAGGATGTCCAGTGACTTGCTATTTCCAACAACGTTCACCAAGAGAACAAATGAATGTGATGTATTCATATCACAAAATAAGAGGAAATGTACGTATGCATGTGTGCACACCAAAACAGATTTCATACACAATGTTAGGTACAAAAATACAAACTGCAAAATAATGAAAAAGTACAATAGTATGACACCACCTTACTGAACATTCTAAGGGAATTCCATTATGCTGTTTCTGTGTATTTTTTAAAAATATCTTTTTATTACTGTAAATGGAAGTTAACAAAAGAAATCAACTTCGAAGTAAACAGCAGAGTGTGACATTGGTATATAAAGACTGGAAAATTTTCTCAGTCTTGCTCATTTGCATTTCCCCTAGATTCTCACCTCTGTTTTGTATTTCCTCCTTCCAATGCTGCCTTGGAGAAGGCAATGGCAACCCACTCCAATACTCTTGCCTGGAAAATTCCATGGATGGAGGAGCCGGGTAGGCTGCAGTCCGTGGGGTCGCAGAGTCGGACACGACTGAGCGACTTCACTTTCACTTTTCATTTTCATGCATTGGAGAAGGAAATGGCAACCCACTCCAGTGTTCTTGCCTGAAGAATCCCAAGGACAGCGCAGCCTGGTGGGCCGCCATCTATGGGGTCGCACAGAGTCGGACACGACTGAAACGACTTAGCAGCAGCAACAGCAATGCTGCCTTGGTTTCTCTTCTCTTACCCAGCTCTCCACCTCTGACTGTCATTTTCTTTTTTCCCATTTATTCCTCTGTAGCACAGTCTTTTACTCCCAAAGGTCCTTAATGCTTCATATTAATAATTTTGGAAATACCTGGGTTTCAGAATAATTAATTATGCTGAATGAGTTTTGTTCCTTTGCTTAATCTAAAAATCAGGTGGGTGTAATATTTTTAAGTCTGCCACTGAAACCTACCAAATAAAGTACTTCTTACTCTAGTCCCAAATCAAGTAGCAAGTTCCTACATTGAATCAAACAGTATAATGAAGGAAACAACATATCACAAAATCTACTTTCTTATTAGTGGATTTTTAAAAAATTTATTTTTTGCCCTATTCTGTGGCATGTGGGATCTTAGTTCCCTGATCAGGGAATCAAGGCTGTAACCCTCGTGTTGGGAGCATGAAGTCTTAACAACTGGGATCACCAGGGAAGTCCCCACAAATTCTAATTTTAAAAAAATACAATCTAAGCCTACCATATTTTTCTTTTAAATCCAAAGGTTCATATAACAAATAGCTACTGCGCTGACACATAATGGCACCAACTAGTATAGGCTGAGTGGACGAATACACTCACTCATTTGGTACTCTTGGGATGGGATTACTGGGGACATCCAATTTCTATAGTCTACATTCTGTAATATTTAAGTGATTCTACCTCCCTTACCCCTCATCCCCAATAAAAGCACAGCAATAAAGGCATTTTGGTTTTAACTAGTTCCTAAATCCAAATTACAACTTCAGATTTAGGGTCAGAGGGACCATATATGGTAAATAATAGGAAGACGTGAAGTGCCAGATAAGCTGGGAGGGAAAGTCCCTAAATTCTCCAAAACCAGAAGAAAAACTAAAGCTTCGAAATAGAGAGCTTTTCCCCCAGCTTTTCTGAGCAAGACTACCTTATGGTCTTCAAGATATTCCCAAGTAATTTCCCATTTGTACTAGTGGTACAGCATTCTACTTATTAGAAGTCCTTCTTTTGAGGCAACTTCATGCTTTAAGTAAGTACTCCTGGCCCAAATCAATATAACTGGAAGGTGAATATGAAATAGCCTATAGTAACCATCTAAAGGCTTCCTGGTGGCTCAGACGGTAAAGAATCTGCTTGCAATGCATAAAACTTGGGTTCGATCCTTAGGTCGGGAAGATCCCCTGCAGAAGAGATGGCTACCTGCTCCAGTATTCTTCCCTGAGAATTCCATGGGCAGCAGAGCATGGCGAGCTACAGTCCATGGTGTTGCAAAGTCAGATATGACTGAGAGATTAACACTTCTACTTCTAAGTTCTATTCTAAGTTCACAGCACTTACATTAAGACAACGACTTAAAGCGGTAAAGTTCAAAACCAGAGCAGAGCTTGTTAATCATTTGACCATGCCTTCCTATAGCCACACTGTTTCTGAAGACGTTTTTGTACAAGGAAACAACCTAGTGAGTATAGTGAGTATTTCTGCATGGAGTGAGAACCTGCTAAACTCACTAACTTGGACTAACCACGCTTTGATAACGTGGCCGCTGCGCTGCTAGGCTAGAAGCCTTTCAATAAGGTTGCAGGTCCCATTTTTGAGAAGCTGAGTTTTCCAGAAGGTGATAAACAGGGTAAAGAAGGCAAATACCACTGTTTAGACATCACATCTATCCAGTGAGCAGCACAGTGATGGGGCTGGGGTTGGAGGTGGGCAGTGAGCTAAGGACAGCTCCCCAAAGAGCAGTCTCCTCAGTCCTCATGAACTCAGCTTTGTGTCTTGTTATAAAAAGCTTCCAATGGAAAGGCTCCAGTGCCACACTGTTTATTATGTATGGCTTATTAAAAATGGAAATGTTTCTGTTTCCAACTTGACCACGCTGGTGCTTCCAACCCTCATGTGCTATAAAGAGTGAGGCATTCATTTAAGAGATGGAATCAGGATGAATAAGGCCTGGATCAAAACTGGAACAGACTGGAAACTTTGAGGCTTGGAGTTCTAAGCCTACCAAGTGAGCCTGGGAAAATCCCAAACCCATCTGTCAGGCCTGTTGCCCCTCCCTGAGCTGCTCCATAGTGAAAAATCAGAGTTGTGCGGTACGGAATAATTCGTTTCCAGAGAGGTTCTTCCTGGTTGGGAACTTGTTTCTCCTCTTCAGACAAAGACAGTTATCTAGCAAAGCCTGTATTCTCGCTCAGAAGGAGAGCATATCCAAGCCAAGCTGCCCAGGAAAAAAACACCAAAAATCTACATGTCAGCCATGTAGGCTTGGTACCTGCTCTTCTTCAATCCTGCGCTGTAGTGTTTCAATATAATGCTGGACGGCCATATAGATGAATCGGTACTGTGCTTCTGTCTGGACCATCCCTGACCTCTGTGACCGCACCATCTGAATGGTTTTGGGAACGTCGATGTCACAGTCGACACCTACAAAGCAAAGCACCACGGATCATCAGGAGAAACTGCAGAGACAAGGTGAAGCGGTTTAAAGCACAAATTTGAGCAGAGATAAAGCAAATTTACACGTTCATGTTTTAACCGAACCTGTTCCCAGGGCTACGGCACTGGCCTTCTGACCAGCACCAACGAGCCTAGAAGATTATAGGGTCAGGGTAGGCGGTGAGGAGCCCCGCAGTTACACCACCACCCTGTACCATCAGCAAGGAGTGAGCAGATGGACAGAGACCACCACTCTCCTAGGCTGTGTTTTATGCCAAAAGTTCAAACAGCATCACTTCTGTTCTTGGGCAAACATATTCAAAGTTGAAGTCTCTGGCCTAGATTTTTGTGAAAATACTTTAACATTCAATTTTCTTCTGCAGGCTATTTTCACTAGCACTTTCCTTGCATAAACTGAAAACAGGAATCGTAGCTTCTTGCCCTCCGAATGACCTACCTTTCTCTCTGATGATGTCAATAAGAATATCAATCACAATGAACGTCCCTGTCCGGCCAATTCCAGCACTGTGGGCAGAAGGACGAAGAGCGAGGACAATGGAGTCATTCATGAGGGTTTTATACTCAAAACCAAGCTATTAATATTAACAGAAACAATGTCTGCTCTTGGGAGTATTTATAAGATTGTCTATTTATATTTGCAAACATATTAGCAAAGAGCCCAGAGCTTTGGACTCAGTCCATCCTGCACTTGGAGCCCAGCTTCTCCAGTACAGTGTGCCTGAGGCAAATCCCTTAACCTCTCTGACCCTCTGTTTCATCATCTGTGAAATGGGCTATTGTAAGTATCAAATATCAGTAATGGGTGAAAAACAATGAATGAAGATGCTGGTATGGAGTAAGGGCTCAATAAAAGGGAGCTTTTATAGAACTGAATAAATAATGTTTCACACGCATCTACTTGCCTGACATATGAAAGATTTAGAAAACCCAACTTTCCCTAGTATAATCATGAAGCCTAAACTTGGGAACTGGCACCTACAAACTGCTACGGAGGCCATGGGCCTGGCTTCTAGAAGCCTGAATGGGGAGCAGTCCAAATATTCTGAAATAAACAGGTATGTTGTCAAGGGGGAAAAAAATACACCATATTTCCATGGCAATCAAACATTGCCAGACTAAGGGTGCCTTAAGAATAAGGACTGTGTTCACCACCCTCTGCCCCACCACCCCAGTACCTGGTGGTCCCACAGGATCTAGAAGAAATGTACTTTGGGACCAAAGTGTCCCTTAATGCCACAAACAGGCATTAAATGTTTCCCACAGTTAAAGAGCTGTGGCTGGGGCTGGGTAAGTACAAATAAGCACCCTGGGCGTCAAGAGATGATGGGACAGGTGACATCCTAGAGGTGGAGGGGCCGGTCACCTGCAGTGAACCACCACGGGCCCCGCATCCACAATGCTCTCCTGCTTGTGGTGAACCTCCTCCAGAAAGTCCAGGACGCCCCCCGGGTCACTGGGCACGCCGTGGTCCGGCCAGGTCCGAAAGTGGTATTGCCAGACCGTTCTCTCCGTATTCCCCTGGAGTAAAGCCAAGAAAAACCAGAAAAGAATTAAATAAATCAAGGGGTTGAGGCATCATCCAAGTCCTATCTTTCCCAGATCCTCCGTGAGCCAGGAGGGCCAGGCTGGCACCGCCTCCTCATGCTCCATTCACAGGTCCCCTCCACAAGTTCCCCAAATCTCTCCTCCTCCTGGGTCTGGCTGAGCAATCCTGGAGGCTGGAACTCCTTGCCTCTGTCCAAAGAAACAAGATGTCTCATACAGCAGTTTGTTCTTGAGGAAACGACAACCAGCATTCACGTCTGCACCATCAGCCAGCAGCAGATGAGGTCCCTGTTCCCCCTCCTCCAAGCGCAGCTCCACATGGGAGACAACTGAGCCCTCGGGACTCGGGGGCTCTCCTCCCACCACCTGAGAAAGTGGGAATCCCCTTCAGACATCTGCTCATCTCTGTCTGTCTGTACCTGGCCCTCCTCCCCTCCTGCAATGTGCACTTTTATTATAACTATTTCGTTCCATTTTGGTGCAGAGCAGGTAAGACAGGCTTTGCGATCAGCTGGGCGGATTCAGGCCCCAGCCCAGCACTCACACTCACTGTGGCCCTTGGACATCGCTAAGCCTCAAACCCCTCCTGTGCTGATGGGCATAAGACTCTCTACCACAGTTTACCACTGTGAGGACTAAGCAAGACCAGTTAAACAGAAAGCCACTGCGAAGCAGGCAGGAAGAGACTCAGCACGCTGGTGCTCTTCTGAGGACTGACATTAATAAAGGTCAACAAGGGAACCAAGACTACAAAAAACTAAAAAAGCATGAGTTTCTGGGTTCACCCAATTAGGTCACTATTTGTCACTGCGTCTTCTTCCTACATTATCTGGAGACTACATAAGCTAAGTAACATTTTTAAAGGGGATTTTGAAAAAAGGAAAGAGAGAGAATAACCAAACCAGTATACACCACCTGTGACCTTCAGAACAACCAAGGAATCTGAACCACAGTCAAGATCTTTTCGTGAATTATGTGCATTTAGTTTGCTGACTCATGAAAAAGGATTTTTCTGGAGGTTACCAGTGAGCTAAAAACTAACGGGGTTTCCAGGGTCACAGAAAGGACAGGGAACGAGAGAGACCCAGCTGCCCTGAGCATCCTTGTTCCTCCTCCTATATAAATGGCCACTGAGGTCTTGGTCCCACTCCTCCTTCCCAGGCAATTAGGAGGCTTAAATGAGATCATGTGATAGCACTTTAAAAAACATGGAACATGCTACAAAAAGCAGATAACCCGTGATCAGTAATCCTGGAGAAATGATCGGCCTCATGTCAGGACCTGCACCCGAAAGTGGCAAAACACAAACTCAAACACCAACATTCCCTGTGCCTGGTACTCCCAAATCTCTGCTAACAAGATGGATGGCTTATCAAAAAAAAAAAAACCTGAAGAAAAATCCACCTGCTACTGAGAAACACCTGATAACAAGACGGGTAGTTTACCACTACAGCTGAAGAAAAACCTATCTGAAATCTTTGTGTGATGTCCTCTAAATCTCTCTCTCATTTCTGCTTGACAGAGACATTCTTCCAGCTTCCCCACACAGTCTCGCAATCGACTGAACCTCCACCCTCTCCCTGCCTGCAACAGAACGGCACATCAGAAGTTCCGACATCTCACCCTGGACCACGGCCACTGAGGCTCCCAGCTCACTCGGGTCCCCAGACCACCTCATGGAACTCACCAGAGGACAGTCCCTCCTCCGCCCTCCGCCAACCTCCTCCCGCCCCGGCTGCCCAGCTACGACTCCGTGCACGCTCTCCATCACGGATCTGCACTCCCCCCACCCTCTCTCCACCCACTGCTGAGGAACCCCAGCACCTCAGGTGGGTGTGACAGCGGGTGTCTGCTCGATGGCATAGGGACTTGTACCGTGGGTTCTCGTGGCTACATGACTGCAATTCCTTGAGGACAAAGGCTGTTTTGTTCACCTCTGTGTCCCCAGAGGCCCCTGAATAAGTAAGCCCGTCTCATCATGAAATCATGATGAATCCAAATCACACTGGATGCAAAGTTAGTCACTCCAGATGTACACATATTGGTGACTCCCTCTGCTGTCCACCTGAAACTATCACAACAATGCTGACCGTCTATACTTCAATATAACATAAAAAGTTTAAAAAAAAAAAAAAAAAGAAACAAACATAGTCATCCCAGGGACAAACCTGAACTACGTACAATTAGAAGCTGACACATGGAACATGGGCACTAAAATAGGCCTCAGGGCCTTTGCACTTGCTGCTCCTTTTGCTTGGAACTCTCCTCTCCTGAGCCTCAGATGCTGCACCACCTTGAGGCCTCAGCTTGCCTGGCATGGCACCCCCTCAAATAGGTCCTCCCTGCTTACTCCATTTCATTCTCTAACACACTACACTGGCGTTCACAGCCCCAGCACAATTGGAAAGCTTGGTTGGTTATTTACTCCTTAGCCATCCCACTTCCCTAGGCTCTGTGGGGGAAGGGACCGTGCAGGTCTGGTTTGCCATGTACCAGTCCAGTACCTTGCGGCTTCCCAAGTGGCTCAGACAGTAAAGAATCTACCTGCAACACAGGAGACCTGGGTTCGATCCCTGGGTCAAGAAGATCTCCTGGAGAAGGGAATGGCAACCCACCCCAGTATTTTTGCCTGGTGAATTCCAAGGGTGGAAGAGCCTGGCAAGCTACAGTCACAAGAGTCAGACACGACTGAGTGACTAACACAATGACAACAAAACAAGTACCTCGGTGGTACCTGGCACACAGAGGGTGTCCATAACTGGATGTTACTCCGTGAGTGAACGAACGCCTGAGGGTATGCAGACAGGAGTGACCGCATGACCCTGGATCAGCGCACCCCCTGTGCAGTTACCAGAGTCTCTAAAGTACGACAGTATACTTACTTGTCCAACCTTCGAGAGTTTAAGTTCTCTTAAGGTATAGTCGTGAGCGGCACTTTCCTTGACGTTCCTAACGCGCATGACTCCATATTCTTTTAGTGCATACTCGTCAGGCCAGTACTTGACACATTTACTCTGGAAGGGGTCCAAGAAAAGAGTTAATCTCTGTGAACTCTGACATGAAAGCCTCAATCAGCAGAAAAGCAACATTCAAGTGTTGACTCCTAACATGGAAAAGGGCCTGCCTGGTGTCTGCTGGATTTTCAAAGAAAAGGAAAGAGTTCAAACTAAAGCAGCAGATGCAGGGAGAACCAGGGAGAAGCAGGAAGAGAAATCCAGTGTAGCAGAGTGGTTCATCTAAGTCACGCATCTGAGGAGAGTCAGTGCTTATTTATTTCTTTCTAAAGAACCAAGGAGGGATTTCCCTGACGATCCATTGGCTAAGACTCTGTGCTTCCAATTCATGGGGCCCGGGTTCGATCTCTGGTCTGGGAACTGGATCCCACATGCCACAACTGACCATTTGCATGCCTCAACCAAAGATCCTGCATACCGCAACCAAGACCCAGCAGAGCCAAATAAATATATTTTTTAAGAAAGGACTTGAACATATCTTTTTAAAAAAGAACTAAAGAGCAGAGAGCGGGGGACTACGGGGTGTGCAGGGTGCTGTCTAGCAACCACTGAGTGCTGAATTCCGGAGATCTGCCAGTCACTCTGCAGGGAAGACAGGCAGGGGCTCTGGAGGTGGATGGGCTACCCAATGAGCCAGACTGTCTGGTTCATTTCCGCGCCCGTGTAGGAGGCCTCTGCACCTTATCTAACCCAAGTGTGAACAACTCCAGCACAGAAAGGCAGCTGATGGAGTTTTGAACCAGCTGCTTTTTCTATATCCAGATCCACTTGATACCTGCTGCACACGTCACCCTCGCTTAACTGGGCACCTGGAAACGCTGAGCCTGCAATAGCTGCTGGCTTCAGGTTGGAAAATATGGCACTAGGGGAATCAGTCTTGCTGCCAAAGAGGAAGATACTTTGTTCAATGAGACATGGGTCTGCAGAGATCTGGTGATGCGTCCTGGGCAAAGAATGTTTTTGTGTCTTGCTTTTTTCCCCAGGAGCAGTCACCCACACCACTCACTTTCCACAGCCCTCAAGACACAACTACCAGCAAGAAAAATCTACCTGATACATTGTGAAGACACAGCAATTCACTGTTAAAAAACAAGAAATCAGAAAACAGCTGCAGACAACCCCCCAGTCAATGATTAATCGAAAGGAAACAAAATATGGTAGGAGAAAAGATCAACAGAAGAATTAATGGACAGCACTACTTTTTTGCTTGACATGCTTTATGCGGCCTTTTATTTATTATTCTGAATTTGGCTTTCCCTCCAGTATTTTGTAGATCCAAGTACCTCTTTGACAGATTTGATACAATTTTTATTATCCCCAAATGAACACTTTGACTATTAAATGTATGCAATGCTCTCACTGGTCAATCAATTCTAAGGGCTGCTGGTCACCCAAGAGAACACAAATCACAACTCCTAACACTGTAGCTGACTCTATGCGTCTGCAAACAACTGCGCCCTCCTCCCAGTTCTCCCAAACTCTGATGTAAACCTTGGCAAACAAATTCTAAAATGTGAGCACTGATACTTCAGCTTTTAAATTAAAAGCCCAGGAATCCAGAGTCTGGTTTTTCTTCTATGCACTGGCAGGGGGTGGGGTGGTGGGTAGAGATACCAAAAACAAACACAAGTTATTGGAAAGACCTGTGGGGAGACCAAGAGCACATCATGCCCTCTGCTCCAGCTGCAGAGTGAAGAGGGACAATGGGAACATAGGCGCAGGCCAGGAGAAGGAGGTAAGGAGTGGGGCAGGGTGACTGGTCCCAATGTCTGTCTGTTCTAGGAGCTTCTGGCAGCTCTTCTGAGAGGGACCAATCCTGATCCCTCTGAAGTAACCCGAGAACCCTCTCTTCCCAGCCCCCAACTCGGGCTCCTACAACTGCAACCAGAGAATGAGAATGGGTAGCCTTCTATAACTGCAACCAGGCAACTGGCAGGGTTCAGTTTTCCTTTCTACACTCAGAGCAGGTGATCCTCCCCTGAAGCAGAAATTATAAAAATGTTTTAACTTGTCCATTAACTCAAGAACACCTAATGCTACTGCGGGCAGCTGCTGGAGGAAGCCTTTGTTTCACCATGACCAGACCTGGCCCCAAAGGTATTCAGACGTGCTAACAACTAGCAGTACAACAACGAAAACCTTATAAGGGAACTCCTTGGTGGTCCAGTGGTTAGACTCCACGCTTTCACTGAGGAGGGCCAGGTTTTGATTCCTGCCCAGAAAACTAGGTATAGAACACTAGACCACGCAGTGCAGAAAACTACACCAGATTTCTTCCACTCCCCTTTTTCCAGAGGGTCCGTTAGGATAAGCTTAACATGTTTATTCAGTTCTTAACATGATCATAACACAATAGAACATAACATAACATGATAGAAGCAAGGTCCGATGCTGTAAAGAGCAATACTGCATAGGAACCTGGAATGTCAGGTCCATGANTGCATTGTATGATTTTGAGTCATTGGTAATGATCCTGGCTTTAAAAATCACCTTTTCTTATTCATATTTTGTTGCCTTAATATTTGCCATTATAGATTTGTTTCTTTGCTGTAAGTCTTATATTTTTTAATTAAATTATTTATGTATTAAAAAAATAAAATAAAATAAATATAAATAAAATTAAAAAAAAAAAAAAAAGAGTTAAGGCGCACTGTCTACACTCCAGCCACACCAAGTGTCTTGAACCCACCGTATTTCTTCAGGCCTTTATGTTCTTGTTCATGGCCTCTGCCTAGAATTCCTTTTCTCTGCCTTGAATACCTCTGAATGTTACTTTTTGGTCATTCATTAGGACCTATCCCAAATGCCGCCGCCCCGGGAAGCTCTCCTGACCCACTCAGCACGACCTCCCTGTGTCTCACGATACCCACACACGATCTGCAGCACCGCCCTGCGTGAGTGCTCCTGTCACACTGAATACAGCTATGTCTTTACAACCTGTCTTTTCTATTAGAGAGCATGGACCACCCCTGTTTCCTATAACCAGCTCAGCATCCAGCACAAAGCAGGCCCTCCAAATGTATCTGCTGCTGCTGCTGCTGCTAAGTCGCTTCAGTCGTGTCCGACTCTGTGCGACCCCATAGACGGCAGCCCACCAGGCTCCCTCATCCCTGGGATTCTCCAGGCAAGAACACTGGAGCAGGTTGCCATTTCCTTCTCCAATGCATGAAAGTGAAACGTGAAAGTGAAGTTGCTCAGTCGTGTCTGACTCTTAGCGACCCCATGGACTGCAGCCCACCAGGCTCCTCCGTCCATGGGATTCTCCAGGCAAGAGTACTGGTAGATGGACAAATAAATACAGGAAGGGGTTGGGGGGTGGGAGGGAGACAGAGAAACCACAGACCATCATTGGCGATGGCCATGAACTGCAGGCTCCACACTCAGCATTCCATGTTGACACCGTTGACCTGGCCTTCAACATAAAGGAAAGCCACTGGAGGCAAAATATGAGATCAGCATTTCCCCATCTTTAGTCACCTGAAAAGCATATTTAAGGGAATTCCCTGACAGTCCAGTAGTTAGGACTTCAAGCTTTCACTTCCAAGGCTGCTGATTCAATCCCTGGTCAAAGAACAAAGATCCCACAAGCTGCACAGCACAGCCAAAAACAAAAAGATAAATGAAAACAAAGAAAGGAAAGCATCTTCAAGATGCTGTCTCATCTTGGCACACTGCCTATTATATCAGTTGTTTTCTTAAACTAACCTCCACTTTTTCCCCTTTGGAAGATGTATTTCAAAAGAAAACTACATATTACTAGCACATAAGAAAACCACTATCACTTGCCATATATAGAAGGAAACCGGAAGAAGGAATATAATAAAAATGAAATATTGTCAAATCCTACCTAGATATTCTAGCATGCCTGAAAGTGAAAGTTGCTCAGTTGTGTCCGACTCTTTACTGTCCATGGAATCTCCAGGCCAGAATACTGGAGTAGGTAGCCTGTCCCTTCTCCAGCAGATCTTCCCTACCCAAAATCGAACCAGAGTCTCCTGCATTGCAGGCCGATTCTTTACCAGCTGAGCTACCAGGGAAGCCCTGGTATGCCTGAGGCTTTACTTAAAAAAAAAAAAAGGTATACTGGCAAGTGTTAAGAAACAGATGTTGCTGCTGTGCAGTCACTACTAAGTCGTGTCTCACTCTTTTGTGAACCCATGGACTGTAGCCTGCCAGGCTCCTCTGTTCATGGGATCTCCAGGCAAGGATACTGGAGCCACTTCTTTCTACAGGGGATCTTCCTGACCCAGAGATCAAACCTGCATC
Source organism: Neotragus moschatus (assembly GCA_006410615.1). Lineage (NCBI taxonomy): Eukaryota > Metazoa > Chordata > Mammalia > Artiodactyla > Bovidae > Neotragus > Neotragus moschatus. The sequence goes on along the minus strand of SJYA01002485.1, from coordinate 5,314,254 downwards.
TCCTGCACTGGCAGGTAGATTCTTTACCACTAAGCCACCAGGGAAGCCCAGAGGTAGATGTAAGAGGCATATTAAAACTGTACTCAGACCTTCTCCTAAGCCATGACCAAAGAATAAGGGTTAAAGAGAAAAAAAAGAGAAAACCTTCTTGATTCACTAATTTAATCTTACTGTAATAGGGCCGCCGAAAATCACCTCACACACCAAGAACACTTTGCTAGAATAATCCAGACTTCCAGGCTGAGGAAAGCCTCACCAATACTCAGCACTTGCTGGCTGGACCATCTACTCGGCTCAGCCTCTGGCTTCCCTCATCCTGCATTAAGTTACCAACCATCTCTTCCACGCGAAAAGTTTAAACAGAACACAAGTTGAGACAGTTTGGGCCCTGGAGTCTTCCAGAAAGGACAGGCCCAGGGGCCCTGTGTCCCTGGCTTTGCCGGGTGCTGACTGCCGGTGGCTGGCAGCTGTCATGGATTAGAACTGAGTAACCGTGTGTCTCCCACTCCAGCCCTGCCCCCTCCTCAGACCCCATCAGCCTGTTCTCAACTATGCCTGGGGCCCACTTGCCTGAACACAATTCATTTCTCACAGTGGACGGCTGCCATTCCTCTAGAGTGAGGCTGAAAATAAAAGGAACTCAGAAGTTGTGAGCTTCTGTGCTCTGCCAGCAGAGGCTCCCCAACAGCACCCGAGATTATCAGCTACCACCTGCTAAGGGGTGCTTTCTCCCTGGCACCAGGCTGGTGGACCAGGCATTGTAACCAAGCCCTGCCCCCAGGAGGTTACAATCCCTTCCACGTTGATCTTCCACGAACTCCCTCTCAGCCACCCCCAGGTCACCAAAAGCTGTGAATGACCTGCAGCTGACTGTCACTGTTTCTGTCCCCATTATCCACTGGACCAAGCAGGATGTCAGTGATAAGGTGTGGGACAGGAAGCTAAAAGGATAGTACAAAACTAGAGAAAAGCCCATGTACAACCAACAGCGACAAAAAACACTGTAAAGCTTGGGCCCAGGCTGCAAGATATCCCATTTTCCCAAGCAATACAACCAAAGATTTGCACCCAAGGATGAACCCTCCAAAAGGACCAGAGGCTAGCTACAGTCACCTCATTACATGAGCCAAAGCTGATCAACAAATCAAATGGTTAAGCCTTTATAAAAGCCATGAAGAGAAAGATAATCCCCTGATCCACACTACACATTAGGAGTGCCCAGCAGCACAACCAGTGTGGACAGAACGGGTGTTCACAGTGCAGAACCATCCCTTACATGTATGGCTGTTGAACATCCCTGCTCCCCACACCCGGACCCCTGCCAGTCCCAGCCCAAAAGCCAGTAGCAGCATTCTCAGTCTCTGTGATGATCGAAAGAGACCCCTCGAAACACCCCCTCACAGACTTCCAAGTCCTCTGATTAAAGGCCACTGGAACTGGCTCTTGAACAGAATGTCATGAATGCAAGTGGAAAAACAGGATCAAAGAAAGACAGACATACAACAAGTGAATGGGCAGAGCCAGGCAGCCCCACGCGCCAGGACATGGCCTGAGAACCATTTGTCCTCACTGCTCTGAGCAACCAGGACTAATTGCTAAGGGGGGAAAAAAATAATGCCATTAACCATTAGGGACAGACCAAGTTGAACAGTTACTTTATTTTTTTAATTCTAATTCTTCTTATTATTATTTTTTGGCTGCACTGAGCCTTTGCTGAGGCGTGCAGGCTTTCTCCAGTTGTGGAGTACGGGCTCTCGAGCACACGGGATCAGCAGTCCTGACACACAAGCTCTCTAGCTGTGGCACGCAGACTTCTCTAGCTGCAGTGCATGGGCTTAGTCACTGTGCGGCATGTGGGCTGTGGCATCTCAGTTCCCTGACCAGGGATTGAACCTGCATCCCCTGCATTGGAAGGTGAATTCTTAACCACTGGACCACCAGGGAAATCCCAACAGTTACTTTATTTTTAAAAACAAACTAGGAGGGGAGGAAACAAGAATAACAAAGTACTACTAAGTGTTAAGTTGAGTGTTGGGAAAAAGAAGGTTCATCATCCTATTTTCTCAAATTCAGGGTGTGCGAAAATATCAATAATAAAAGAAGGTTTCCATAAATTGTAGAAAAGAAAACCAGATGTGTAAAAGCTGCTATTAACTCTCCCGCTACATATGCATGGCTGGCCTCCTGAAGGAGAGAGAAGGCTGAGAAGGGCTGCTGGGCCGATGGCCTCTCTGATTTGGGGCCACGAATAAGAAGACAGTGGTAACCATGTGGGCAGGCTCCACATGTGCAGGCCTTCTTCCCCGTCTGAATGAACTTCTGTTTCCCTTTGGTGTCTGCCCTCCTCAAAAAGGAACACTGGAATTCTCACTCTGTCCTCTTTACTACAAACTCTGCAATGTTATCAGGCACCACTGGCAGGTGAAAGCCCCCACTTCCAGATGCTATGCGACCTGGCCTTTCACCACTTCCTCACGGTGGAGTCTGAGCGGTTAGTCTCGAATAAGTCCACGGCAATCTCGAGAAATGAAAGGGCTGATGGAGTCTCTCATGGTCAGAGAAGGTCCTTACTGATGGACAAGCACTTACAAAGCACCATGAACAGACAAAACCAACCTAAGATCTGGTTCCTTTCCAGGTGCATGTTGTAAGTCAAGTATCACCTTCCTCCAACAAGGGGAAGAATAAGTGGAAAAACACATTTAGAAGACACAGTCCCCAGATGAGAATAGGATCTGACACAGGAAATAGCAGCCCAGAGCACAAGACAAATCCATCACTAATAATCTGCCATTCAGTGTGTAATAAATTAGGTGATGTGGAACTTTGGGAGTGAGATTCATGAAAATGAAGGGAAGGTGGTTTCTGGGAGGAGCTGAGGCTTGAGGTGGGTGAGGGGTGAGGCAGAGGCAGAGGAGTGCAAGGAAGAAGACAAGACATCCAGCAAGGGAGGGATGCAAGCAAAGGTGGCTCAGAGGCCAGAGCTAGTAACCTCAGAGTTGGGGGGAAGGAAACTGGTCAGAGTCCGGAAGTTGTGCAGCCAGTGGTGGGGAATGAGGTCAGGCGCGGAGCTAGCGGGCTTTGGGAGATCTTCAACAGCTGAGCAGCACAGTGCAATGGACTGGGAGTCAGAAGTTCTGAAAGTTCAAACCACAGCCAACTATTTGCCCGCCACATCCTTGGGGACAGCTTTCTCCCTTTCTTCCAGGTACTTCGTCTTCAGAATGAAAATGCTATACCTCTGGTGGGACATGGGGAGCCACTGCAGGTTTGTAAGCAGAAGAGTGACGGGAGAAATGCTGGGAACAGACGAGCACAAAGGGTGAATGGAAGGGCAGAGGTCAAGGGTAAAAAAGCAGCTGGTGTCCTGTGGGGCGATGAGCACCTACAGCCCTGGCATCAGGTGAGACTCCTGTCTCAGCCGCTGCCCGCCTGGGTGGTCCTGGGGAGTTGCCCTGATCGTAGAGCGTCCAGGGACACAAGATCTACCTCCCTCAAAAGATCTAGGGACACAATGAGATGACTTCCTTAGCCCACAGCACAACATCAAACAGACCATAAGTGCTGGCTTGCTTCCTTCCTTCCTCTAAAAACAGAAAGACAACTAGAAAAGGAAAATCAACCAGACCTGGTGCATGACAATCAGAGAAAGAGGAGAAAGACGAGTTAAGGAATGGTCCGAGGATTCCAGCACACAGAGTCAGAGAATATACAGGACAAGCACCAGAGATGGAGATGTAAAACCGGATAGTTGGTTTGAAGGCAAAAATAAAATAACAGGTCTGGTTGTGAATGCTTGAATCTGAAGAGATATGAAAGCCAACAAGTGTGGAAGGCACAAATCAAAAGGTAAAACCAGAGCCTGGAAGCCACTTGGTGTAACCAGAGTGGGATCAAAATGGACATGCTCTCAGTGAAGAGCAATTTTAAAGCCAGAAGAGCACAGGGCCTAGGCCATGTCTTGGAGAACCAGCAGAGTTAACTGGTCAGAAGAGAGAGCAGTGAACAGCAAGAAGGGCACACGGGATGGGAGGAAGGAATAAACCAGGCACATGCTGCTATCAGAGAAACGAAAAGATGGTGGGAAAGAGAGGTGGACAGCTGTCCCAAGACTGGCTCACAGGAGAAAAAGGCCAGAGAAAAGACTGTTTTTCAAATCACAATTAAGAAAACCTTTGGCGGAACCTCCCTGGTGGTCCAGTGGTTAAGAATCTGCCTTCCAATGCAGGGGACACAGGTTCAATCCCTGGCTGGGAAACTAAGATCCCACGTGCTTCAAGGCAACCAAGCCTGCGTGTTGCAACTGGAGAGCCTATGCACCACAAATACTGAGCCCGTGTGCCACAATGAAGACCAAGCACAGCCCCCCATAAAAGAAAGAAAGAAGGCCACTGGTGTCTTGTAAAAGTGTTATTTCAATATACTGGGGACTGTCACATTCCAAAGTTAAGGAAGAAAGGGGCTAAGAAGAAATGGAGGCCACAATACAGGCCCACTGGATGGAGAAGACAGAAGGACAACCACAGGTGTAGAAAGCACCAAGGGTGTTCAAAAGCAAAGGGGAAAGTTAAGCAGAGACGTGAAAGTACCTGGAAGTATCTCAGGTTCTTCAATTCTCTATAAAGACATCAGGCAGCTCCAGCAAATGAAAACATTCCTCAAGAGAAAAACCTGACACTGGAGAGGCGCAGAACAAAAGCAGAAGGGGAGGGAGGTTGAAAGAGAAAGAGTTCAAAGGAAACAAAGGAATTTCTCCAGAATGAAGCTTGTGGAATAGACCCCCTTAGCCACTGTGATGCTCTACCTGCAAGAAGATAGCAGCTGGGAGCTCGGGCCTGGATGGAAAACCCTGATGACAGCTTCAAGGCTGCCATCCTAGGGCATTTTTAAGCATGAGGTTGGAGCCCTGGTTGGGGGCTGTTGTTCAACATGGGTTTGCTTAGTCACCCAGCGGAAGATTTCCGCTAGAGATCACCAGCAAGAATCATTATTCGAGGCACAGCTTTGGGGTGCAGTTAAAAGTCTTGTCTCCATAAAAACCTAACCACCTCCAAGGAGAATTTATAGCTCCCCTGAGCGGATGTAATCACTTGAAAGAAATCAAACCAGACTGTGGGTTTGAAGATAGGCACGAGCTCCTTCCGGAGACACACTGGCTGGCAGAGTTGCTGGCAGAATCCAGGACATCTGTGTGGCTGTCAGCGAACTGCCTGCAATGCCCATGCAAACGGAGAACAGTTTCAGACCATGACAGGGAAGAGATGCTTGTGTATAATGGAAGGAGGATGGGCTTTGAAGAAAAACCAAAATACTGAGGAAAACAAGCTTTAAAGCACTTTGTAAAACAGAACCCCAGTGAAGGTGTGCCGGGTTTATCTGTGTTTTTTTTTTAAGTCAGAAAGTTAATAACTGAAATCTTTCTGAAATTCATTACTGCGACCTTGAATGACATCGTTTTAAGCAAGTTTGTAGAGAGGCTGCAGGGACTAAAATGTGCATCCGCCAAGCCTCCGACAGGGACTCCAAATGAGAAGTGCATGAGAATAAAGAGGGACATATCAAAGCAAAGCCTGGAACATTCCTCCATACTTTTTAAGCGTCAGAGATCTGTTCCCTACTGAATATAATAAGCAAAGGGTCCAAAGCCAGTACAAATCTCTGTTGCTACTGAAAACAGCTCACACTTGACAAAACACAAAAACATATGTTGTGCCTACTGTGTGCCAGGCGCTTTGCTGGATTCTGGGGCTACAGTGAACAAAACAAAACAAAAAGGACTACCTGTCTTTGCAGGGCCACAGACTCACCTGGACTATTTTCTTAGATAATATGCATACAGCAGACATAAAACAGCAGGGTTGAAGTGTATCTATTTGTTCACCAACAGTTTCATGTGAACAAAGCCATAACTCATACTGGGCTTCCCAGGTGGTGCTAGTGGTAAAGAACCCACCTACCAATGTAGGATTCATGCTTTTGAGCTGTTATGCTAGACAAGACCCTTGAGAATCCCTTGGACTGCAAGGAGATCAAATCAGTCAATCCTAAACGAAATCAGTCCTGAATGTTCACTGGAAGGACTGATGCTGAAGCTGAAACTCCAATACTTTGGCCACCTGATGCGAAGAACTGACTCACTGGAAAGACCCTGATGCTGGGAAAAACTGAAGGCAGGATGAGAAGGGAGGCAACAGAGGATAAGATGGTTGGATGGCACCACTGACTTGATGGAAATGAGTTTGAACAAGCTCCGGGAGCTGGTGATGGGACAGGGAAGCCTGGTGTGCTGCAGTCCATGGGGTCACAAAGAGCCGGACACAACTGAGCAACTAATCTGAACTGAACCAATGAAGGAGATGTAAGAGAAGCAGGTTTGATCTCTGGGTCAGAAAGATTCCCTGGAGGAGGAAATGGCAACCCACTCCAGTATTCTTGCCTGGAGAATCCCTTGGATAGAGGAGCCTGGCCGGCCACAGTCCATGGGGTCACAGTCGGACATGACTGAAGCAACTTAGCACACACACTCTCACGCGTGATGCACAAGTGGTGATTTCGGGTTTCAGGTCACTTGCACATCACAGGGACAGAACGGCAGGGTCATAACCTACCTGTTCATTTATTTAATGTCAGTCTCATTTTAACAGAACTTCAGTTCATTTCACCAAATCTAGAAATATTGTCCACCTCTTCGCAGTCATGAGCAGATACACAAGAGACACAAGATGTTTACAGAAAAGGGCAAACTCATTTTACCACAGTAAATGTGGTTTTTAAAAAAAGAAAGGTGGGGGAGAAAGAAAAAAAGATGGAGACTCTACAGGGAAGAAAAATCAAAGCTTGGGTTTGCAACATTTTGATCACACCACATGACCTAGAAGAAAACCATCAATCTGAATTTATTTCAGGAGCAAAGGAGGAAAGAACCAAAGAGTTTCAGAAGAGACTTTGTATATTTTAAGATGTGTCAAGATCGGAAGATCGGAAGTAATTTGTGAGTGTCTTCTGGGAGAAATAGCTGAAAGAACACCCAGAATTTTACAGAAAACCAGAAGCCTGGCATACAGACAAACAAAACGTACCTATCAGAGCTAAATTCTCAATGGCACTGCAACTTAGAGCTCTGGTTGACTTTAAAGACCATAGAACACACAGTAAGAAGGAACTAATCCCAAATTTATCACCTTTTGGGAAAAAACTAAGGTGCAACCACTAAAATAATAATGCCTTGCTGTTGGATCAAGCTTTACCTTCGGAGGACTTCTCTAATGAGTCTCTGCTTCCACAGACCTAAGTTCTTCTATAATGGTTCGCTCTGTTCCCAGCCTTATTCCCCTGGCCCCAACTTTAAAGGGCATTTTTATAAAAAATTGACTGGATTTAAGAAGCAGGTACATAAGAGATCTAGAAAGCAGGCCACCAGCTGTTTGGATCTAGCTTCAGTTTAAATGAAATGATAATGCCCTGCGTGCCTGACAATTCATCACCCCAGCCTGACCTCTGAAGAGGATATAGGAGAGTTCAGACATGATCTTGTTTCTCTCCCACTTCCCCTGAAAGCTAACTCAGTTCTCCCTCATTTTGTTGTTAATAATGTATAAAACATGAACTGAATTTGACATGTCACAGAGTGAAACCATCAGGTGAGCATTTAGAGTCAACCTTCTTTCCATGGCCAGAAAAGTCAGGTTAGGCACCTTCCTTCTAAGTTCTTATCCTGACCCTACCAATGGGATCATGAAAAACTGCCTACTGCCACAAGTGGCAGGAAGGACTTAAGTCTCTTTAAGCATTGCCTAAGTGAACTTAACAAATCCACCACTGCACCAGATATCCAAATGGCTGCTATAATTTTTTAAAAGTTCATAGTCACTTTACAGTTTCCCTGGTGGCTCAGTGGTTAAGAATCTGACGGCCAGTGTAGAAGACACAAGAGACACAGGTTTAACCCCTGAGTCAGGAAGATCCCCTGGACAAGGAAATGGCATCTCACTCCAGTATTCTTACCTGGAAAATCCCATGGACAGAGGAGCCTGGCAGGGTACAGTCCATGGGCTCGCAAAGAATCAGACACGACTGAGAGACTAAGCACGCACACACGGTCACATTTTACAGGGAAAGTGGTTGATGCCAATGACTGCCCCAGTTATTTTAAAGTGTAATATAAAAATGGGTCTAGATTACAAAATTACTCACCATATACTTCTTATAATTATTTCTTATATTTACCAAAAAGGTTTGATATTTTAAAATTTCAATTAAAAACAGTACTTTTCAGACTTTAAATATGCTAACCAAAACCATGCAGGATAGATAATAAAGATTAAAGATGAACAGGGAGTTTCCTGGGAGTCAGTGCTTAGGCTTCAGAGCTTTCACTGCTGCGGCCCAGTTCAGTCCCTGATCAGGGAACTGAGATCTAGCAAGCCATGTGGCACAGCCAAAAAAGAATAAAGACGAGCAACAACCATCACTTTTTAAAAAAATACAGACTAACAAAAAAAAAGAAGTTAATATTAACAATAATCCACGAAAATAGAGAAACAAGCGTGCACAAGGCTATCCACTGTATCTTCTTTCATTTGCAAACTATCCAAATGCTGATCAATAAGCTGAATAGACTATGGTACATCCCCACAATGGAGTATTATGCAGTAAAAATGAATGAAGATCATCTGTAGACACCATTGTCCGGTGGATCTCCAATGTAACACAAAGACAATGCTGGAAAAAAAGGGTGGAAAATGTTGCTACTATTTATCCACGAAAGGATGGGTTATGAAATTACAGATACATTATTTGCTTATGCTTTTTGAAAGGCAATGATAAGCTACAATTTTTTTTTAAGGGCTATAAATATAAGGAGGAAAAGATGGGAATAGAAGGTAGACTTCTTTGAATGTATTTTTTTATATCTGACTTTAGAATCAAAGGTAATATTTTATATAATTACAAATAAAATTTTATAGAAAGAAATTTCTGAAATTCAAATATAAAATGAAACAACCTAACTGTATATCCAGTTAGAAAATAACCATATAGAGAAGAACTATTACAAATGAATTGAAAGAACAGTAATATGACTCTATTTCTCTGAAGGAACTACCTTAAGGATTAAAAAATAAAAACTAGGAAAACTGTTTTCAGTAATCATATTATTACAGGTAGTGGCAGTCTTATAATTCTAAGCCCTAAATTTGAATTGAAAGTTTCATTTGGACTCATAAGTTCTTTCAAGAAAATAACTTTTTCTAGCTCCACCCACTGAGAAGGCAATAACCAACCTTATAGCAATAAGCACTTCTGGCTCCTGGACTATAGTCTCTAAATACCAATTCCCAAGAAAGGAAGGAAGAGAAGGAAGGGGGAAAAGGGAGGAAAGAGAGAAGCTAACTCACTCCTTAGAGAAATGACTGATTCTAGTTCTAACATAGGAAATGTATTACCCTGTAACAACTTATTAAACCAGAAAGTTAAGGAATCTAGCAAAAACTACTAGAGTTGTACAGGAAGGAGTAGGAGTCACTTGCAGACGCTCCCAGTGGCAAAAGCTAAAATAATTTGAGCACCAAAAATGATAATGAATGCTGTAAACAGACGCACACTGAATGTGTTAAAACTTCATGAGTAGGGCTCCTCTGGCAGTCCAGTGGTTAAGAATCTGCTTTGTGTGTGGGAAACGAATCGTCGGTATGTATTCGGTACAGGATACAGGATGCTTGGGACTGGTGCACGGGGATGATCCAGAGAGTTGATGTGGAATGGGAGGTGGGGAGGGGGGTTCAAGATTGGGAACTCATGTACACCTTAGATGAAAAAAAATTAAAAAAATAAATAAATAAAAAGAATCTGCTTTGTGATGCACTGGACATCAGTTCGATCCCTGGTCTGGGAGGATCTCACATGCTGCAGAGTAATTAGGCCCATATGCCCACAACTTCTAAGCCCCCAGCCTGTGAGCCACGACTATTGAAGTCTGTGCACCTAGAGACTGTGCTGCACAAGAGAGGCCACTACACTGAGAAGCCTGCGTGCCCCAACTAGAGAGTAGCCTCCGCTTGTCACAGCTAGAGAAAGACCATGCATGGCAATGTAAGACCCCTGCACAGCCATAATAAATAAATAATAGAAATTAAAATGTAAGGTACCAGTGCAAAAATAAAATAAAAATAAAGAAGTACAAAACGTTTTTAAAAATCCATGAGCACATATTGATAAAAAAATTTTTTTTGGAGAATGCTATTTTGAAAACTACTTAGTAAAAAGGAAGAGAATCAAACACTTATCTTGTCTTTGGTGACAAGCACCTCCTGACACACCAACATATATGCAGTCCTGCTGAAGAAAAACTGGATCTGACAAAGCTTCTAGATAGACCAACCTACAAAAAAATACAGGGGACGTCCCTGGTGGTCCAGTGGTTAAGACTCCGTGCTCCCAATGCAGGGTGCATGGGCTGGATCCCTGCTTGGGGAACGAAGATCCCACATGCCATGCAGCGCAGCCAAAGAAGAAAGAAGGGGGAGGTGGGGGTGCTAGCCTGTTCTTAGAGCCTCCCACATGAGAACATTTAGAGGCTTAGGATTTTAAAACAGAGATCCAGGGGGAACTTATTTGAAAAATGATCCAACAACAACAACGACAAGAGACAACTAGTATAATGANGGGATGATCCAGAGAGTTGATGTGGAATGGGAGGTGGGGAGGGGGGTTCAAGATTGGGAACTCATGTACACCTTAGATGAAAAAAAATTAAAAAAATAAATAAATAAAAAGAATCTGCTTTGTGATGCACTGGACATCAGTTCGATCCCTGGTCTGGGAGGATCTCACATGCTGCAGAGTAATTAGGCCCATATGCCCACAACTTCTAAGCCCCCAGCCTGTGAGCCACGACTATTGAAGTCTGTGCACCTAGAGACTGTGCTGCACAAGAGAGGCCACTACACTGAGAAGCCTGCGTGCCCCAACTAGAGAGTAGCCTCCGCTTGTCACAGCTAGAGAAAGACCATGCATGGCAATGTAAGACCCCTGCACAGCCATAATAAATAAATAATAGAAATTAAAATGTAAGGTACCAGTGCAAAAATAAAATAAAAATAAAGAAGTACAAAACGTTTTTAAAAATCCATGAGCACATATTGATAAAAAAATTTTTTTTGGAGAATGCTATTTTGAAAACTACTTAGTAAAAAGGAAGAGAATCAAACACTTATCTTGTCTTTGGTGACAAGCACCTCCTGACACACCAACATATATGCAGTCCTGCTGAAGAAAAACTGGATCTGACAAAGCTTCTAGATAGACCAACCTACAAAAAAATACAGGGGACGTCCCTGGTGGTCCAGTGGTTAAGACTCCGTGCTCCCAATGCAGGGTGCATGGGCTGGATCCCTGCTTGGGGAACGAAGATCCCACATGCCATGCAGCGCAGCCAAAGAAGAAAGAAGGGGGAGGTGGGGGTGCTAGCCTGTTCTTAGAGCCTCCCACATGAGAACATTTAGAGGCTTAGGATTTTAAAACAGAGATCCAGGGGGAACTTATTTGAAAAATGATCCAACAACAACAACGACAAGAGACAACTAGTATAATGAGAACAATGACTACTATTTGATGAATCTTCATTATAAGTGGAATGTGGTATAAAAAGACTGGCCAGGTAACAACAATTGTTAATGTTGGGTGACAGGTATATACTGCTACAATCAGATGATTCTCTCTGTACTTGTATATATTTGAAATTTTACATAATAAAAAGTTTTTTTAAAAAATAGGTTTTACATTCAAATTCTGATGTAAGATTTCTGAAATTTCTGTTCTTATCCATCTCTCAACTCAAAGCTCCTTAAAGACAAAACCCTGTCCATCTTGTTCACCAGGGCGTCCTTGGTGACTAACCCAATGCTGGTATAAAGGAATAAACATGAGGTCAAATCCCTGGTCAGGAACACAGAGCAAAGACCATGACTGTTCTATTCTGTACCCACCCTCAGTGCTGCAATTCAATCACTATTCATGGTACAGAATGCTGGACAATTTACTCAGCCTCTCTGAGCCTGAAGGCTCCTCCCTCATCTGTAAAATGGAAATAATATCTCACCAAGGTGATCTGACATATAGTGGTTAAAAGGACTCCATGTGGCCATTTATTTGTTCATTCATTCCACAAATATTTATGAATCCTAAAGTCCTACAAAAAGTATGGAATGATCATTCCCATAAACAGAATAACAATAATATAATAATATAAATATCAGCTAAATGTAAATACTCATTCAACAAACATTTATGGAGCTTCTGCTGGTTACTAGGCATGCTGCTTAAAGGTAACTATGAAGATAGATACAGCACACACACACAAATTGTTTTTAAGGACGTTTCCTGTCAAAGCGATGACAAGGGAGAGAACAAGGTTACAACGGTGACACATCTCACTGCAACAGGAACACAGCCCACTCCCACTGCGGACACTCTCCTACCCAAGCTGGTTTCAGGAGAGAAATCAGTTAACCTCTGAAAAGGCATAAACTTCCAGATTATACCTTATAAAAGGTATAAGCTCCCAGATTAAAGCCACATTGAGCTAACTGTCTTTTACTTATTTGCTGCAGCAAAGCTATATATTCTTCCTAAAGATCCCAGCCAATGCTGGAAATCTTCTGAACAATTAGGTACTTTTGTGTTTCTGGGATTTTGCCAGCTGTCCAAACCAAAAGAGACAAATCCATGAGCCAAATGGCTCATTCATTTAATATTAACTGCCAACTCCTTTCTCCTAGAACATAACGCCAACTTTTTTGAAAAAGCCCCCTCAGCAACTTGCTCCATGTCAATCAATGACCAAATTAAGAAGAGCTGCAGATCCAAGTGAGTGAGTGGGATCCAATCCCAAACACAAGACTAACTTCCCTTCCACTAAGAATAGGATTTAATAAATCATGTAAAAAAATGCTTTTTCATAACTTACCTCAAATTCTTCCCAAAAGCCTTGTTTGACTTTATCTGTGGTCTCAGCTAATTTGCTTAGTTCTCGAACCCGACTTTCTATTTCAGCAGCATTGATACGAGTTGTGTTGAGGGGCTAATCAAATTCAGCAGTCGGTGCAAAATGAAGAAAGTATTACAGAAAAAAGTGTCAATGCAAAAAAAAAAAAAAAGACTTCTATGTTGGCATTCTTAAAAGCAAGGACAGGAAGTTCACAGTATTCACAATAAAAGTGTTCAAACAGAGTTTCACTTTCCTTTCTGTTTGGTCAGGAAATACTTTCTTGAATCTCCACATACTTTACTCTGCTAATATAAATTCAAACCAATTTTTCTTTATAAATAGACCACATGTTAGAGATGATGTCATTTGCCACTAAGTAATGAGTGAGTTTTAAAATAGCAGTAACTCCCAAGTGAAAAGCAATGATCACCTAAAGATAATCAAAGCTGGATTTACAATGAAAACTTTGTCAAAATTTTGCTTTAAAACTCCGTAAGGCCTTTTGAATTATATATGAAAACAGTCATGAAAATGATGTAATCCCTAGAAATTCGTTTACAAATACTAAGGAAGAAGGTAATGAGTGGACTAATAAATGAAATAAGACTTTATGAGTTGATATAATTGAAGCTGGATGATGGGTACGTGGAGGTTTATGATACTATTCTACTTCCATCTGGAATATTTTATGTTGGGACTGCTTTAATTATATAAGGAGGTGGAGTTTAGCTTTCCAATATGCTTACCTGCTTGAGTTGTAGTACTGTGCCCAATGTTTCTACCATAGGATTCTTCTTGTAATGCTCCACGAGGTCTGTCAAAGAGTCAAACCGTTCTCCTCCACCAACATCATATTTCAGTTCCTTTCATGACAAAAACAACAAAAAGAATTACGCTCATGACCTTTATGTTAAATGACTGCTTTTCCCAACTCAGGTACAGAGACTAACTCTCCCCCAACTTGGTTGTCTTAAAAACCAATAGCTTCATAACCGCAGTAGCTGGGAAAACAAAGCAACTTAACACAACTGGAGTAGACAAGATGAAACTGGAATGCTGTCCAGACCAATCCCCAGAGAATTATCACTATCTGATCTGTTTAGCAGCTCCCTGTTTTCAGAGCTTGTCTTTGAACCTGACTTAGAGCCTATTTAGCCCTGCCTTCAGGGGATCTCCCTAAAACAATCCATAGTAACTGTTTAATATCACAGCTGCCTAAGGCAGCAATACCAGTCAATGCTTTATAAGAGACTGAGCAAAAACTTAAAAGGAACATCCAGGCAACGTCCATAGCGGGCTCTGAAAACCTCCAACATGCTCTTCAGAATCTAGAAGGACAGGTGCATGTGCAGGGCTATGTGAAGTTCAGGAAAGATCCAAAAAGGCTCTAATCTTTATCTCTGGCTGATTCTGAGGTTGTGTGCAAGCAGGAAATAAAGGCTAAGGCCAAGTTTTAAGGTACCAGAGCACTAAAAGCCGACATGCCCCAACACACACACACACAGACACACACACACACAGAGCCATGCTGGCACAGTCTGGGAGATTTAATGTTTCAAGGCACCTAAGGAAATCTCTGTGCAACCATCAGGTGATCACTATGCTACCCAAGCAGAGACATCAGTGGCTCCACATGACAAAGAATGTAGGAAAGTCAATAAACATACAAACAGCTACTATAGGAACGATAAAAAGCAGCAACAACAAACCCTGGGAAAGGAGGACATCAGACTTCCAGAGCTGCCACATAATACTGCTTTAACTGTCTAGTTTCTGGGAATTTCCTGGTAGTCCAGTGGTTAGGACTCCAAGTTTCCACTACAGAGGGCCCAGATTCAATCCCTGGTTGGGAAACTTAGATCCCACAAGCCATATGGCATGGGGGAAATTTTTTTAATAAGTAAAATATTTTGCTGTTCACCTGAAACTATCACAACATTATTAAATGGCTATACTCCAATACAAAATAAAAAGTTTTAAAAAATAAAATGTCTAGTTTCCAACAAAAACTCATGAGCCACGCAAAGAAACCAGAAAACTATGGACCATATTTTGGGAACGGGAGGAAAGCATTCAGTAGAAACTGTCCTTGAGAAAGTATGGACAAAACTTTAAACTAGCTAGTATAATAAAGGAAACTATACAAACTAAAAGAAAACATGAACATCGCATCTCACCAAATAGAGGATATCATGAAAACGTTTACACAGGTGCATTATTCACGAGAGCCAAAATGCCCATCAGTTGTTTAATGGGTAAACAAAATGTGGTATATATCCGTACGACAGAAAGTTTGACATTAGAGTTTACTGACACATGCGACAATATGGATAAGTCTTGAGAAACATCCTAAGGAAAAGAAGTCTGTCACAAAAGGCCACATATTACATGAGTCCATCTATATAAAACACCCCAAACAGGCAAATCCATTGAAATGAAGAGATTAGTGGCTGCCAAGAGTTGGGGAGAGGGAGAAAGATACGGAGTGACTGGTAAAGAACACAGTTTCTTTTCGGGGTGATGAGAATATTCTGGAATTAGTGTTATTGGCTGCATAATTTGTAAATATAGTAAAAAAACAAACAAACAAACACCAAACTGTCCACTCTAAAAAGAGTGAATTTCATGGTGCATGAATTATATCTCAATAAAGCTGTTTTTTAAAAAAAAAAATCTTATTAAAAAACCAAAGCAATAAGTGAATACACAGTTACTATTTAAGAAACTATGTGAATG
Source organism: Neotragus moschatus (assembly GCA_006410615.1). Classification (NCBI taxonomy): domain Eukaryota; kingdom Metazoa; phylum Chordata; class Mammalia; order Artiodactyla; family Bovidae; genus Neotragus; species Neotragus moschatus. Next base: position 5,298,533 of record SJYA01002485.1, on the reverse strand, counting down.
TATATTATCATATGTGAAATAGATCACCAGTCCAGGTTCAATGCACGAGACAGCGTGCTCAGGGCTGGTGCACTGGGATGACCCTGAGGGATGGGATGGGGAGGGAGGAGGGAGGAGGGAGGAAGGGTCAGGACAAGGAACACATGTACATCCATGGCTGATTCATGTGAATGTATGGCAAAAACAACTACAATATTGTAAAGTAATTAGCCTCCAATTAAAATTTAAAAAAAAAAAAAAAAAAAANGGAGGTGGAGTTTAGCTTTCCAATATGCTTACCTGCTTGAGTTGTAGTACTGTGCCCAATGTTTCTACCATAGGATTCTTCTTGTAATGCTCCACGAGGTCTGTCAAAGAGTCAAACCGTTCTCCTCCACCAACATCATATTTCAGTTCCTTTCATGACAAAAACAACAAAAAGAATTACGCTCATGACCTTTATGTTAAATGACTGCTTTTCCCAACTCAGGTACAGAGACTAACTCTCCCCCAACTTGGTTGTCTTAAAAACCAATAGCTTCATAACCGCAGTAGCTGGGAAAACAAAGCAACTTAACACAACTGGAGTAGACAAGATGAAACTGGAATGCTGTCCAGACCAATCCCCAGAGAATTATCACTATCTGATCTGTTTAGCAGCTCCCTGTTTTCAGAGCTTGTCTTTGAACCTGACTTAGAGCCTATTTAGCCCTGCCTTCAGGGGATCTCCCTAAAACAATCCATAGTAACTGTTTAATATCACAGCTGCCTAAGGCAGCAATACCAGTCAATGCTTTATAAGAGACTGAGCAAAAACTTAAAAGGAACATCCAGGCAACGTCCATAGCGGGCTCTGAAAACCTCCAACATGCTCTTCAGAATCTAGAAGGACAGGTGCATGTGCAGGGCTATGTGAAGTTCAGGAAAGATCCAAAAAGGCTCTAATCTTTATCTCTGGCTGATTCTGAGGTTGTGTGCAAGCAGGAAATAAAGGCTAAGGCCAAGTTTTAAGGTACCAGAGCACTAAAAGCCGACATGCCCCAACACACACACACACAGACACACACACACACAGAGCCATGCTGGCACAGTCTGGGAGATTTAATGTTTCAAGGCACCTAAGGAAATCTCTGTGCAACCATCAGGTGATCACTATGCTACCCAAGCAGAGACATCAGTGGCTCCACATGACAAAGAATGTAGGAAAGTCAATAAACATACAAACAGCTACTATAGGAACGATAAAAAGCAGCAACAACAAACCCTGGGAAAGGAGGACATCAGACTTCCAGAGCTGCCACATAATACTGCTTTAACTGTCTAGTTTCTGGGAATTTCCTGGTAGTCCAGTGGTTAGGACTCCAAGTTTCCACTACAGAGGGCCCAGATTCAATCCCTGGTTGGGAAACTTAGATCCCACAAGCCATATGGCATGGGGGAAATTTTTTTAATAAGTAAAATATTTTGCTGTTCACCTGAAACTATCACAACATTATTAAATGGCTATACTCCAATACAAAATAAAAAGTTTTAAAAAATAAAATGTCTAGTTTCCAACAAAAACTCATGAGCCACGCAAAGAAACCAGAAAACTATGGACCATATTTTGGGAACGGGAGGAAAGCATTCAGTAGAAACTGTCCTTGAGAAAGTATGGACAAAACTTTAAACTAGCTAGTATAATAAAGGAAACTATACAAACTAAAAGAAAACATGAACATCGCATCTCACCAAATAGAGGATATCATGAAAACGTTTACACAGGTGCATTATTCACGAGAGCCAAAATGCCCATCAGTTGTTTAATGGGTAAACAAAATGTGGTATATATCCGTACGACAGAAAGTTTGACATTAGAGTTTACTGACACATGCGACAATATGGATAAGTCTTGAGAAACATCCTAAGGAAAAGAAGTCTGTCACAAAAGGCCACATATTACATGAGTCCATCTATATAAAACACCCCAAACAGGCAAATCCATTGAAATGAAGAGATTAGTGGCTGCCAAGAGTTGGGGAGAGGGAGAAAGATACGGAGTGACTGGTAAAGAACACAGTTTCTTTTCGGGGTGATGAGAATATTCTGGAATTAGTGTTATTGGCTGCATAATTTGTAAATATAGTAAAAAAACAAACAAACAAACACCAAACTGTCCACTCTAAAAAGAGTGAATTTCATGGTGCATGAATTATATCTCAATAAAGCTGTTTTTTAAAAAAAAAAATCTTATTAAAAAACCAAAGCAATAAGTGAATACACAGTTACTATTTAAGAAACTATGTGAATGTATATTATCATATGTGAAATAGATCACCAGTCCAGGTTCAATGCACGAGACAGCGTGCTCAGGGCTGGTGCACTGGGATGACCCTGAGGGATGGGATGGGGAGGGAGGAGGGAGGAGGGAGGAAGGGTCAGGACAAGGAACACATGTACATCCATGGCTGATTCATGTGAATGTATGGCAAAAACAACTACAATATTGTAAAGTAATTAGCCTCCAATTAAAATTTAAAAAAAAAAAAAAAAAAAAACACTATGTCAAAACAAAGTTTGATGTAGCTGACCAAAAACCCAACCTCCTCGGTCTAGCCACCACATTAAAAACAAGAAATGGTGAGTTCAATTCTCCCAGCCTTAAATGATATGAAATCACATGTAGTCACAGACTATACTGTGCCAACCCAAGGGAGGAGCTGAGGCTATCGCTTTAGAAATTCAGACGGAGGCAGATTCCAGCTGCAACCAAGTGCAAGCAGATTGAAATACTATGGGGCTGGGAATTCCCTGGCAGTCCAGTGGTTAGCACTCCACATTTTCACCACCAAGGACCAGGGTTCAAGATTCTGCAAGCCACGTGGTGCATCCAAAAAAACAATAAAAAAAGATACCACAGGGCAGAAGGTGACTTGCTAGAGACCCACAGGAAATAATATAATAAAGCCATGAAATGATGAAACAGTTATAATTAACATGGTACTCAAAGAGTAGAAGCCCTCGCCTAAATGAACAAAGAAAACCTGACTTTGCAAGAAATAGTGCTGGTCCTCTCCCAATAGGAAAACCACCCAAAGATGACATTTCAGAAGACTCACGGTTCAGCTGGGGCTTTACCTGACAGCGGATCATGACGTGGGTCACTTTAGACTTGGCATCGTTGCTCTCCCCCTTGTCATCTCCAGTTCGGACAGAGAGAACAAAATCTCCAGGGTGGCTCTGGCTCTCACGCACAAGAAAGCTACCATGTTTTCCTTTTTCAGTTAATAATTTTTCTGCTTCTTTTCCAGAGAGGTGTCCATGAAACCACCTAATTTTTTTTTAAATGACAATCAACTGAGTTCTGCAATGAGTTCACAACATCCTTTTATAAAACTACCATCCATAGTCATCTCTCAAAACAATTTAAAATAGACACATTCGTCCAAGAGACTGATCCATCCCATTCAAGACTGAACCTGCATCCGCAGCATGCAGGAAAAATGATAAAGATGTTATGAGCAACCATTAAGTTCCTTAAATGAGTCCACAGTCATTTGAACACAAATATCCTCAGTCTTTCTTATTTTCTCTTAAATCCCTCATCTTTTAAAAAGGCAGTCTGCCATTTCTCCACTGCCCAACCCTAAAATGACCAACTATTTAACCACAGTCATTTAAAGAAGTTATAATAGAGTTATGGTAGTGACAGAGAACCATGTGAATGTTTGCCCTTGCTTTGTCATACAAACACTCCATAAAAAAGGGATCTTCATTAGAAATGAATTCAAACATTCCAAGCTTTTCCAGATTTTCAACTTATACTTCAAGAGCCTCCAAGTTTGCTGTCCACGTATTTGGACTATCTGCTGGGTTACCATTTCAAATTTTAATGCACAAGAGACCTGGAGTAGAGGCAAAGGATTGGGCTAACGACGTGAACTCTCATACCTTATAATCAGAGCTACCAATACACTACGTCAGAATGGGGCCCAGCAATCTGCATTTTTAACTAGCACATTAGAGTTTGAATGTAGGCGGTCTGAGGTCAGACTTTGAGAAAATACTACTCTAAGTTACCATAGAAAATATCTTAACATAGTCATATTAATAATGTGGCTTTTTCCCTCAGGATCTTGGTGAGGAAACAAGTATGATCCGCACGTAGTGCTAACTGCTCATCACTGAAGGTATATGTATCAAGATATTTTTCATCCACTCTCAGCCAAAGACAGTAAAATTAAGAAATAAACTGCAGAGAGTTGGCTGACAGTCTTTTGCTTAATAATCTGGCTGGCAAACAAATGATCAGCATAAAATAACAATGACATGATGGTATAAAGAGAAGAAACCTATCTGAAGATGGAAAATATACAAACCTAATTAAGAGACCCTGATTTGGTACTGAGTCAGAAAGGAGACCAAAAATGCAGAAGAAAACCAATAAAATCAATACAAATAAATCAAGCCCCAGCTTCATCAGCTTAGTTCAAAAACAAGGGAACAATCTCAGAAATAATACAATTCCCTCTAAGCAAGGTCATTCCCACACATTAGTCGATATAACATCAAAGAACTTATGAACAATCTGAACCGTCTGAGCTCTCTGCTTTCCCACTTCTGAGCTTAAACTGACATCTGTTGGTGGCACTGCTGAATAGCTAGTCAGGAGCTACAGGGAACTACTACCGTTTTGGTGTTTCCATTAGTGTTTGTTTTCCTCTCCTAACTCTCAAAGTTCAGTAACACTCAAATTCAATCATCTTAAAATTATTACATGTACCAAATATAATCTAGACAGGAACTGTCTGAGACTTCTATGAGTTTTCAGAAATAGCGACTGAAGCTTTCGCAAGAAGAGGCCACTCTGAGAGTAAACTGATCCTATCACTGTTACTTTAGTAAAACTTCTAAGATTATGAGATTTTTGAGATTTTAAGATTAATAAACAGATAGAAGCCAAACCCCCATGATGCATTCACATCACACCTATGACACGGGAGAGACGCAGACTCCAGTACGGAACCAGAACTGACCTTTCAGAGGTAGGATCGGCACAGTTGAGAGGATATTTGAGCTCAATGACATCTCCATTCTTCTCTTTCAGTTGCCCATGATGTTCCATGTAATACTGGACCAATTCAGCCAAAGTGGCAAATTTCTCTCCTCCATAAAGGTCATAGTAATCACCAGTGTTCTGAATCTTGATGTGGGTGACAGCTCCATTTCTTCTAAAATAGTCCATTAGAACGGTCGGGGGGGAAGACAAATAAAGAGCTATACTAGTAAATATGGATCTCACATTCATTATCAGATTTCACCTAACTGAAACAAACCCAAAGAAGGTACAAGTTTATGCTTTTTTAAAACAAATGCTTTGAGTGAAATAACCACACAGTCAACCATTTCGACACAAAGGGTTCTGTGTATATTAAGGGGCAATCATTTTTCTCATCACTAATTAATCAAGATGAATATCATTAGAATTAAAATATATTTAATACATTTATTAAAATACATTATCAGGTAAAATACATTTACCTGATAATTCAGTAAACCCACACTTAAGTATTTTGCCCTCCAAAAATGAAACTTCACGGCTACCAAAAGATTCGTCATCGTCGTGAAGTTGCTCAGTCATGTCCAACTCTTTGTGACCCCATGGACTGTAGCCTACCAGGCTCCTCCCTCCATAGGATTCTCCAGGCAAGAGTACCGAAGTGGGTTGCCATTTCCTTCTCCAGGGGATCTTTCCAACCCAGGGATCGAACCCGGGTCTCCTGCATTCCAGGCAGACACTTTAACCGCTGAGCCACCAGGGAAGCCCACCAAAGATTGGCTCAAGCATATTCAGTGCGGCCTCTCTGTAGCAGCAGCAGAATGAGAAATCAAACATTTATCTCCAAAATGCATACAAACACTCATACAATGGACTATCATACAGGAATTTACAAAGAGAGACACAGAACCACTGATATACACAAACAACACAGGTCAATCTCTAAAACATTAGGTTACGACAAAGAAGCCAGTGCTCACTTTGGCAGCAGAATGGTACAGAGAAGATTAGCATGGTCCTGTGCAAAGATGACATGCAAATTCGTGAAGCGTTTCATAATTTAAAAAAAAAAGAGAAGTCAGACAACTTGTCAAAACTTGTCTCACTATACACTTTAAGATATTATACATAACTGTATCTTTAAAAATCATTTTAAAGACATATGACTGACAGAGTTTCCAAAATGAGATGGCTAATATGTCAACCCACTGAACTGATGTAACACACTGGCCAAAAGTTTTTAAAACTTGGTATTTTAGTTAGCCAAGGCAGTCTGATGATTTTCCATTTGGTTTTCCGAACTACTAAATACACCTTGTTACTCATAATCATCTTTGTGGACCCAAGAAGTCTGGCAATCCCAAAATGATAGCCACTAACCTATATTTTTTAGTCTGACCCTACAGCATTATCGATGAGGCCTCTGTTAAATATAAACACTACTATCTTTATCCAAAGATAAAATGGGAGCAAAGTATGAAAAAATACCCTACAATGTTAACAATAATATCTACTTCTAATTTGCAGTAACAATCTTTTCCATGTAAAAAAGGTACTTCAAGTAAGTCTCTCTTCCAGCTACACCTGATTCTATTTTAGCACATGAGCTTTCTATCTCTAACCTTAAGAACATAACACAAAAACAGATATTTCAGTTATGGACTAGATCAATATAAAGCAACATAGGTGGATCTCAAAAATACGATATTAGGAATTCCCTGATGGTACAGTGGTTAGGACTTGGTGCTTTAACTCCTGGGGCCCAGGTTCAATACCTGGTCAGGGAACCAAGATCACCAAGCCTTGCTGTGCAGCCAAAAAAACCATGTAAATATACATAACAGAGAAGGCAGTGGCACCCCACTCCAGTGCTCTTGCCTGGAAAATCCCACGGGCAGAGGACCCTGGTGGGCTGTGTAGTCCATGGGGTCGCTAAGAGTCGGACACGACTGAGCGAATTCCCTTTCACTTTTCACTTTCATGCATTGGAGAAGGAATTGGCAACCCACTCCAGTGTTCTTGCCTGGAGAACCCCAGGGACAGGGAGCCTGGTGGGCTACCGTCTCTGCGGTCGCAGAGTCGGACACGACTGAAGCGACTCAGCATATATACATAAATATACATGACAGAGCATGAAAGNCATCGTCGTGAAGTTGCTCAGTCATGTCCAACTCTTTGTGACCCCATGGACTGTAGCCTACCAGGCTCCTCCCTCCATAGGATTCTCCAGGCAAGAGTACCGAAGTGGGTTGCCATTTCCTTCTCCAGGGGATCTTTCCAACCCAGGGATCGAACCCGGGTCTCCTGCATTCCAGGCAGACACTTTAACCGCTGAGCCACCAGGGAAGCCCACCAAAGATTGGCTCAAGCATATTCAGTGCGGCCTCTCTGTAGCAGCAGCAGAATGAGAAATCAAACATTTATCTCCAAAATGCATACAAACACTCATACAATGGACTATCATACAGGAATTTACAAAGAGAGACACAGAACCACTGATATACACAAACAACACAGGTCAATCTCTAAAACATTAGGTTACGACAAAGAAGCCAGTGCTCACTTTGGCAGCAGAATGGTACAGAGAAGATTAGCATGGTCCTGTGCAAAGATGACATGCAAATTCGTGAAGCGTTTCATAATTTAAAAAAAAAAGAGAAGTCAGACAACTTGTCAAAACTTGTCTCACTATACACTTTAAGATATTATACATAACTGTATCTTTAAAAATCATTTTAAAGACATATGACTGACAGAGTTTCCAAAATGAGATGGCTAATATGTCAACCCACTGAACTGATGTAACACACTGGCCAAAAGTTTTTAAAACTTGGTATTTTAGTTAGCCAAGGCAGTCTGATGATTTTCCATTTGGTTTTCCGAACTACTAAATACACCTTGTTACTCATAATCATCTTTGTGGACCCAAGAAGTCTGGCAATCCCAAAATGATAGCCACTAACCTATATTTTTTAGTCTGACCCTACAGCATTATCGATGAGGCCTCTGTTAAATATAAACACTACTATCTTTATCCAAAGATAAAATGGGAGCAAAGTATGAAAAAATACCCTACAATGTTAACAATAATATCTACTTCTAATTTGCAGTAACAATCTTTTCCATGTAAAAAAGGTACTTCAAGTAAGTCTCTCTTCCAGCTACACCTGATTCTATTTTAGCACATGAGCTTTCTATCTCTAACCTTAAGAACATAACACAAAAACAGATATTTCAGTTATGGACTAGATCAATATAAAGCAACATAGGTGGATCTCAAAAATACGATATTAGGAATTCCCTGATGGTACAGTGGTTAGGACTTGGTGCTTTAACTCCTGGGGCCCAGGTTCAATACCTGGTCAGGGAACCAAGATCACCAAGCCTTGCTGTGCAGCCAAAAAAACCATGTAAATATACATAACAGAGAAGGCAGTGGCACCCCACTCCAGTGCTCTTGCCTGGAAAATCCCACGGGCAGAGGACCCTGGTGGGCTGTGTAGTCCATGGGGTCGCTAAGAGTCGGACACGACTGAGCGAATTCCCTTTCACTTTTCACTTTCATGCATTGGAGAAGGAATTGGCAACCCACTCCAGTGTTCTTGCCTGGAGAACCCCAGGGACAGGGAGCCTGGTGGGCTACCGTCTCTGCGGTCGCAGAGTCGGACACGACTGAAGCGACTCAGCATATATACATAAATATACATGACAGAGCATGAAAGAAGCACAACGCAGAACAATACACTCAGCATGTACCATCTATGAAAATTTCAGAATGTACACAAGTCATATCATATATTATTCATGACACAGACCACAGACATACATACATTCATGTTTACATTTTATTATTTTTATGTTCCATTATTTATTATATGTACCCTTTTTAAAATGAACTAGAAAGAAATATACCAAACTCAGAAAGTAGTTATTTCTGGGAAAGAAAAGAACAGCAGAGAGTGTGGTGAAAAAGAGGAAACTTGCTTTGCTTTATATTTTACTTTGAAGAAAAAAATGACTAGCAATAAACACAACATGGGTAATTGTACATAAATTTATGTATTTTTCTGTATTTTTTTCCTCAAAAGTAAAACAGGGGATCTTCCTTGACTAACTAGCATAGGCACATAACAAAAAGTTTAGATCACCTGCAGAAAACTAGAACAATAAACATGTCATGCACACACATATACACATATCTCAGTGTCTATTATGTCATATACACAAGAAACCATATTTATCATATACATTAAAAAATGAGTGCATAACCAAAAATAAATACAGAAAGAAATGAATCTGACTTTGTAGTGAGTTCATAACTATACAGAAAATTAATTCCTGTAGCTTTTAAAAACAGTACTAACAGTACACCCTTAATGGGATATATTCTAAGAACAAAAAAGACTCCAGGGAAATCATAAACTTTACTCAATTAGAAATGTTTGTAATTAGAAATGATAGTGGTATAGTCATTCTGAAGCTATTTTCCTATTATAGGATTGGGCAAATGAGGTCATACACTGATGCAGCTATAAAACAGGGTTCTCACTATAAGTGAATAGAAATGCAAATATGGAATGAGAAGAGGTGAAGAAGCTGGTGTTGCATTGGCACTATCAAACTAGGTTTGATATATATTCATGTATTTATTTGGAGAAGGCAATGGCAACCCACTCCAGTACTCTTGCCTGGAAAATCCCATGGACAGAGTAGTCTGGTAAACTGCAGTCATGGGGTCACTAAGAGTCGGACACAGCTGAGCGACTTCACTTTCACTTTTCACTTTCATGCATTGGAGAAGGAAATGGCAACCCACTCCCGTGTTCTTGCCTGGAGAATCCCAAGGACGGCGGAGCCTGGTGGGCTGCCGTCTCTGGGGTCGCACAGAGTTGGACACAACTGAAGTGACTTAGCAGTAGCAGCAGCATGTATTTATTGATATTGATATATTTAAATTTTGCTTTCAAATATATATTTACTCCCCAGCTCTGTCTACTACAAGGGCCTGGAAGCAGTAACACTCCAAGAGTACAAACACAAAAAGATAAGTCAAACAGATATTCTGTGCTTTCTGATGTGACATAATGAGACGGCTTCAAAAGCCATGATTGAAATGATGAGAGAAATTTGAACAGGGACTGTACGTTAGATAATGTTGAATCAGTGTTAAAATTTCTCATATATAATATTAATGATATTGTAATTACACAGGATGTCCTTGTTCACAGGACATGCACACTGAACTAACAATATTGAGAGGTTGAAAGTAAGCATCTTGACATTTGCAACTTATTTTCAAAAGGTTTGGTAGAAGGAGTATACACAAGCACACACTCATAAAAAGAAAGAGCAACCACAGTGAAATGTTATAATAACAGGTAAAGAGACTGTGGGTGTTCACTGTATTCGTTTTTTGACTTTCCGATAGACCTGAAATTGCTCAGAATAAAAAGCTGAGGAAAAATAAATTTAAAAAAAACCTCACCAGTTCTGTAGTCCTGGCTCTGCTGCCTACTAGGTACGAGACCAGCTTTCTAACTTGACCTTTGAGCTTCAGCTTACTCACCTCAAAGCCAGAGACAGTGGTATTTATTCTTAGGACTTAGGACTTAATAAAGTGGTATTTATTCTTAGGTTACTGGAGAGATTAAATAAAATGAAACACGGTGTTTAGCAAGATTGCCTGGAATGTGTCAAGTCCTCAGTAATGTCTGCTATCATCCTCCTCTTCCTCCTCCTCCTCAATACTATTACATAATCTCCATGCAAACTCTTGTAAGTCAAATGTCACTCAACTGTAGGTTAGAGGTCTGGGCTAGGACAAGGCCTGAAAACTCACAAAGGCTTCTGCCTACTCCTGGTAGCAAAACAGAAGTAAAAGCTAACGATGACATGGGGCTCCTAGAGAAACTAATACCCATTGAAAAGGGACTTCTCAAGTCCCAGAAGGGTCCTAGATAAATCCTTAGAGCACATTTTCCTTACTTTTTTATTTAAAAATAATAACAAAAGAAAATTCAGAGAGCAGTTCAGATCTGGCTCCTGGAATGAGTTAGAGCAAGGAGAATATAAGGGCATATAAGGAGAATATAAGAGAAACTCAACCTCAAGGAAAAACTCTCCCGTGTGGGCTCAGAGAGACATGCAACAGGATGGGTTGGCCATACTGTTCAGAACAATTTTAAACATAGTAAAGACAACTTAGTGTCCAACAACAGGGGATGGGATAAATTGTGGTATAGTCACACCATTCAAGTATTATACAGCCATTAAAATTGATAATTAGATTTATATGTCCCAGCACAGAATTAAAAAAAAATTTTTTTTTCAAGGAAGTCGCAGAATACATACGTTATAAAGCCAGGGATATGAATTCTAAAAACACACAAACCAACTTCGTATCATTCACACATAGGACAAGTGGAGTACGAGTATAAAAACATGTTCAGGAAGGAGATATGCCAGCCTCTTGATGGTGGTTTCCTCTGAGGAAAGAGCGAGGGGAATGGGACTGGACAGGGGAACAAACGGCACCACAACTTCCTCAGTGATGCTTTATTTCTTGAAAAAGAAAAGGGATCTCAAGAAACTCTTCTCTTTCTTTTTCTTTTTACTTGAAGTATAGCTGATTCACAGTGTTGTGTTAGTTCCAGGTGTACAGCAAAGTGGTTCAGTTACGTACACATTTTTTTTCAGATTCTTTTCCCTTATAGAACACTACAAGATACTGAGTACAGTTCCCTGGGCTATACAGTAGGTCTTTCTTACCTACTTTATATATAATATAGTGTGTATCTGCTAATCCCAGACTCCCACCACCACTTCCCCCTTTGCTAATCTTAAGTTTGTTTTCTATGTCTGTGAGTCTATTTGAAGAAATACTTCAAGAGTGTTTTTTTTTTCCCATTCAGTAATCACCAAATTCAGGATGAGTGGGACCAGAACTGCGCCTTGTGTGGGATTACACCGGGATCAAATCAGGCTCAATCTAAGAACTTCTTATGCTCTGCTCCAACTCATCCCTATGTGGTCCCTCCAGAGAGAAGAAAAGCCCACCTTTCAGGCCCCTTCTGCTGACTCCCTAATCTGCTCACTCTCAGGAGGCCATGTCCTGAAACCCCACAAACAGGCCTGAATCACCCCTGATCTGGGGACCAGGGCACTGGCAAGGCCTCACACACAGGGCTGCAACCAGGTCTTCAGACTCTAAATGAGGGTAGCAGGTTGTCCAAATGTGGTCTTTACATTTCCCACCTGGCAGGCACTCTCAGGATGTGCTCTTGTTCTTCCGACTCACCTAACGGAAAGTGTGAAGTCACCAGGGTTGCTTTTGCTGGGCCTCGCCAAGAAACTGCCGTCAACTCCTCTTGTCAACAGTAGGTTTTCTGCCTCCACGCCAGTGATATTTGGGTGAAACCATCTTAAGAGAGAGAGAAAAAGAGTAATGAAAAACAAAGCACTGCTTTCCACACCACTGCCACTAAAATGCCTATGAGCACAGTAGCAGATAAAAATATCAACACCACCTTTCCCCAGCTCTCTTCGATCACCGCCTCCTCCCTGTCTTCCTTACGGTAGGGACCTGGCATCCTGCTGGCACAGTAGGTGAGGCTGGGGGCATGGTTAACAGGACTGGGGCTGAAATGGATGCTGTTTATTCAGGGTGGTTGGGGACGGCATCAGCCATAAGGGAATATCTGATCAGATCTGGAAGAAGCAAGGCAGTAACATGCAGCCATATAAGACAGGAGCACAGCAGGCAAAGGAAGGAACGAGAAAAGGGCACAGGGGCAGACCATTTTTGACCTATTCAGCTTGGGACAGAACAGACAAGGGTCAGAGGGAAAGGAGATGAGGCCAGTGAGGTATGAAAAGCCAGATGAGGGAGGGCCTTGGAGGACACTGTAAAAACTTCAGCTTTTATTTTTGTGTGAAATGGGAAAGGACTACAGGGTTTTTAAGCAGAGGAGAAACATGATGTAACTTACTTTTATTTTTTTTTTTTTGGTTATGTAGGGTCTTAGTTGCAGCATGAGGAATCTTCAGCATTCATTGTGACATGCAGGATCTTTAGTTGTGGCACAGAGAATTTTTAGTTGCAGCATGTGGGATCTAGTTCCCTGACCAGGGATCAAACCCAATAATGTAATGTTATTTACATTAACTGAAATTTATTTTCTTTTAAATTTTTCCTATTGTATCTTCCGAGCATTTGGGGAGGAGTCTAAACATCACTCTGTCCCAGAGAAAAATCACAGGGCTCAGGTGAAAAAAAATATGTATATATTAGTTGGCTTTTTACTCCCTCTGAGAGCCTGTCAAAAAATCAAGATGGAACTTTACCCCAGGAAAACTCAACCTCAAATTATATATACCTATCATCCGAACATCCCATACTTTAGCATACAGCATGATTACTAAACTATTTTTTTTCTTTTTAACCTTGCTCACAATTTCTTTGATCTATGGTTCCCACCCGAGTCCTCACAGCCCTAGGGAATCAAAAAGGAATAACAGAGGGCTTCCAGTTACTTATAACTTTTCAAAAAGTACAGTGAAAATCTTACATTAACATTCAATTTGTCTACCTATATAAGCCAGTTAGAATGTCAAATCTCTTTTGCTTTTGGCTACAAAATAACGTATTACTTGATGTGGTAGTCTGAAGCTGAGTAGGGGAACACACATATACCTGAGGGGGGGAAAAATGCAATAGAACAGAACTAATATTTAAAACTAAACTGAGGGCCTTCCATGGTGGCCTTAGTGGTAAAGAAACCTCCTGCCAACGCAGGAAACATGGGTTTGATCCCTGATCTAGGAAGATCCCACATGCTGCAGAGCAGCTAGGACCATGTGTCACAACTATTGAGCCTGAGCTCTAAAGCCACAGCTACTGAGCTCACGTGTCACAACTGCTGAAGTCCGTGTGTGCTAGAGAGCACGCTCTGTAACAACAGAAGCCATCACAATGAGAAGCCCAGGAACCACAACTGGAGAATAGCCCCAGTTCACTGCAACTAGAAAAAAGCTTGCAAAGCAACAAAGACTCGGCACAACCAAAAATAAATAAATAAATACATTAAATTTTTAAAAATTAAATTGAGACAATAAATTAAGATGTGAATATATACACTGAAAAGTTTCACCAGGTACTTAGGAAAATTAGCCCAAAACAATCACTCTGACACTTGTTCTAATGAAACTATTACACTTTAAAGACAAATGGGAAAAAAAATCTTCAGTGCCTGCAGGAAAATCAAATAACTTGCTACAGGAAACAAATGAGACTAGCATCCGAATTTTCAAAGTCAACATGTATAACAAGTTGACAAATGAACAAGAATTTTTTAAAAACTCAATGAAAGAAAAGTGTAAACCAATAATTTTATATCCAGCCAAGTTATCCTTCAACTATCAAAGCTACAGAAAAAAACAAGTTTCAACATATAAGAACTAAGGGAATGCTGCACATATCAGTCTTTCCTGATGAATCTCCTAGAGGATAAACTTCATCTAAGCAAACGGTAACAAGCAACATTGACAAAGTAACTGACAGTGGGCATTTAATAATATGTAAGTGTACATGGACAACTGAAACAAAGATGGGAACGAGAGTAGAAGGTTAATGCACAGTAGTTACATACTGTCACACAGCAGAAATACTACAACCAGAAAACGGGAAAGGGAAAACAATAAAAACCTCATTGTTGGGGAACTAGGATCCCACATGAGCCCTCTTGATCGCCACAGCTAAAGAGTCTGTGTGTTGCCAGGAAAGATTCCCCAGTGCCACAACTGAGACCCAACACCGCCAAATAAAAACTTCATTGCTGTATAGTGAAAGTGAAAGTCACTCAGTCATGTCCAGCTCTTTTGTGACCCCAGGGACTGTAGCCTTCCAGGCTCCTCTGTCCATGAATTCTCCAGGCAAGAATACTGGAGTAGGTAGCCTATTCCTTCTCCCACTGCTGCCGCTGCTAAGTCGCTTCAGTCGTGTCCGACTCTGTGCGACCCCACTGACTGCAGCCCACTAGGCTCCTCTGTCCCTGGGATTCTCCAGGCAAGAACACTGGAGTGGGTTGCCGTTTCCTTCTCCAATGCATGAAAGTGAAAAGTGAAAGTGAAGTCGCTCAGTCGTGCCCAACTCTTAGCGACCCCATGGACTGGAGCCTACCAGGCTCCTCTGTCCATGGGATTTTCCAGGCAAGAGTACCAGAGTGGGGTGCCATTGCCTTCTCCACCTTCTCCCACAGACCTTCCCAATCCAGGAATCAAACCAGAGTCTCCTGCGTTGCAGGCAGATTCTTTACCAGCTGAGCTACCAGGAAAGCCCCATTGCTATATAGGCAATAGGCAACAGATTGGTATTTAAAGATAATGAAAAAATCTGATAAGCCTGATAATGAAAGTTAAATAACCAAACAGAGGGGTGTAAGTACTAGAATTAAGAAAAAAGACACAAACCATCCAAAAAACTATTTTCAACAAAAAACTTTTAAATACATATCTTAGAAAAAAATTATACATACACACACACACATCTTGAGATAAACAATGCAAGGAAACACTATATATATAGCAGACCCATGAAAAACTTGGGGGTTAGAGGCACTGATCCTTACACAGTTGAAAATCCATATTTAACTCTATAGACAGCCCTCCATAGCCACTGTTCTGCTTCCAACCACATGATTTCAACCAGCTGCAGATTGTGTTGTACTGTAGTACATACTTATTGAGGAAAATCTACGTTTAAGTAGACCCGTGCAATTCAAACTTGTGTTGTTCAAGGGTCAACTGTAAGTATAAAGTATTATGATAGAATTGACACCAAACCTATCAATCATAACAATAAATATAGATGAGGTTGCTATCTATCAAAAAAATAAACAACAAATCTATGAATATTTATGTACAATCACCTTTATGGAGCAAAAAACTATAGGAGATGCAAGGAAACACACTAATAATGGGAGATTTTAATAGTCCACATCCAACACAAAATAAAACAGACTAAGAAAATAGGTAAGAGACAGAAAATCTAAACAACATAAACAATATGGTAGATATATTGGGCATATGTTGAATTCCACACCTTGATAATAGTCACATATTCTTTCCTAGTGCCCAAAAAATTTTCATAAAAACTGATCAGATATATTAGGTCACAAAGAAAAGAAAACAGTAACTCTTATAAAGTAGAAGTATTACAACTTAATACCATTGTATCACGATTGGTCAACAGAAAATAACAGAATTCTGTATCAGCAAAACTACCATTTAATAGAAAAACCTGTGATCACTTTTTAAAATCCAGATACACATCAGAATTATCTTAGAATTTTTTGAAAAATACAAATGCCCAGGTATTGCTTTTCCCCAGATGTGTTTCTAATGACCAGCCATGTTTCAAAGCAACTGGACTATACGATTATCTTTTACTTTTATCTAGTTTGTTTCACTTTATCGATTTCATATTCAATGCTCCCATTTTATTTAGTCTGTTTTCCATTTCTTCATATATAGCCATATATGTATTATATACATATTACATGTCTATATATACATGTATATGTATTTTAGAAAACTTATAAATTTTTGCCTAGCTAAAAAATTTATGACATTTTGATTCTACTTACATGTATTTTAGAAAACTTATAAATTTTTGCCTAGCGAAAAAATTTATGACATTTTGATTCTACTTGTTTGATGAAGTATGAATAGAATGCTAGATTTCTAATAAAAAAAATAAATATGCAACAAACAACAAAAGTTTACTGTATAGCACAGGGAACTATAGTCTGTATCTTATAATAACCTATAATGGAAAAGAATCTGAAAAATAATATATGTGCATATACATAAATGAATCACCTTGCTGTGTACCTGAAGCACTGTAAATCAACTGTATTTCAATAATATATATATATATATTAAGAGAAAAAAGTATTACCAAATACACTATCATAAAGCAATAAAACTGAATTCTACTAACAAAAGCAAAAAACTGAAAGGCCCTTCTATCTGGAAATTTTAAAACCTTCCATTAAACAACTGTTAGGTAAAGGGGGAAATATAAGCTCAAATTACACAATTTGTAAAAAATAATGGCCACAAAAACACTATGTATCAATATTTATAGCAAACAGCTAATGGAGTGGTCAGTGGAAAATTCCCTACACAAACACTAATAATAATAAAAAAATAAATAAAAAATAAAGTCCCACTCCTCCCCAAAAAAGGCCAAAGTATACCACAAGGAAGGAAACATATTTTATAAAGATAAAAGCAAAAATCAAAGAAAACAAAAAGGTAGCAGATGTAATTAATAAAAATCCTGCTTCTTAAAATTAGCAAAATAGACAAACCACTAGTTAAACTTATTCAGGAGTACAAAAACAAGAAAAAAAATCACAAATACACAAAATAAGAAATGACAAGGGGGAAACAACCATAACCACTGAAACAGAAGAATTTTTTAAGAAACTACTTTGCAAACTGCTGTGCAAATAAATTAGAAAATCCAGATGAAGTGAATAATTTTCTAAGGAAATACTGCCAAAACTGGTCCATTTGAGAGAAAATGCAGGCAAACCAATTTCTCTATAAAAACAGAGCAATTTTAAAACTACCCCACAGAAAAGCACCAGGCTTTTTATTTGTTTGGTTTCAAAATGGAATTCTATCAAACTTTCAAAGACCACACCATTCTAATGCTGTGTAAATTATTCCAGAGAAGCAAAAGGAAAAGAAAATGCAGCACTTCCTTTCATGAGCACATATAACACTGATATCTGCACCAGATAAAGACAGCTACTTCAGTGATATGGAAGGCAGATACCTTGTTCCTGATTCAAAGAAGATTCTAATTATTTTTAAATTATAACGATGGCTATATCACAGTACCTGAAAACTCCTTAAACCTACAATTCTCAGGTTACTGAAGTGAATGAAGGGAAACCACTTTGTCTCCCCTCTGTGGACGCATACTGCAAGCTCCGCGGTTGCTCCACCTGCACTGGTCACCCCGAGGGGCCCCACCACCTACGGGAGACCTGCTCCCTTACTGTCACCACTGTTACCTCCTCTTTCTTTTCAAAAACAGGTTCCTAGAAGAATTTCTCGGGTTTGCCCTCAACCTCACCACGGGGAGGGCTGCCTCAAGGGCGTTGTTTACTGCTTCTAGCAAGACCTTTTTATTTGGTTATCCTGTTTTTCATTCTTGTTTCATCTTTCCTTATCTCAGCCAGCTACTTTGGGTGGCTCTAATTTTGTATAGAGTCGATGCTCTCTAGGATCCTGCTGAGCACACACGCTTAAAACTTTCTAAAACCTTTTAAAGTTTATTTATTAAAACAGCACAGATAGGCATGAAATTCAGAGAAAAAGCCCAAGGTTCCATAGACTCCCAGCTGTATTCGTCAAAAGTAACTACAGTTAGCAAGTTTCCTGTAACACTGAGAAACGGCCCATGCATACACACACACACACACACACACACACACACACACACACACACACACACTTACCTACGTGTGCACAGGTGCATACTCCATGCCAGGCTATGTGAAACACACACACAAATGGAATCCTGATCTACACCCCAATTTTTTCACTTACTACAACACAAAGATCTTTCTATATGATCTTTCTAGTCTTTTTAATGGCTATACATTATTCCATTATAAGAATGTACTATTCATAATTTAATCCCTATTAAAGGACATTTATGTTATTCCTAGATTTTTGTTAATATAAATAGTGCAGCATATCATACCCCTTATAATTATCTTTATACACATTTACAAGTATGTTTGTAAATTAAAATTTTAGAAACAAAACTGTTTTGACAAGAGTGTTTTTTTAACTCTGACAAATCTGCCAAACTGCACTCAAAAGAAGGTAACAGTTTCAACTCCCATGAAATGAGTGTGAAAGTCCCTGTTTTCTCCCAGTTTTGCCAATACTACATATATTACCAAACTTTTTCATCTGAGTCATGGAAAATGGTACCATTCTACTTTGCATTTCTGTGTGAGACTGAGCAATTTTTCATGTTTTCAGACCTTTTTTTTTTTCCTTTTCTGTGAGTTGTCAGCTTGCCATTATTCATTTTCTATTGGATTTTTTTTTCTTACTCATTTAAAGGGGCTCTTGATAGAACCAGAAAAATGATCCTTTATTATATGTGTGACATTTGTCTTAGCATTTTTCCTTTTTTACTCACTTGTGGTTAACTTTTTTGCCCCCAAAGAACTCATCTTGACATGACTAAATTTATCAGCTTGTTCCTTTATGGCTTCTGGGTTTCTTGCTATGTTTAGAAAAACTTAACTCACAGCAAGTTGTTGTGAGCTTGAAGTAAATTAATAACACACAAAATGCTTAGCACAGAAAAAACCTAAGGACTTTCACCTTGGGAACTAGGAATTTTGTTTTAGGTCAGAATAAAATACTTACAATAAAGGCACAGATTTTAACAGGACCCTTCACAATAGGTACTAAAAAGACGGGGTGACTGGAAGAAGAAAGCAAATAAAGACAGAGATGAGAATTTACATCAGGAAAGAGTATGAAGACAGAGAAGGCATAATTATATTTTTACCACTGATAATAATTTTTAATTGATGGAAAATTGCTTTATAATGTTTTTCTGAGGTACAATAACACAAATCAAGTCATGAAAAGCGTTAGTCACTCAGTCACGTCCAACTCTTCGCAACCTCATGGACTGTAGCCCACCAGGCTCCTCTGTCCATGAGATTTCCGAGGCAAGAATACTGGAGTGGATTGCTGTTTTCTTCTCCAGGGGATATTCCTGACCCAGGGATCAAACCCGTGTCTCCTGCATTGCAGGTGGATTCTTTACCATCTGAGTCACCAGGGAAGCCATAATTTTATATATATATATATATATATATATATATATATATCTCCCCTCCCTTTTGAGTCTCTCTCCCCTACAAATATTTTATATTTAAATAAAAAGTTGCAAATTATAAACCAGAAAAGACTTCTCCATGCTCATATTATTAAATACATTTTTTTTCTCCTCAATTATGAACTAGTTCTGACAGCAAGGAAAAAAATAATTTACTGGCTACTATTTATTATGGCTGGTTAAAACTGCGGCCACAGGGCTTCCCTGGTGGTCCAGTGGCTAAGAATCCGCCTTGCAATGTAGGGGACATGGGTTTGATCTCTGATCCAGGAAGGTCGCATATGCCATGCAGGCAACTAAGCCCATGCACCCTAGGGCCTGTGCTCCAAAATAAGAGAAGCCACCACAGTGAGAAGCCCGCGCACTACATCTAGAGAGCGGCACCCCTTCTCCACCACTAGAGAAAGCCCACACGCAGCAACAAAGACCCAGCAGCCAAAAGTAAATAAATAATATATGTATTTTTTAAACTGTGGCCACATTTACTGACTGTTTTCCATGGGGCCAGCATACAATGTAGACTCTAGAAATCAAAGTTTTAGCCTTTACACTGTTATTTACTTCTAAAAATTTCTAGAGCAGGACTCTGAGTCTAGATGGCCTTCATTTATAACCATGTGTTCCCACCTTTGTATATTCTAAAAATACAACATTTACGTAGAGTATCCTGCTGAGGCTGAGAGACATTATAAAAGTGACTGCTGAAGGTGGAGCCAGGTAACCACCACGGACACTCATCAGGCAGATTGGCACAGGAGAAAAAGCAAGTGGTCTCTTTACCCCTTTATTAAACAAACTATTATTGCTTCATTGCCAAGTTCTAATTATGCCTATCATGTTATTAAGAGGGAACAGAGGAGAGTAATGTTTACAGGGGAAACTCAGTAACCAGCATTTAGCACAAAGGCTAGACAGAGTAAGGGCTTAACAAACACTGGTTATCGCTGTTGTTATCATTATTATTATTGGTGGAAGATATGCAGATAGATTCTTCTCTTGCATAATTATATTAGTTTCACCTGGCCCATTTTGACATATGAATCATTTATGTTACACTGTCTTTGCAAAAACTGAACTTCGGGGCTCAGGGGCTGTCCCCACGTTATTTCGATCGGTGTATAATTAGAAATTGAAAGTTCTACAACATAATCCACCCACTTAAGTTTTGATATATTGTAAACTCTCCTTCCTGAGCTATGCTTTTCAAAAAGTTCTTTGTATTTACCAGAAACTTTTTCCCAATTGCATGTTTGATATTTGTAGTTCAACGACTAGCAGTTTTGTGATTCGCAAAATGCTCACCTCGTCGCAAAGAGTCGGACACGACTGAGCAGCTGAACTGAACTGAACTGAACACAGAGCAATGGCACCCCACTCCAGTACTGTTGCCTGGCAAATCCCATGGACGGAGGAACCTGGTAGGCTGCAGTCCATGGGGTCGCTGAGGGTCGGACACGACTGAGCGACTTCACTTTCACTTTTCACTTTCATGCATTGGAGAACGAAATGGCAACCCACTCCAGTGTTCTTGCCTGGAGAATCCCAGGGATGGGGGAGCCTGGTGGGCTCCTGTCTATGGAGTCGCACAGAGTCAGACACGACTGAAGCAACGCAGCAGTAGCAGCAGCAACGCAGAGCAGTTAAGAGTTCATTCAATCCCTGAGATCTTAGTGAGGGAGGGTAGAGGATATGCGGGTGCTAAGTCGCTTCAGTCGTGTCTGACTCTGTGAGACCCTATGGACTGTAGCCCACCAGGCTCCTCTGTCCATGGATATTCTCCAGGCAATACTGGAGTGGGTTGCCATGTCTTTCTCCAGGGGATCTTCCCAACCCAGGGACTAAACCTATGTCCCTTACATCTCTTGCGCTGGTAGGCGGGTTCTTTACCACTGAGCCACGAGGGAAGCCAAAGAATCCTGAAGTTAATAGGTTTAATATCAGATTATAGAGCTGGCCTCAAGGATGACAGAAACACTTGTAACAGTAGGTACTGAGGCCACACATCTCTAAATCCTGCCCCCATCTTCTGCTTCATGTGAATTCAAACAGCAGAGGTTAGTCTCCCCAAATCATGTAAATGTATCTATGTCACCTCAAAGGAGGGGAAAGTTTATCAACAAGGTAGGTCCATAAAAGATGAGAAGAAACAGATAAATTTCAGTCTGCCTAACGTCTACCATAGGCACTTGGTGAAGGATAGATGCCTGAGTTAATTTTGGGAAATGAAGAAAAACCAGGGAGGAGAAAAGCCAGAGAGGAAGGGCACAGGGGGAAAAAAGTCACATGCAGAAGAGGGGAAGAGAGTTCTCTTCTTTATTTTTTTCTCAATGCCCTGCCACAAGGCATGCTGGACCTTAGTTCCCTGACCAGGGATCAAACCGGTGCCCCCTGCAGTGGAAGTACAGAGTCTTAACCACTGGGCCACCAGGGAATATGAGCATTCTCTTGTACACTGTAACTCTCACAAACCTGCAGGTGCTTGACAACCCCTTCTAATTGGTCATCCTCTGGCACTATTTTTTTTTTAATTTTTTTTAAATTTTATATTGGGTATAGCCAATTAACAATGTTGTGATAGTTTCAGATGGACAGCAAAGGGACTAAGCCATACATGTACATGCATCCATTCTGCCCCAAGCTCCCCTCCCATCTAGGCTGCCACATGACTCTGTGCAGGGTCCCTGTGCTGCACAGCAGGTCCTTGTTGGTTATCCACTCTAAATATAACAGTGTGTACATGTCGATCTCAAACACCCTAGCTATCCCTTTCCCCATCCTTCCTCCTGATAAGTTTGTTCTCTTAGTCTGGGGCACTATTATTTATTAAGATTCTCAGGTCATAACACGGCCCAGGTGGGTACCACCCATCTTGCAGAAAGAGCTGAAAACACACACACACTCACACAACCCTAACGCTTGTGGAAAAAAGAACCTCCAATCAATGTGTGAAACAAATCAGCCCTGTGCTGAGTGGGCTTGAAGAAAGGAAAGACAGAATCCCCCACCTCCAGGAGAGTTTACTAACCCAAACTACTTGCTGGGAAATCATACCAAAAATGTAAATCTCTCATTACTAAACACAGATTCTACAAAGCCCTAGCTCACTGAGACCAGGTTCTTCTTTATGTCAAGTGAGTTTAAAAAAGAAAATGCTGATGAACCAAAAAGAAAATACAATGATGCTGATTATTTTATCCATGCGTCCCCTTCCCCCCAGTGATGTGGGGAAACAGTCGAGCAGGCTGTTAATTTCAGGAACTTATTCTCAAGGCTGCTATGCTAAGAAAGGAGTTTAAACTAGGGATTCAAAGTCTAATTTCAGTTTCTTGCCTAAATATAAAGTGATACTGGGTATGGTTTTCTTACTCGCTGCTGCAGAAAAAAATGATTCTTTGTCCTTGGGGAGAAAGCTTAGAGTGGTATTTTCTGCAGATTACAAGACTGTTCCTTTTTTCCAATTAAACGCTAATTTGCTATGGGGAAAAGGATGAGTCATGAGGGAGGGATAGTCGATAGGGAAAAGGATTCTAGGTAACCAAGGCTAGAAAAAAAGTTAAGGCAGTTTTTCAATGGTAATAAAGAGCTATGGCTTAATCGATCCTTATCTTTTCACGGAGTTTCATTGGTCAGCATCTCTGCTCTGATAACAAGGCATTGGAAACTGCCTCCAAAAATCTTTCCACAAATGGCTTCTACCCTGTTCAAAGTCTCTCTCTCGTTTGTCTGCTCTCCCAGGGTCTACTCGAGCCTCTTACAACCCTCCCTTCAGAGCAGCTAGAGGG
This sequence comes from Neotragus moschatus, assembly GCA_006410615.1. Taxonomy (NCBI): domain Eukaryota; kingdom Metazoa; phylum Chordata; class Mammalia; order Artiodactyla; family Bovidae; genus Neotragus; species Neotragus moschatus. Next base: position 5,274,790 of record SJYA01002485.1, on the reverse strand, counting down.
ATATTTTTAAATAGACCAGCTCATGCCACTCCCCGATCACATCCTTCTATGGGTTTGAGCTGCTCTTAAAATACAATCCAAACTCTTCTCTGTGGTCCACGTGATGCTGAGGACCTTAATAATCCCTGCGTGGTCTAGGCCCCACCTACAGTGTCAGCTCCACCACGTGCTCCTGTCTGTCCTTCAAGCACTCTGAGAACTCCCCACCTCAGCACTTTCACACTCGCTGTTTCCTTAAAACCTGGACACTCAACCCCTAGTACAGTGCCCCCTATACGTAGTAATCCCCTAATAACTAAGTGAAATCCCACATTCGTGAATGAATAACTCAAGGTTCCATTAGAGTGGGTCAGTGGAATGACAAAGGCTTGGATCTATAGTCTACTATTTTTAAAATAAACATATTGCCTGTGGGTATAGGTATGTGTATAAACAGACATATACAGTGTGTGTGAACGTGTACATCAGTACACAAGCATGTATTCTAAACAGTACACTCTACACTGACAAATTTCAGTTTCAGTTTGGTCCTACTTTAATCAAACTCATTCGATGTTGGCCTACAAGTCTGTCTCCTCCTAAAGCCAATGCTACTTGAAAACATGAACTGTGTCTTTCATATTTCAGCACTGCCAAGAGTTTGCTAAATGTACATCACCCTCCAAAACTCAGTAGTGAACCGGGCTGCAATTTCAGGGTGTTTGAATCCATTGCGTGCGGGGGGGGGGCGGTCTCAAACCCTTGGCTGCAGTCCACAACTGCCACAAAACCTACCAAACATCAGTACTTGTGTTCCCCTTCCTTAAAAAGGGCAGCATTGGAGGGCAAGTGCTGTTTGTGTTTCCCAAAGGAATAAGCACAGTGTCTTCTATTGTTCTGCTGCTGCCTAACACAAGTACACCAAGGCCCACTAGTAACAATTACAAACAAGGGTTGGCTCTGCTTTTCCAGATCTCGTGTGACTCTCTAACAGTCACCACATTGACCACGTGCAAGAGGGGTAAGTAATCTTAACAGTGGGCCTTGCATTTGAGCAGCTCTGGACAAACACCCAAGTGACTCTCTAACAGTCACCACATTGACCACATGCAAGAGGGGTAAGTAATCTTAGCAGTGGGCCTTGCATTTGAGCAGCTCTGGACAAAAACCCGAGTTCTGGACAGGACGTTAGCAAAGACAACCAGTTTCAACTAGAAAGACACAGAGCTGTTATTTTTCAGTAAGGCAAGTTTACTGACTCCCACAGGAGATAAACAAACATGGCCACCAGGGAGAGCCTGGGACAAAATGTACTTGACCTGCAACAGATAAACCAAAAGTCTAGAGTTAGAGAATAAGCTAAATTTTCTGCCCCTCTCAGTACAAGTCACTGGACAGTCTCTCCCAGAGGAACGAAAGCAAACGCCAAAGATGTACCAGATGCTGAAGGACATAACCTGTTTTGTCAGCCGGGCAAGGCAGAGTACAGCAGCCAAGCAATCTCAAAATCTAAACACAGAACTACCATCACTGTATTACCCGGGGTGGTGGTTGTTTAATGGCTAAGCCATGTCTGACTCTGCGACCCCGTGGACTGCCAGGCTCCTCTGTCCATAAGATTTCCCAGGCAAACATACTGCAGTGGGTTGCCCTTTCCTTCTCCAGGGGATCTTCCCAACCCAGGGATCCAGTCTGCGTCTCCTACACTGGCAGCCGGATACTTTACTGCCTAGCCACCAGGGAAGCCCATGGCAGAGGCGGGGTAGGGGTGGGGTGGGGCTTGTCATTTAATTGCTCATGACTTCCTTTCCCTACCTGTGATGCTGAGAGGCATCAGCATACTGAATATGACATTCTAATTACTGAACGCACAGAGACTCTAAACCCATGAACCAAAAAAGATTAGTTTGATAATTAAGCTACACAAAACTCAGAATATTCGTCACTGAGGAGTCAGCTCCTATGATCACCTCCTCAGAGACTTTTCCTAAACCTATTATCAAAACTAAGCACATTCTCCACATTTGCTTTTTTCAGCCTCCCAGAAATTATTACTACCTGAAATAGTCTTATTTATTCATGGGTTTGTTCACGTTCTCTCTCAGTCATGAGAACAGCAATCTTTGCCTACTTTATTGCCTCATCCTGCCTGGTTCAGTAACTACTTGGTGAATATATTAATTCTGAGGTTAAATGTCATTTGAAAAAGAACAGTTTGAAGACTGAAGACACTATCCGATTTCAAGACTTGTTATAAAGCTACAGTGATCAAGATCGTGCAATACTGGCATAAAGACAAATAGGTCAACAGAATAGAAGAGAGTCCACAAATAGACCCATGTACAAATGGACAACTGATCTTCAAAAAAGGTGCGAGTTCAGTAAAGATGGACAGTCTTTTCAACAAGTGATGCCAGGACAACTGAACACTCATATGTAAAGAAGAGAAGATACATCCACAGCCCATACCACATACAAAAGTTAACTCAAAGTCGATCACAAACCTAAAACTATAAAACTTGGAGAAAACATTTGAGACTTAGATTAAGCAAAGATTTCTTAGGAATAACACCAAAAGCATGATCCACTTTTTTTAACTGATAATTTTGACTTCATCGAAAATAAAACCCTCTGTTTAAGACACTGTTTAAAAAGATGAAAAGACAAGGTACAGATTAAAAAAAAATGCTTGCAATTCTGATCAAAGACTTGTATCCAGAATAAAAAAGCTCTCAAATTTCAATAAAAAAACAAACAAGTAAATTTTATTTTTCACACATAAATTTTAAAAGGGAAAGTATTTAATCAATAGATGTGCCACCAAAGAAGAGACACAGATGGCAAACACACACATGAAAAAATGATCAACATTATTAGTCACCAGGGAAATTACAAGTTAAAATTACAATAAATAAATATCAAACCAATATCCTGTACACCTGAAACTAATATAATGTTACACGTCAATTATACCTCCATTAAAACATTAAATAAGTAAATTAAATTTAAAAGTACTGATATAGGAAAAAACTACAACGATACACCTTTACATGACTGAAATTTAAAAACTGACCACACCAAGTATTGGCCAAGATGTGGAGAAACTTTAATTCTTAATACATGCCAGTGGGAACGTTTTGAAAAAGTTTGGTAGTTTCTAAAAAATTAAATATACATCTGCTCAAACAGGGGCTATGTACCAACCTAGAGGGGTGGGATGGGGAGGGAAATGGGAGGAAGATTCAAGAGGCAGGGGACATATGTATACCTATGGCTGATTCATACTGAGGTTTGACAGAAAACAACAAAATTCTGTAAAGCAATTATCCTTCAATTAAAAAATAAATAATTTTTTAAAGTAAAAAAATTGTAAATCAACTATATGCCAATAAAAAATTTTAAAAATTATCTCTCCTAAATATATATATACACATCTGCTATGTGATCCAGCCATACCACTGATAAGGATTTATCAAAGAGGAATGAAAGTATACATCCATATAAATACATTAACACAGACATTCAGGAGAAGGAAATGGCAACCCACACCAGTACTCTTCCCTGGAAAATCCCAAGGACAGAGGAGCGTAGTAGGCTACAGTCCATGGGGTCCCAAAGAGTCGGACATGATTGAGCGACTTCACCTGACTTCAAACTCTAAAACAACCCAAATGTCTACCAACAACTGGATGGAAAAATGAAAGGTAGGGGCTTCCCTGGTGGCTCAGAGGTTAAAGTGTCTGCCTGCAATGCAGGAGACCTGGGTTTGATCCCTGAGTTGGGAAGATCCCCTAGAGAAGGAAATGGCAACCCACTCCAGTATTCTTGCCTGGAGAATCCCATGGACAGTGGAGCCTGGTGGGCTGCAGTTCATGGGGTCGCAAAGAATCCGACACGACTGAGTGACTTCACTTTCACTTTCAAAAGCATACATTTCATTCCACAGTGTGGAATATCACTGATCAATAAGAAGGAACTATTTGCCATACACAACAACATAGATGAACCTCAACATAATTTTGCTGAGCATCAAGAAGCCACACACAAAAGTCCACTTGTATAAAATCCTAGGAAATGCAAACTAACGTCTAGTGACAGAAAGCAGAAGAGTGTTTGCCTGGCAACAAGGAAGGGATTATAAAGGGTTCCAGGAGCCATCACAGGAGTGATGGATATATTGATTATCTTGATTGTGTTGCTGGTTTCTTGAGTGTATACATGTGTGGAAACTTATCAAATTGTATGCTTAAATATATGCAATTTGTGGCATGTCACTTATACCTCNTGCAGTTCATGGGGTCGCAAAGAATCCGACACGACTGAGTGACTTCACTTTCACTTTCAAAAGCATACATTTCATTCCACAGTGTGGAATATCACTGATCAATAAGAAGGAACTATTTGCCATACACAACAACATAGATGAACCTCAACATAATTTTGCTGAGCATCAAGAAGCCACACACAAAAGTCCACTTGTATAAAATCCTAGGAAATGCAAACTAACGTCTAGTGACAGAAAGCAGAAGAGTGTTTGCCTGGCAACAAGGAAGGGATTATAAAGGGTTCCAGGAGCCATCACAGGAGTGATGGATATATTGATTATCTTGATTGTGTTGCTGGTTTCTTGAGTGTATACATGTGTGGAAACTTATCAAATTGTATGCTTAAATATATGCAATTTGTGGCATGTCACTTATACCTCAATAAAGCTGGTTTAAAAATAATAAAAGACCTATGATCTGAAAACTAATAATAAATAATCCCCAATTGTGTGCATTGTTGTTGTTGTTATTGTTTAGTTGCTAAATCATCTCTGACTCTTTTGCAACTCCATGGACTGCAGACAGCCAGGCTCCTCTGTCCATAGGATTTCCCAGGCAAGAATACTGGAGAGGGTTGCCATTTCCTCCTCCAAGGAATCTTCCCCACTCAGGGATCCAATCCAAGTCTTCTGCATTGGCAGGTGAATTCTTAATCACTGAACCACCTGGGAAGTCGTGCATTACAATCTGTGTGTGTGTGTGCGTGTGTGTGTGCATTACAATCATAATCTGACTTCTTAGGCGGCACATATATTTCTCTTCCATAACAAGTATGGGAGGGCTGGAGGAGGAGAGGAGGAATTACTTTATTTCAAACTGTCATCGTTACCACTTGCTGCTTTGGCTCTTCTCACACTTCCTGGCTTCTAAGTTAACAAGTTGGACAATGTAGGGTCTATTACTACCCAGCCCCTACCCCACCCCCAGCCCCCAGACTTTCTGTCTCCTAAAAGAAGCAGATCCTTACTTGTCTGGAAAAGCAGACACAAGGAACAAAAGGCTCAATGACTATTTGACAGATTAAAGAATAGAAAACTGTTTTATTTAAATGCTCTCTAAAGGTTTAGAACATTTGAGGCTATACCCTGTTCTGCTGAAATGCAATTATATATTACCCAGATCTGTAAGCACTTGCCAGAAGACCTGTCCAAATCACTCACTGCCTGAGTTTTCAGTTTTCTCCTTTCACTCTTTTCATCCCATCAATGAATAATGTGCAGGTGTATTTCTGAGAAGACATTCCTAACGTTTTGAAGTCTCTCAGTCAATAACCCCAACAGCTTGAAACAGTTTTCCAAATGTCTAAGACAGTGTGAATCCTATACAGAATGACAATACAGTAGCAGGATCATTATCTGAAAACAATCGATCATACTAATATTTAACAACAAAGTTAAGGCTTACAAATGATTGGCAATAGTTATTATAGCAACTAACAGTGGGGTTCTGTCTCCACCACTTACTGACTGAGTGACCTTAGGCAAGAGTCGGACACGACTGAGCGACTAACGCTAGAACTAGCACTACTAGGCAAGTTGCTTAACTTCTAAAATTCATTTACTCTCTTTAGAGCGGGATAACAGTACCTACTTGCTAGGGTTTTAATAAGGATTAAATGTGTTTGGCATACGGTAAGAGCTAAATAAATGTTAGCAATTAGCAGTATAGTTACTCTGAACTTTCCAAGAATCTCATTAACTCACTCATCTTCCTTCTGACTCTTAGGTTCAAACCCTGTCATTTACCAGATGTTTCTTCTGAGCCTCAGTTTCCACATCCGTAAAACGGAGGTGATTACTGTTACCTGACTTTTAAGGTTGTGGTGAAGGACTGAAATAACTAGAGATACGATCCCTTCCCTCCCACCTCCCAAAGCGAAGATCGCAGAGGAAGGAAATACTTCTAATAGCTGCAGATATAGTCAGTTTTTCCATTTCTGGCACGTGAGGGGTGGGGGGGTTGGGGGGAAGAAGATGCAAAGAGGCATACAAAGTGGTCAAGGACCCTGAGTAAAGCCCCCAAATGCGCGCAAGACGCTGAGTGACCCAAAAAGGCTCGACTATCGGCCTGGCCTCGCGCAACTCTCTCCTCTCCCCTCCCGCGTCGCGGGCCGAGGAGCCTCCCCTAAGTGAGCGGGGTTATTTCGGAATCACCATGAGGCAATTCTCATGAGGCAATGGGTCAGGAATGCGGCGCGCCGAGCCGGGCCGCTAGCGTCCGCGGTTCCCCGGGCGCCTCTACCTGCCCCTGTCCCGACGGGCATCCCCAGGGCTGCGGGAGCCGGAACTCCGCGGAGGCAGGAAATGAATGAGGACCCGAGGGGTTGGGGGCGCACTAGGGCCGGGCCCAGGGGCCCTGGAGGGCTTAGGGGGCTGGAACGGAGCCTGCCCCGCGACCCCGGGCGGGAGTCCGAAGCCCAGCCGGGCCGCCCGCTCCCGAGCGGAGCTGACTGAAAGTCGCGGGGGCCGGGCCGAGGCCCGGGCTAGGCCCTCGGGGCTCCTCACCTCCGCGATGTCATGTTCCTCCCGCCCTCTGGCTCCGCGACGAACCGGCTCCTTACTCAGGCTCCGCTGGGCCCGGTCACATCGGGCTGGCCCGAGGGAGGCCCGCTCCGGACCGGACAGGGGGGCAGGCAGAGCCAGCCGGCCGCGCGCAGACCCCCCCTCAAGGCCTGAGGAGCCTAGAGACTGTGCAGCCGCCCCCCAAGCCCGGTTCGCTCCTCCTCCTCCTCCTCCCCCGCCCTTCCCCGCCGGCTCCTCCGTGACGTCACTCCCATGCGACGTCCGCCACTACTTCCTGCTTCCATTCCGCGCTGAGGCTGGCCACGGCAGTTCAGTGGCTCTGTGGAGCGTCCGCCGCACTGTTCCCAAAAGACTTCTCATTTTCCTTTAGTTCTTGGCGTTAAACCGAGCGTTGTATGCTCAAAGTTACACGCAGTCGCGTGAATTGATCCTGCTCCCACAGCGTCAATTTCCATCCCTGCGCTGTGAAGTCGAATTTCATTCATTTCATTCCTCTTACTGCTGTGTAACCTTAGGAAAGAGGTTGGGGTCGCAAAGAGTCGGACACGACGGAGCGACTGAACTGATCCTTAGGAAAGTTGATTTCTCTGAGCCTCCATTCCTTGATTTCTGTAAAAAGAGAATAGTAATTGTATTTTCTTCTTAGGATTATGAGGACGATTAAATATGTAAAATGTTTAAAACTAGGCCTGGTCTGTTTAATAAGTTCTCAGTTGGTAAAGAATCCGCCTGCAGTGCAGGAGACTCTGGTTCGATTCCTGGGTCGGAAGATCCCCTGAATAAGGGAAAGGCTACCCACTCCAGTATTCTGGCCTGGAGAATGCCAAGAACTGTATAGTCCATGGGATCGCAAAGAGTCGGACGCGACTGAGCGACTTTTACTCTCTCCTGTAGTTATTGGGGCTTCCCTGGTGGCTCAGACGGTAAAGAATCTGCCTGCATTGCAGGAGATCCCAGTTCAATCCCTAGGAGATCCCAGTTCAATCCCTAGGTCGGGAGTATCCCTTGGAAAAGGGAATAGCTACCCAATCCAGTATTCTTGCCAGTAGAATTCCATAGACAGAGAAGCCTGTGAGGCTATGGTCCATGGAGTCACAAAGAGTTGGACACAACTGAGCAACTAAGGCTTTAACTTTTTCACTTTTTCACTTTTTTTGTGTGTAATTATTAGCTCTATTATCATTAGAAGGAAACGTGAGAGTTTTCTGTCTGCTAGGCACTGATTTTCCACTATAGAGATAAAAGAGTGAACTGAAAATACAAAAATCCCCGATATTCTCATGGGAGGAGCTACAGTAATACCCCCAATACTCATCTCCCTTCTTTTCTCCATTGCCCTTTATATTACTTTAAATGGAGTATTTAGGGAAAGCTTCACTAAGGATGATATTTGAGTCAAGGAGCAGTCTAGTAGTGAAGTTGCTCAGTTGTGTCTGGCTCTTTGCCACCCCATGGACTGTAGCCTATCAGGCTCCTCCATCCATGGAATTTTCCAGGCAAGACTACTGGAGTGGGTTNTTAGGGAAAGCTTCACTAAGGATGATATTTGAGTCAAGGAGCAGTCTAGTAGTGAAGTTGCTCAGTTGTGTCTGGCTCTTTGCCACCCCATGGACTGTAGCCTATCAGGCTCCTCCATCCATGGAATTTTCCAGGCAAGACTACTGGAGTGGGTTGCCATTTCCTTCTCCAGGGGATCTTCCCGATGAAGGGATCCAACCCAGGTCTCTCACATTACAGGCAGACACTTTACCCTCTGAGCCACCAGGGGAGCCCTGAGCAGTCAGTGGAAATTTAGAAAAAGAGCATTTCAAGCACAGGAGGAGGCCAGTGCAAAGGCTCTGAGGCTAGAGGCTGACTTCTGTATTTGAAGAAAAAGGGAGAGCATTGCAGGCAAATTCTTCAGGAGACTGAACCGCCAGAGAAGCTGGAGCACAGCAGGAGGTGGGGGATGCAGCGGTGATATAGGAGATGTAGGGAGAGTAGTAGGAAATGAGATGAGGAAGGGGTAGAGATGATATAGAGTCCAAAGCCTACTGAAATAAATAGTAGGGACTTCCCTGGCAGTCCAGTGGTTAACTCCCTGTGCTTCCAATGCAAGGGGCTTGGGTTCCATCCCTGGTTGAAGAACTAACATTTCATAAGCCAAAAAAAAATTTTTTTAATCTAGTTAAAAAAAAAAAAAAACAGAAAAAAATGAACAGTAAAATGAAGAGTCATTAAAAGATTTTAAGCAGAGAAGAATATAATCTATGCTTTAAAAGTATTACTTTGGGTACTTTGAGTAACTGAATCACAAGGACAAGGCTGGAAACAGAGACCAGTTCAGAACACTGGAGATGATGGAAATGAGGTAGCTCAGACCAGAGTGAGAAGGTAGAGCTTTTTATCTGAGAAAAATCTGCCCCTGTGACTCATGAAAGGCCACAGATCTGGTAAATGGCAGAACCGAAATTCAAACCCACAAGTGTAGAGCTCCAAAATCCTCATTTTTTTTCCCCTTCCAGTATTCCCCACATCATTCCTATACAAAGAATTCTCATACAGTATGCTAATTGCTTCAGCACTGATGCTACCCAAAAATTCTTACAAAAATTGTCTTTAATATATGCCAATTTAACTCATAGACTTTGAACAAGCAGTGGTCCAGCCTGTTTCTTTTCATTCCCCTGAATCTGGCCACCCAGATGGCAAACAACATCCTATCTGATCTTAAGCCTGAAGGCTTTTTCTCTCCAACTATTCACCACATAATAGCCTCGATAATCTAAACTGCAAAACTAGTCACTCCTTCAGTTGAACACTTCAATGTCTTCTCACTGCTTTTAAAATACGGTCAAAAAAATTTTTTTCTGGACTTTCCTAGTGGTCTAGTAGTTAAGACTCCGTTCTTCCAATGAAGGGGGCATGGTTCAATTCCTGGTTGGGAAACAGATCCCTCATGATGCAGCATGTCCCCCCAAAAATGAAAACATATAAAATGCACAGTATGCAGCTTGAGTCTTTAAAAGCATTTGACAATCACCTGGTCTGGTCCCTGCTCACTTTACCAGCCCCTTTTCTCCCCACCACTCTATGATCCAGCCATGCTGAATGATTTTCAGTTCCTCTCAATAGCCCTGTTCTCTTCCAGCTCAGGGCCTTTAAACAATCTACTCCCTCTGCTCAGAAGATTCTGACCCTCCCCATGAACTCTAGTCTATGCCTCTAATCTCAGGCTAGAAGTCATCTCCTCTGAAATAGAAAGAATCACACTCTCCCAACCCAGTTTAGATGGTCCCCAAGACACCTGGTGGCTCAGATGGTAAAGAATCTGCCTTCAGTGCAGGAGACCCGAGTTCTATCCCTAAGTCAGAAAGATTCCCCTGGAGAAGGGAATGGCAAACCACTCTAGTGCCTGGAGAATCCCAAGGACAGAATAGCCTGGCAGGCTACAGTCCATGGGGTCACAAAGCATCTGACAGGACTAACTGATCAATACTAAGACACCTATTGTAGCTTAGAACTGAACACACTCCATTATAAATCTAAGACACAATATCATATGAGGATTAAGTTGTTAATCTCCAAAGTTTAGCTGCCTGGGTGTCCTCAGGCAAGTCGCTTGGGTCCTCTGTTTCTCAGTTTACTTCTCTGTAAAATGAAGAGATCAAAATACTACCTACCATCAATTCAGTTCAGTCACTCAGTCGTGTCTGGCTCTTTGTGACCCCATGGACTGTAGCACACCAGTCCTCCCTGTCCATCACCACCTCCCAGAGTTTACTCAAACTCATGTCCGTTGAGTCGGTGATGCCATTCAACCATCTCATCCTCTATCATCCCCTTCTCCTCCGCCTTCAATCTTTCCCAGCATCAGGGTCTTTTCCAGTGAGTCAGTTCTTCACATCAGGTGGCCAAAGTATTGGAGTTTCAGCTTTATCAGTCCTTCCAATGAATATTCGGTACTGATTTCTTTAGGATTGACTGCTTTGATCTCCTTGCAGTCCAAGGGACTCTAGAGAGTCTTCTCCAGACTACAGTTCAAAAGCATCAATTCTTTGGCACTCAGCTTTCTTTATAGTCCAACTCTCACATCCATACATGACTACTGGAAAAACCATAGCTTTGTAGATGAACCTTCATCAGCAAATGTCTCTCTCTGCTTTTTAATACACTGTCTTGGTTGGTCATAACTTTTCTTCCAAGGAGGAAGCGTCTTTTAATTTCATGGCTGCAATCACCATCTCCAGTGATTTTGGGGCCCCAAAAATAAAGTCTGTCATTGTTTCCACTGTTTCCCCATCTATCTGCCATGAAGTGATGGGACCAGATGCCATGATCTTAGTTTTCTGAATGTTGACTTTTAAGCCAACTTTTTCACTCTCCTCTTTCACTTTCATCAAGAGGCTCTTTAGTTCTTCACTTTCTGTCATAAGTGTGGTGTCATCTGCATATCTAAGGTTATTGATATTTCTCCTGGCAATCTTGATTCCAGGCTATGCTTCATCCAGTCCAGCCCCTACCATAGGGTAAGCATAAAAAATAAAAGAGTTAATGTTTGTGAAGTACTTAGAACAGTGCCTGGCAAAGTCAGCATGTGATAAATGCTGGTTATCATTAGTCTCTTTTCAAACGTAATCTGTAAGCTTTTTTTTTTTTCTTTTGGACGCACTACATGGCTTGCAGGATCTTAATTCCTTGACCAGGGATTGAACACAGGCCACAGCAATGAATGTGCCAAGTCACCACTGAAGCGCCAGGGAATTTCCAAACTATAAGCTGTTTGAGTGAAGAAGCCATTGCTACCCCAGTATCTTTTATGTTCTATACACTCAACAGCTAGAATGATCTTTCTATAATACAAATCTAGTCATGTCCTTTCTATGAAAGAAGTTCAAAGCCTTTACTACAAGTTAAAATTCTTCCATGGGGCCCTTCTAAACATGACCTCTGCCTACCTGTTCAGTTTCATTTACCTCAACTTCTTCACATAATCTGGTAGTTTCCAAAGGCCTCTGGCTGTTTCTTCTATCCTGAAAAATTTAATCCTTCTTAATAATATATCCTTTAGGGGACTTCCCTGGTGGTTCAGTGGCTAAGATTCCACACTCCCAATGCAAGGGGCCCTGATTTGATCCCTAGTCAGGGAACTAGATCCCACATAGCACAATTAAAAGATCCTAAGACCCAGTACAGCCAAATAAAATTTTAAGATTAATTAATTAAATACCCTTTAAGTTCCTCTCTATCTGGGAAACTGAACATCATGCAAGATTCAGCTCCAACTCAATCAGCTCCTCTAGGAAACATTCACTGCACACATCCCTTGACTACTTCCTCAAAATAAAATAGAAACCTCTCCCTGGAAATTCCCTGGCAGTCCGGTAGTTAGGGGGGCTTCCCAGGTGGCTCAGTGTGGAAGGGAATCCACTTGCCAGTGCTGGAGCCGCAGGAGATGCAGCTTTGATCCCTGGATCGGGAAGATCCTTTGGCGTAGGACATTGCAACCCACTCCAGTATTCTTGCCTGAAGACTCCCATGGGCAGAGGAGCCTGGAGCGCTACAAGTCCGTGGGGTTACAAAGGAATCAGACATGACTGATCAACTGAGCATGCCCAGTGGTTAGGGCTCAGTGCTTTCATTACCATGGGCCCAGGTTGAATCCCTGGTTGGGGAACTAATGCGAACGCACAGAAAGCAAAAACAAAAAAACTCTCCCTAAACTTTGGAATTTGCCTGTTCATGGCTCTGTCAGTCCCTAACATTGTTGGTTGATTTCCTGTCTCTTCCCCTAGATCAGGAGCTCTTCTTAAATTTATTGTCTTCATCTTATGCCCAGAGCCTAGCACAGGCATGAACAAGCTTAATAAATACTCCATTCAATTCAGTTCAGTTCAGTCGCTCAGTCGAGTCCGACTCTTTGCGACCCCACAAATTGCATGACGTGAGGCCTCCCTGTCCATCACCAACTCCTGGAGTTTACCCAAACTCACGTCCATTGAGTCGGTGATGCCATCCAGCCANGGTGTTCATTGGAAGGACTGATGTTGAAGCTGAAACTCCAAAACTTTGGCCACCTGATGTGAAGAGCTGACTCGTTGGAAAAGACCCTGATGCTGGGAAGGATTGAGGGCAGGAGGGGAAGGGGACGACAGAGGATGAGATGGCTGGATGGCATCACCAACTCGATGGATGTGAGTTTGGGTGGGCTCTAAGAGTTGGTGATGGACAGGGAGGCCTGGTGTGCTGCAGTTCATGAGGCTGAAAAGAATCAGACACAACTGAGTGACTGAACTGAACTGGTCTGAGCTCTAGACCAGCACTGATTGTCCAATACAAATAAAATGTCAGCCATATATATGTGATTTTATCTATTTGTTTCTTTGGAGTATAGTTGCTTTATCATGTTGTGTTAGCTTCTGCTGTACAGAAAAGTGAATCAGCTTTACATATACATATATTCCCCTCCTTGTGGGACTTCCTTCCTATTTAGAGAAGTGCTCTGTGGTGACAGAGCACTGAATAGGGTTCCCTATGCTATATAGTCAGTTCTCATTAGTTATCTATTTTACACATAGTAGCATACCATCTATGTAATTTTAAAACTTCTAGTGAAAGAAAGTGAAAGTGAAGTCGCTCAGTCGTGTCTGACTCTTTGCGACCCCATGAACTGTAGCACGCTAGGCCTTCCCNGAGCACTGAATAGGGTTCCCTATGCTATATAGTCAGTTCTCATTAGTTATCTATTTTACACATAGTAGCATACCATCTATGTAATTTTAAAACTTCTAGTGAAAGAAAGTGAAAGTGAAGTCGCTCAGTCGTGTCTGACTCTTTGCGACCCCATGAACTGTAGCACGCTAGGCCTTCCCGTCCAACACCAACTCCCAGAGCCCACCCAAACTCATGTCCATTGAGTCAGTGATGCCATCCAACCATCTCATCCTCTGTCGACCCCATGGACTGGAGCCTGCCAGGCTCCTCTGTCCATGAGATTTTCCAGGGAAGAGTACTGGAATGGGTTGCCATTTCCTTCTCTAGGGGATCTTCCTGACTCAGGGATCAAAGTCTGGTCTCTCACATTGCAGGCAGACTCTTTACCCTCTGAGCCACCAGTGAATCCCCAAAACTTCAGGTAGTCACACGTAAAAAGGTAAAGAAACAGGTAAAATAAATTTGTAAAAATATGCTTATTTAACCCAAAATAATATAAAAATAAATATAAAAACTATTTTACATTATTTTATTTTACTTATTAAACCTTTGAAATCCAGTGTGTATTTTACACTTACAGACAATGTGTGAAATCTCAGTGTGAACTGGCTGCATTTCCAGTGCTTAATAATCATATTTGGCTGATGCAACCATACTGGACACTTATTCCTTGGAAGAAAAGCTATGACCAACCTAGACAGCATATTAAAAAGCAGAGACACTACTTTGCCGACAAAAGTCTGTCTAGTCAAAGCTATGGCTTTTTCAGTAGTCATGTATGGATGTGAGTTGGACTATAAAGAACGTTGAGCTGCGAAGAATTGATGCTTTTGACCTGTAACGCTGGAGAAGACTCTCGAGAGTTCCTTGGACTGCAAGGAGATCAAAGCAGTCAATCCTAAAGGAAATCAGTCCCGAATATTCATTGGAAGGACTGATGCTGAAGCTGAAGCTCCAATACTTTGGCCACCTGATGTGAAGAACTAACTCACTGGAAAAGACCCTGATGCTGAGAAAGATTGAAGGCAGGAGGAGAAGGGGACGACAGAGGATGAGATGGTTGGATGGCATCACTGACTCGATGGACATGAGTTTGAGCAAGCTCTGGGAGTTGGTGATGTACAGGGAAGCCTGGCGTTCTGCAGTCCATTGGGCTGCAAAGAGTTGGACACGACTGAGCGACTGAACTGAACTGAACTGAACCATACTGGACAGCACACTGAGATGTAACTCACGCTTTTCCACATCTGCATAATATTTCACAGTATGGATGTTCAGTATTTAGTCAGTTACTGTGTTGGTAGACAATCTATTTACAGGGTGGTCTGTTTTTAATGGTGCTTGCATGAACTTCCTTATGAAAAAATTGAGTGAGGGAGTGAACCACTATTAACCTTAACACTAACATTAAGGGAGTTATTATTAGTATTGTCAATATCATCCTCCATTTTAAAAATAAGATAACTCACGTGCAGAGATTTATCACAAGGTCAGAGAACAAATGATCCCTGGCTAGAAGAGTAGTACCCTTTCTGTAGCACAACTGCCCACTGGTTTTCTGTTTTCCAGTAGCTCAAAGAGATAGGATTCAATGTAAATGTATATGTGACCTTGGATAAGCCATTTATTGTAATCAAGCCTCAGTTCTTTCATGTTAAAGTCCTACATCGTGTTAAAGTCTTACATTGAGGCTTAAAATATTTACATTGTAATTAATAGACTGCTGAACAAATTTATGACCTCTTTATAGATGGCAAAACCAGGTGCTTAATCATACTGTTTACTCTATAACAGAATGATGATATTAATATTTTGCCCAACTAAGGGCTTCCTTGGTGGCTCAAACAGTAAAGAATCTGCCTGCAATGCGGGAGACCTGGGCTTGATCCCTAGGTTAGGAAGATCCCCTGGAGGAGGGCATGGCAACCCACTCTAGTATTCTGGCCTGGAGAATATCCCTGGACAGAGGAGCCAGATGGGCTACAGTCGGTGGGGTCACAAAGAGTCCGACACAACTGAGGCGATACAACTGAGTGACTAAGGCCCAGCACGGTGAATGCTAAATTTTGCAATACCGCAACAAAACACTAGAGAGAGTTCACTATGTTTTTATGTCAATGGCAAGTCATTTAAGAACCGTTTTAGAGTCATCACTAGGAGAAAGTCTCTGAGACTGTCAGAAGTTTTGAGGAGTTCAAGTAAGCCATTCTGCACTTTATTTGTTGTGATACATTTTCTGAAGTAGCAGTTTCTAAGAGGTGTTTTGCTTAAGAAGCTGAGCAAATAAATGTGCTGACATTCTCATTCTCAAAAAAAAAAAAAATAGTGTCAGCTCTTCCTGGAGAAAATTACATGCCTGGACAGTGAATAATCCTGAATGGGTATGAAACGAAGTAGGACACTACAGTCCCTGCCTCAACTTGCCTTTCATCTGTGGAAAAACTTTAGACAAAGAACACGTTTAATTAGAGAAGTGAGAAAACGCAGAAGCAAAGAACAGCAGTCAAACAAGACAAAACAATAATAGTTTAGTCTGTAAGCAAAGGAAAGGATCTTTAGTTCCTTCTCAAAGGCTGTGGACAGTATTCTGAGCCACACCCTGCAAGCTGTCTTATAGAGTCTAGAACCCCCACCAGGTGGAAGAACTTAATCCCATGATGACCAGACTGAAGCCGTGAAACGAGCTGCCGCAATTCCGAGAACCAACCTCAAGAAAATGGGAACAAACCGACCCTGGACCTGAAGACCAGCTGTACTTAGTCAAAGATGACGCTGGTCAGGCCAATTTCAAGATGACTATCAGAGCTGACCGTGCTACTTCTACACATAGCTCCCTCCCTCTGCCTATAAAAACTCTTGCCCCCAATTGTTGGGTGAGAGAGTCAGCCTTTGGACAGGAATTGCCGGCATCCAAAATAAAGCAGACTTTCCTCTTCGCCAACCTTGACTCTAATGTCTTTTGAGCAGTGAGTAGTCAGACCCCACTTTTAGTTACTGGTACTAAATGCAGCCTATTAAGATCTTATTCATCCTAATCCATGTGGAAGACAGACATGTGTAGAAGCCCCATGTTTCAACAAACATGGCAACTCTGCCTCTACTGTGGTCAGAAGTGTCCCACTGATATTTCTGAGACCTTCATAAGCATCTGATCACTGCAGTTGTATCCTTAGTCACCTGGAACCAAAAAAGGCTATATTATTCTCAGGGACACAGTCATGAAGCAGGTGGTTTGTATATATCAAGGCATAAAGCTCTAGCCACCAGCAACAGCAAACGGAAGAGAATGGAAACTTCAAGCTGAAAGATGTCGTATTGTGTTCATGTTACCTTAAGGGCTGCGGTGAAGTTTAAAACATACACACACACACAAAAACAACCCTATAAGATATACCGTGCTGTTGGTTTTGCAAGAGATAATAACTGTTCTTATTTTTAATTCTATTAATATGCACAGCAAGCTGTCTTATTCATCTTCATTAATCAGTTCTTTAATCTTCACAGACTATTGGTTAAGAGTGCACTCTTTGAAATCTGATCCATGCTGTGGGCAAGTTACTACACCTCTTTGAGTCCGAGTTTTCCCATTATAGTATCCTCTATAGGCTGTCGGGAGGATTCAGTGAAATAAGGCAAGACACATAAAGCAGTGCTAGGCACATAGCATACAGCATTGCTCTTACTACCCCTGGTGTATAATTTTTAGCAGAATACTTGGCACGTAGTAAGACCCCACAGGGTCCTGCTCTATTACATCATTCACAGCTATGACCTAGAAGGTGATGACGGTGCTGGTGGGGGTGACAACAAGAACAGATATTTATTTAGCCCTTTCCATGCATAAAATGCCATACTTAGTGATTTTGTGTATGTTAGTTTATTTAATCTTCCCCAAAATTCTGTGAGGTACATATTATGGTTATCTCCATTTTAGAAATGAAGAAACAGAGGGCAAAATGGCCAGGGAGGGAATGTGGAGGGAACGAACAATCATGCCCTTTGATGCCTCCACACCCCCTGCATTTATTGTTCCAATTGCCACTTCCATCTGTTAAATTTGTATCTAGCTTTCCAAATCCAATGCAAAACCAAACTCTTTTGCAAAACTTTGCTAAATCCCTCAGAAGAAGTAACTTATAGTTATTCATTTCTCTGTTTGTTTTTTCCTTGAATATGTGTTCTCAAGGGCAGGAATGTACTTCATTGGTTTTAAATTTTAGCCTTTTCTACTACTGTATGACACAGGGAACTATATCCAATCTCCTGGAATAAACCATAATGAAAAATAATATTTTTAAAAGAATGTATCTATGTGTAAATTGACTCCCTTTGCCATACACCAGAGATTGGCACACCATTGTAAATCAACTATATTTCAATAAATATGGTAAAACAAATTCTAGCTTTTTAGACGTGCTCTCATTGAGCACAGGCTGTAGTCTGCTTAGGCGATGCAGGCTTTAGGTAATTGTGGAGAAAATGTCCCTGGAAGGTTCCCATCTAGCCTTTCATTGGATAGGTTTCACTTTATTTGGGAATTAAGTCCTTCATCCATCTATGTGCTAAGTCCTTCCAGTCCTGTCCAATTCTATGGGACCCCATGAACTGTAGCCCACCAGGCTTCTCTGGCCCTGGAATTCTCTAGGCAAGAATACTGGAGCAGGTTGTCAAGCTCTCCTCCAGGGAATCTTCCAGACCCAGAAATCCAACCCATGTCTCTTGCATCTCCAGCACTGGGAGGTGTTTTCTTTACCACAAGCACAACCTGGGAAGCTCATTCATCTATCCATCAGTTCAGTTCAGCCGCACAGTCATGTCCGACTCTTTGCAACTCCATGAACCGCAGTACGCCAGGCCTCCCTGTCCATCACCAACTGTCGGAGTCTACCCAAACCCATGTCCATTGAGTCGGTGATGCCATCTAACCATCTCATCCTCTGTCGTCCCNCTCATTGGGCATTCTCTTAAGCTTAAACTGTTTGTCTGCCTCTGACTTTGTGATGTTTGTCTCCTCATAGGTCGAAAAGAAAAAGAAGGTTCGTGTTCTTGCTACTGTCACAAAACCAGTTGGTGGCGACAAGAATGGTGGTACCCGAGTGGTCAAACTTCGCAAAATGGTAAGATTTGGAGATCTTAAGTTGGGTGTTGAGTTGTGAGGATTTTTGTGTGTGTTCAAGGTTCTGGAAGTTTGTGTTTACCAGAGGATTACTAATGGAGGATAGTGAGTTTTGGGTTTACGACTTGGCTTTATTACTTTCTATTCTTCAGCAGAGTTACTTTTCTGCGCTTTTGTTTCTTATAAAACTGGAATAAAGTTTCGCCTCTCGGGGTTGTGAGAGTTACCCTGCACAGAGCCTAGAAATGTGCCAGACCTATAGAACATTTGTCCACTAAAGCTGTTTCTTGGCCCCTCTTTACCATGCACAAGACTCAACATTTTCTCTGAAAAGGAAAGGTTTGGTCTGATTTCCATTAGGGAACTATTCCCAGATGTATTTCACTCTGCACAGTTGAATATTACTGCACAAGAGCAAAAATGGCGCTTTGATTTCTTATCAAAGGTTTTGTGAGCTGATTTTTGTTAGCCATTCATGTTTGTGGTAAAAGCAGAAGTAGCCACTAAAATGATAGAAATAGACTATTGTGAGTTACTTGTCATAGGGTCTGTTACTTGTCTGTGGGGTCTTATTTTTATAATGAATGAACTGGCAGTCTTGATCTAAGCTAGTATCTTTGGTTCTATACAGTTTGTTTTTCTTTGTGAGTGATGTGGGAGTCATGCATGTTAGTGTGATGTGGGTGAACATGTTTTAATTGGAAAACAAGCCTTGCGTTTTTCATAGCATACAGAATGTGTCGCCTTGGTTTTCAGAAATCTTAGAAAAGCTTGAGAATGCCTGCTGCACGACAGTGCATAAGTCGTGCAATGCACTAAAGCTTGGTTTGACCCCAAATTTACTTGCTGGATCTTTCCCTCTGCTTGAACACA
The DNA here is from genome assembly GCA_006410615.1 of Neotragus moschatus. Taxonomy (NCBI): domain Eukaryota; kingdom Metazoa; phylum Chordata; class Mammalia; order Artiodactyla; family Bovidae; genus Neotragus; species Neotragus moschatus. The sequence goes on along the minus strand of SJYA01002485.1, from coordinate 5,255,282 downwards.
CAGCTCTTTCAGTTTCTACCCTGTGTTTTTGCATGAAAAGCTAATAAAGCAGCACTGACCTTTTTTAAAATCTGAGAAGTGAAATGCAGTAGTGTAAATAAAGTGTTTTCAACTAACTGCAAGACTAGTAAAGGTTTTACCTACCCCAGAACCAGCTCTACTGACTTGATCAGCTTACAATAAGTTGGACCTATGGGCTTTCTCCAGCCTAGGTATTACCCTACTGAAGATGTGCCTCGGAAACTGTTGAGTCATGGCAAAAAACCCTTCAGTAAGCATGTGAGGAAGCTGCGTGCCAGCATCACTCCTGGGACCATTCTGATCATCCTCACTGGGCGCCACAGAGGCAAGGTGAGTTCAGCTGCCGGGCGTTACTGCATCCGAATACATTTGCACCTGGGATAGGATTAGTTTACCTGTGTTACCTGCATCTAGCAGCAGGGGGTCCCATGGGCAAGATGGGATGCTCCATAACAGAACCAACAGTCCAGTCCCTAGCATAATGTGTCTAGTCCATAACAGATAACTGTTACCTTTTCCTGGTTTTGGTAATACTAGTTGCAAATGGGTGTCCCTGTACTCAAAAAGTATGTTTGAGTTACTTCCTTAGAATGGAATTGCAGGGATAGAATTAGAGTTGAAGGATATTTATTTTTATTGTTAGAGGTGGTGGCTGCTAATTAAAAAAAAAAAAGGCACACCGAATTACTGCTTATATCCTAGAGTCACCCCTGTTAGCAGTTTGGTATAATTCCTTCCAGAACTGTTGTATCTATACATAGGTAGAAATTTGCTTTAACAAAGTTAGTCTGTGATTTGATTAATTTAGAAGTCAGGTTTGATTTGTGGAGCCGTGTAGCATTTCTTTTTAATTTACAGAGGGTCGTTTTCCTGAAGCAGCTGGGCAGTGGCTTGCTACTTGTGACTGGTAAGAAAGTCCCTGGATTTAATATTCTCTGAAATTTACAGCTCTCCCCATCTTCAGTTTTGTTTAGAAATAACTTATATGCATCACTCTTCTGAGTTGAACGTGTAAAGTATGATGGTTTGATTTATTAATATATATTGTGAAATAATTACCACAATAGGCAAGTTTAAAAGTTCTTTCTTTGTGATGAAAACTCTTAGAAACTACTCTCTTGAATTGTGTTTTTAAATGCCTGAAGTATGCATTCTGCTTAGGTGGGAACCTAAGTAGAGGTTTCAGTGCCATGAGATTCTTCAGCCTGTTTCATTGCCTTGTGTAGAAATGCATTCTAAGGGAGCAGGTATTTAACTTTATGATAATGTGGCATATCATAAAGTAATTGCCACCTGTAATGCAGAGTGTTTATCTGCTAATTCCAAGGCCTGTGATTGGTCTGCCACTTGGCCCCAGGATGGAGTTCCTAGAAGGGCTCAGTTTGAATTTTTCATGAGCCACTGGTGATTTTAAAAATTTTTTTTTAACCAACCTGTATGAGTAACTCTGCTCTCTCCTGGTCTGCGTAACTTTAAGATGGGAGGGGTGGTCTGGGTAGCTGTTAAAGTATGAGGGATGGGGGAAGCCTCACCTCTTTAAAAACGCCTTGATGCTGGCAGTGGAAAGCAGTTTGGAATTTCTTCAGACCTAGAAAAAAGCTAGAACCTTTGTCAGCAGGTATTTTTTTCAAATCCAGTCAGGTCTTGACCATTTGTTCTTCCTCTCCCTCACTATATTGATCCTCCCCCACCCCCCAGGGCCTCTATCCCTCAATCGAGTTCCTCTGCGCAGAACACACCAGAAATTTGTCATTGCCACCTCCACCAAAATCGATATCAGTGGTGTGAAAATTCCAGAATATCTCACTGACACTTACTTCAAGAAGAAGAAGCTGCGTAAACCCAGACACCAGGAGGGTGAGATCTTCGACACAGAGAGAGAGGTAAGTTTCTATTTCTGTCTTTGTCTTTGGTAACTCTGGCTCCTCTAGTTGGGAGTGAAAATAAATAAGGTTAGGAACGGTTAAAAAGAAAGGCTGTAAATAACGAGTGAGGAATATCTGGGAAATAATATTAAATAATAATAAATGGTAATGTGGTGAATTCGTAGTTGGCAGGTAGGAGTTCAACTCAGAAGCCTGAGGTTTTGGTGAAACTCTGAACTACTGTTTTCCTGGGAATTATGGATCATTTAAAGTAGGCAAAAGGGCAAAACTTGTTGTTACATATTAAAATAGGTTATATTTCACAGCTCTCCAAAGAGGATTATCAGAATTGCCTTCTGAATATCCCCAGGACTGAGTACTTGTGAAAGAGGATTTCTTAGTTAATGAGTTTGGTACTTGGGTTGTGTTTTTTTTAATGATTTTTTGTTTTCTTTAGAAATACGAGATCACAGAGCAGCGGAAGGTTGATCAGAAAGCTGTGGACTCCCAAATTCTGCGAAGAATCAAAGCTGTCCCTCAGCTCCAGGGCTACCTCCGCTCTGTGTTTGCTCTCACAAATGGAATTTATCCTCACAAAGTAGTATTCTGAACTTCTTGCAAAGAACCTAATTAAATAACTTGTCATTTCTTTTTTGTCTTTTTTTTCTTTTTTTTAATCTGCCTCTAGGTGTGGTGTGACTTACAGCCAACTTAATGGGACATTAGCCTCTATTAAAAGGAGTGGGATTGGGGGGCTGTAAACTGCTGAGGAGTCTCCTCTTCAGATAAGCATTCTTAGCTTCGTTAGTGTCTTTTCAGCTTTTTCACCAGGCATGTACCAATACAAAATAGTGGGATTTCCCCAGTCATCACTGAATGAGCCTGTACTAACCACATGGATAAGAACTGGGCTTTTCAGCTTGCAGACTTTCCCTTCTTTCCAGTTTCTTGTATGCTTAGTTTCTTAAAGCATATGTAACAAATTAGTGTAATTAGATACCCTTCTCCCTCGTGTGCAGTACATGCCATTACACAGATAAGTGTGTTTTGATTATTCCATAGGAAGTGCTCATCTTTACTGCTACATAGTGTAACCTTGGCGTTCTGTGGGTATTTGGGTTTCTAGCATTTTAATTAAATAGGTTTTCACTGCTATCTATAAGTAGAGTATTCCTCTGAAACCTTTTGTAAGCTAAAATGGCATAAAGTGAAATTACCTTATATCTTGCTAACAGGTATAAAATGATACAAAACACAGGTGCTCACAGTTCAGAGCAATGGTTCTTTACCTGAAATGCTAAATGCAGCTCCCAGGAAAGGAGCTTGGCAATGCCATTCCCACAGACTAGACAAGCCTCTATAAATGGCTCTGCAAGACAGCTGTTTTTCCTCACTTTTCCTTTTTTTGGTTAAAGTAGACTCAGCCGTGGGTACCTGAGTGTTACAGTCTGAAATATGCATACAGATGAGCAAGTACCAGGAAAAGTTTGCTTAGTCAAAGAACTTATTAAGCCATTGTGGTTGTGCTCATTTGTGTCCGACTCAGTTGTGTCCATCTGTCTCACCTATGGACTGTTGCCTGCCAAGCTTCTCTGTCCATGGGCTTTCTTAGGCAAGAATGCTGGAGTGGTTGCCAATTCCTGATCCAAGGATCAAACCCATGTCTCCCACATTGCCAGCAGATCCACTGAGCCACCTGGGAAGCCTTAGGCTGTTCTGGTAAACAGTGCCAAAGTGCACTACCCTCCATGAAGGTTGTGCCAACTTGCAAGTGCCCATTACCTTACAGACTCACTAAATGAAGTAGTCAGACTTCAGTTTTTAGCAATAGGTGAAAAATGAATTTTTTTTAAGATTTTTGGCATTTTTTTGATGACAGGGTGGTGGTTGTATTTTGTTTGTTTTGCTGCACCGGGTCTAGTTCCTGAACCAGGGACTGAACCTGGGTCCCCTGCCTTGGGAATGAGAAGTCTTAGCCGCTGCACTACCAGGGAAATCCGTTCATCTATTAAGATTTATGAAATAAGTCTTAATACTTTGTGTTGATTTGTTTGAACATTCATGCCGCTCAGTCATGTCCGACTCTGCGACCCCATGGACTATATAGCTTACCAGGCTCCTCTGTCCTTGGGATTTTCCAGGCAAGAGTACTGGAGTGGATTGCCATTTCCTTCTCCAGGGGATCTTCCTGACCCAGGGATTGAACCTGGGTCTCCCACATTGTAGACCGTATGAGCCACCAGGAAAGTCCATGAAAGTATGAAAGAGATGGGTAGAATATTCAAGAGAGCATCATAGAATCTTGAAATAATCATAAATATGCAAAAGTCATGTGGAGAAAATGTTACATATAATGTGATTATAAAAATCGCCACAAGAAATTTTTACGTACATTAAAGGCAGTGTGAGTTTTTCCTTTTTTGGTCTCCAGAGTGCTTTATGGTCTTAAATTATTAGTGATAGTTTTTTGTTCATGTGAGTTATGTCTGCAGATAATATATTAAGACCAAATGATTATTAAAATATTTGTATTTAAATGACAAACCATTCCATGTTAATGCAATATTTTTGTGAAAAATAATTTCCAAAACAAGATGGCATTGTTTCATGGTTTTGCAAATTTCTTAACTTCTGGCTTTATGGAAGGTGGCTGGCTTATCATGCATGCTTCTACATTCAGTCTATTGCTGTGTCAGATGTGTCCTGCACCCTCTGGACACTTCATTTTACACTCACCAGAGAATGAACGTGAAGACAGCGTCTCAGTAGCAATGTGGCAAATGGCTTTCACTTCACAGATTCATTTTAAAATCTCAGGGACACCAAGGATTCCCAAATCACAGTTAGTACCACTCTACTAGCTCCTTTGCAAGGTTCCAGATTCTTTGATATTTCTTTTTTTTTTTAATACATTTTTTTTTTGCCATGCTGCACAGTATGTGGGATTTTGGTTCCTTGACAAGGAATCGAACCCACGCCCCTTATAATGGAAGCTCGGAGTCTTAACCACTGGACCAGCAGCAGAGTCCCCCGTATTTCCATCCCTGAGATGTCCTCCCTTTCTGTCCATCTGCTTCCTGTAGCTCTGGTGCATCTGTGTAATGCTTAGGGCAGGCCTGCTTGTAGAGAACAAAGCTGGGAACCCTGTGTCTGAGATCCTTCTTTAGCATCCAAACACCTCTTGTTTAGTTTTTCTGTTGCTGCTGTAATAGGTTACCACGAAGTCTGTGACTTAAGTACATTCTCTTAGAGTTCTGGAGGTCAGAAGTCCAAAACCAGCTTCAGTGGGTTAGTGTCAAGCCTAGGGTAGTGAGTGTCCATCCATCTCCCATGACTTGGGATCCCTTTCTCCCAGGTGCTCCAGCCCAGGTTCTTGTGTCATATCACCTTTCTCCGACCCTCGATCTCATAAAAGACCGGTGTGATTACATCCTAACTTGTAAATCCAGGGTATCTCCTTGTGAAGATAGTTTCTCCACTCACAATACTTCTGACACCAAAATGTGTAGATTTTCCCACAGTTTCTCCACTCACAATACTTTTGACACCAAAATGTGTCGATTTTCCCACACCAAGCAATTCAGTTCTCCACAGATACCAGCTGAATGTCCTACAGTCCCATTCTGACACTTAACTACTTGGAATTAGCATGGACCCAAAGATTAAGGCTCAGTCCCACAAGACTGTCCCTCACGTCAGATACCAATCACAAGTACTGGGTCCTTGGGTCAGACCCACACTTCTGTTTGAGCTACAAATAGAGGATTCTTACAAATCCATCCTCAGCTTTGATAGTTTGCTATAACAGCTCTCAGAACTCAGAGGAACACTTCATTTCCATTCACCAGTTTGCAATAAAAGGTACAACTCAGGAAGCCATAAATGGAGCAAGGTAAGTAAGGGGGGTGCTGGGAGCACTGTACCCTCTGTGGGAATACTTCTTCCAGCACTTCTTGATGTGTTTATCAGTCAAGAAGCTCATCAAATCTTATTCAAGAGTTTTATATAGAGCTTGATCACTAGCACTACCACCACTTCCATACCTTTCCTTAAGTCTGGGTTGGGCTGAAAGTTCCAGCCTTCTAATCCCTTGGTCTTTCTGGTGACCATCCCTACCCTGAGGCTGGGGTCTGACCCTAAGTCAACTCATTAACTTGGGTGTGGTCAAAAAGGGGCTTCTTTGGTAGCTCAGACCTTAAAGAATCCACCTGCAATGTGGGAGACCTGGGGTCAATCCCTGGGTTGGGGAGATCCCCTGAGAAGGAAATGGCTACCCACTCCAGTATTCTGGCCAGGAAAATTCCATGGACAGAGGAGGCTGGCAGGCCCTAATCCATGACATCACAAGAGTGATCAAAAAAGCTCCTTACAAATAACAAAAGATACTCCCATCTCAGGAAATTGCATGGGCTTTAGGATCTCTGTGCCAAGGACCCAGGACAAAGACCAAATTATTTCTGTGTAATACTGCCTTCCCCATCTTGAGATCTTTCTTAAAAAAACATTTATTTGGTTGCATCATGTCCAGTGTAGGCTTCTGCTTGTGGCTCATGGGCTTAGTTACCCCCTGAGGCATGTGGGATCTTAGTTCCCCCACCGGGGATCTAACTGGCATCCCCTACCTGGGAAGGTGGATTCTTAACCATTGGACCACCAGAGATGTCCCTCAAGATCTTTAACTTAACCACATCTGGTTCTTCCCCAGCAGTCCAGTGGTTAGAACTCTGCTTCCACTGCAGGGATGGCAGGTTTGATCTCTGGTCAGGGAACCAAGATCATGCAAGCAAAACACTTAATCACATCTGCCAAATATACTTTGCCATAGAAAGTAATATGCATGAGGTTGAGGGATTAAGACAGGACACTTTTTGGGACCATTATGTAGCCTGCATGAAGCACCAAGCTCTGGTTACGTGGGTTTGGGGAGGATTCCTACTCTAGTCCAGAGCCTGATTACCACCTTTAGCAGCCTAAAGTGTTGAACACACCTCAGTGCTATGCTTCATGTATGTAATTCAAAATAAAAACAGTATCAAAGTAAGGAAAGGCAACCATGTTCTGAATTTCCCATAGATTGTACAAGTATAAAATCGGAATTTCTTGGACAAAGAAGATATGGACTACTTCACTCAAAAACTGTTCATTGAATACAGGTCAATTGAAAATGGTGTAGAGGTTCAAGTTGTAGCTTTGGAGATCTAATGGACTTGGATTTGAATCCTAACTTTGCTGCTATTCATTTACCTTTCAGGTAATCAGTGTGATCCTAATGACAAAAGCTATTGTCCTGACTATGTGCCAAGCAGTTAGAGTGTATACTTTTTTTTATATATAATTGTATTTTAAATTATTTATCTTGTTATTTTTTTGGTTGCGCTGGGTCTTTGTTGCTACACGCAGGCTTTCTCCAGTTGTGGTGTGGTGACTTCTCTTGTGGTGGAGCATGGGCTCTAGGGTGCTCAGTCTCCAGTAGCTGTAGCATGCGGGCTTAGTAGCTGCAGCACGTGGGATCTTCCCGGAACCAGGAATCGATCCCTTGTCCCCTGTATTGGCAGGCAAGTTCTTACCCACTGTACCACCAGGTAAATAATAGAATTATTTTATTGTGGTAAATTATATATAACAAAACATACCATTTTAAACACTTTAAATATACGGTTCCCACCTGTATAGGTACTACTGTAAATATACAGTGGCACTAAGAATTTAATATATTTAATATACTGGGCTCCCCTGGTGGCTCAGATAGTAAAGAATCCACCTGCAATGTGGGAGATCTGAGTTTGATCCCTGGGTTGGGAAGATCATCTGGAGGAGGACATGGCAACCCACTCCAGTATTCTTGCCTGGAGAATCCCCATGGACAGAGGAGCCTGGTGGGCTACAGTTGATGAGGTTGCAGAGTCACACATGACTGAGTGACTAAGCATAGTAAAACACAGCACATTTAATATATATTTGTATATGTATTAATATATAGGTATTTGATTAAATATGTAAATATTTAACATATATTTTTAAATGTATTTAAGGTATACAGTCTAACAAGGGCATCTAAATTTTTATTAATAATTATTTAATTGCAGTTAAAATAGGTGGCCTCCCCAGGTGGCGCTAGTGATAAAGGACCTACCTGCCAATGCAGGATTTGTAAGACTCAGGTTCGATCTCTAGGTCAGGAAGATCTCCTAAAGGAGGAAATGGCAACCTACTCCAATATTCCTGCCTGGAGAGTCCCATGGAAAGGGGAGCCTAGTGGGCTACAGTCCATGGGGTCACAGAGTTGCACACGACTGACATGGCTTAGCACAAAATAGGTACTACTGAGAAAGTATGCTGTGCAGAGACTGAGAAACAGGAGGACTTGTCATGTTTGGGGAAGCCAAGGAATTTCTCTGAGGTAGCTGAGACCTGAAGGATGAATAGGAGTTTGTCAAGTGAAACAGGTGGGAAGTACAATATGCAAAGACCCTGAGCAGGAACAACTGTACAAGGGCTAAGAACCCGGAAGAAGCCCAAGTAACTCTTAGATCAAGATTGGCTCTGGTGGAAGAAGAGTAAATCCTAAGAGTTCTCTTCACAAGGAAAAAACTTTTTTCTTTTGTTTGTATATGGGATGAATGGATGTTTGATAAACTCGTTGTGATAATCACTTCATGATGTAAGTCAAATCATTATACTGTACACCTTAAACTTACACAACTGTGTGCTGTGCTTAGTTGCTCAGTTGTGTCTGACTTTGTGGCCCCATGAACTGTAGCCCACCAGGCTCCTCCATCCATGAGATTTTCCAGGCAAGAATATTGGAATGGGTTGCCATGCCCTCCTCCAGGGGATCTTCCCAACCCAAGCGTCCAATTCAGGTCTCCCGTATTGCAGGCAGATTCTTTACCATCTGAGCCAGCAAAAAAGCCCAAACTTATGTCAATTATATCTAAAAAAAAAAAAAAAAAAAAGTACACAAAAAACACCTGAGCAAGAACAACCTGGACCAAAAAAAAAAAAAAAACCTTTAGGGGAACCTTCTTCATTTCTCAGATCAGGTCCCTGGCCTTCTCATCCCCTTTGAAATTACTTGTTTGTAGTCATTTTCCCATTCTAAGCTGGAGCGGGGAAAGATGCTTTTCTCCTAGAGGGGAGGAGCGCCAAACCTAACACTTTGCCGGCACTGGGAATACTGAATGAATGAAAAGATAACAGTGTTTGCTTTTTTTCTTGTGCAGACTCTAGGATTGTGCCTTTTGCCCGCTTTTCCTTTGTGGGGACTAGCTTTTTAAAATTGGAGGATAATTGTTTTACAATGTTGTGTTGGTTTCTGCTGTATAACAACGTGAATCAGCTCTATGTGTACACATATCCCCTCCCTATTGAATAAGGCCTCTGGTATCCACAAGGGGGCAAGAGAGGACGTGGCATCTTTTGGAACTCCAAGGTGCCGAATTCCTCCAATGACAATTGCACTTCTTGATGCTTTTCATCAACGTGGAGACTCTTCCCTTGGTAACTGTAATTAAGGGAGCTCTCAGGAGAATTTCTCCCTCTGATTTTCAAATATCTTGTCTTTCAAATTCTTTTCTCCAATGCCTCATAGACTCTCCTATGAGCTGAAGGAATTTTCCTTAAATTACAAAAAAAGAGAAAACACAGCCAACCATATCATTTGGAAAAAAGATTTTGAGTAGGTGTCCGTGTTTCCTCTTTGAGACTGTGATTAGTGAGATGGAAATAATCAGTCTCCCCCACAGATTCTGTCGGTGTGTGTGCATATATTTATGTAGCAGATGTAGGCATGTGTTTTTCCCTTGGTGTTTTGAAAAGCCTTAAAAATTAACATGGTTGCTTTGTTTAAAGCTATTTCAAGTTCTATTAAGGCTTATCAAGGACCACTTATCTCCACCCTACAGTTGCATTTTTGTGGGCCCGGTAAGGATTACAGACTCAATTTTAGACAGTCAGCTGGTGCAGGAAAGCTAGCAGAAGGGAGAGCTATTGCAAAATCCCAGAGGGGCCCCAGCTCAAGGCAAGGCCAGTGAACACCACGTCAGCAGCTGGGGCAGCAGGGAGACAGTCTCTACCAACAAGCTTGCTCTCTCTTGGGGAGATGCCTCCCAGGGGAAACTGAAGTCCAATCTACTCATGGCTTTTCTTCCTTCTTGTTCAGGCTTCTTTGCTTCCAACAGAGGGTTGTCCAGACAATACCTTCTCCTGCTCTTTTTCCTATCCCAAGCACCCATTCTCAAACAGAAGAGTGGAGAGGACAGTTCCAAAGAAAATAAGTCATAAATCATAAACCTTTCCTTTCTATATGATTCCATGAATGGCTGTTTCCTATATGCATGGGGTGCGTGTGTGTGTGTGTGTGTGTGTGTGTGTGTGTGATCTTAACTAAATTTGGATTCTCTGTATCCAGGCGTCTAGCATAAAATTCTTTTGAGCAGGGACTTTTTTCATCTTGCTGATCTGTTCTAGAGATTTCCAGTAAATGGTCTCTTTTTCCATAGGGCTTCTATAAATATTAATTCATCAGCTGCCTCTTCATGGTACGGTGGTAGCCATGCAGTCCAGTGACTAATTAATTACTGATGCTAACATATTAAAATTAATATTAATATTAAAATATTAAATAACTATTCATTATGCAGTCTAAAGACTTTCAGCTGTGGATATGTGCTGTTTAAATTCATTGAAGTGAAGGGCAATATGGACTGTCCCCAACCTAGGATGGTTTGATTTTTCAACTTTACAGTGGTGGAAAATGGATATAGTTGATTTTGCTCAACTATAGACTAATGTAAGTGTTCTGAGCACCTTCAAGGTAGTGTAAGCTAAGCTATGAAGTTCAATGAGGCTTTCTATTTTTTATGTTTTCAACTTATGATGGGTTTATCCGGACATAACCCCATCATAGGTTAAGAAAGATCTGTAATTCCTGGGCATCTTGACTCCTTATCTTGAAATATAAACAATATGAGGAGGTGAATTATTTTGAGCCACAGAAGGCTATTTAGATTCCAAAACCTGAGCGTTCAAAAATTGTGATGCCAGACACAATTGAAATGTCTTTTGACAGAGGAATGGATAAAGAAGATGTGGTACATATATACAATGGAATATTACTCAGCCATTAAAAAGAATGAAATAATGCCATTTGCAGCAACATGGATAGACCTAGAGATTGTCATACTGAATGACATATACTATGTGACATCTCTTATATGTGGAATCTAAAAAGAAATTATACAAATGAAATTACTAGCAAAACAAAAAGAGGCAGACTTAAAGAATGAACTTATGGTTGCTGGGTTGAAAGGATGGTTGGGGAGTTTGGAATGAACATGTACACATTGCTGTATTTAAAATGGATAACCAACAAAAACCTACTGCATAGCACNATTTGCAGCAACATGGATAGACCTAGAGATTGTCATACTGAATGACATATACTATGTGACATCTCTTATATGTGGAATCTAAAAAGAAATTATACAAATGAAATTACTAGCAAAACAAAAAGAGGCAGACTTAAAGAATGAACTTATGGTTGCTGGGTTGAAAGGATGGTTGGGGAGTTTGGAATGAACATGTACACATTGCTGTATTTAAAATGGATAACCAACAAAAACCTACTGCATAGCACTAGGAACTCTGCCCAATGTTACGTGGCAGCCTGGATGGAAGGGGAGTTTGGCATATGTATGGTTGAGTCCCTTTGCTGTTCACCTGAAACTATCACAACATTCTTAACTGGCTATACACCAATACAAAAGAGAAAGTTTTTAAAAAAGAAAGCTGGGAATCAAACAAACCTAGATTCGCATCTGAGATGTGATGTTTGCTCTCTGTGAGATATTGATTAAAGCATCCAACTGAGCCTTGGTTTCCTAGCTGAAAATAGGGGTAATAATATCTCCATTCTGTATACCTCCCAGGATTTGACACTTGCTAGGAGCTTAACACATGCATGGGGGAATAAATATCCTGAAAATGAAATTAACAATTGTTGTAAGGCACATGAGATTGTTACAGTGCAGTGTATATGAATTGCTTAGGGAGGCAGAAGAGGATGGAGCCAGTCAGGGATTCAAATCTCAATTCTGCCAATTTCTAGGTGGGTGCAAGTCACTTAATTCTGAGCTTCAGTTCCTTGTAAAATAAAAATATTAATGAATACTCAGAAGGATAGTATGATAGATATATGAGTGGAGGTACCTCCATTGCTAAATGTTCAATAGATTTTTTTTTTTTTGCTTTTATCAAAAGTAATGCAAGCTTGAGGAAGAAAATTTGGAAAACATTGCAAAGCACAAACCACTTATCTCCCAGTCAATGCACTGCTGTAAATGTAGTGCATCTCCTGTAAATGCACTGCTGAAATTTACCAAAATATTATCAGACATAATACTTTCCCTGTTTTTTCTTCTACATCTATAGTCATGTAGGCATGTAATTTTAAAAATGCAGTCTTTCAGCAAACACAATTAAATTGCAAAATTTCTTTACTATTTTAGCCTGATTTTTTCCCGTTTACCAATACATCAACATTCACTTGTATTAGTATTCTTCATAAGGATTATTCTGAATGGTATCATAATATTCCATGTTTCAGGTATACCATTATAATAGTTAACCAGTCCCACATTGTTGGGTATTTAATTTGACTATAATTTTTCCTCTTATAAACAATACTGAGCTGCACATCCCTGCATGTTCATCCTGGACTGTGAGTCTGATAATTTCCTTCAGACAACTTCCTCAAAGTTGAATTGCTATATCAAAAAGTATGCTCTTTAATGCTCTCATTCATTCCTTCTTTATGAAAACTTTTATTTTTTAGAGCGGTTTTAGGTTCACACACACAAAAAAACTGAGGATGCAGAAATTTCAGACATACTCCCTGCTCCCATGCATGCATAATCTCTCCCATTTTCACATGCCCCACCATGTGATGCATTTGTCACAACTGATGAACCGAAGTGGCACATCATAATGCCTGAAGTCCATATTTTACATGTGGCTCCCTCTTGGTGTAGTATATTCTATGATTTTGAAAAAATGTGTAATTTCATGTATACATCATTACTGTATCATACAGAGTGCTATTCACTGCCCTAAAAATTTCTGTGCTCTGCCTTTCTGCATCCCTTCCTTTCTGCACCCACTAGCTACCAATGATCTTTTTTATCATCTCCATAGTTTAGTCTTTTCCAAAATATGATATAGTTGGAATCATACAGTGTATTGTCTTCTCATGGTTTGATAGTCATTTCTTCTTTGTGCTGAATAATATTCCATTGTCCAGATGTACCACAGTTTATCTATCCATTCACTTCCTGAAGGGCATCTTGGTTTTGGCAATTATGCATAAAGCTGCTATAAGCTTCCCTATGCAGGTTTTTTATATTTTAAATTTATTTTAATTGGAGGATAATTGCTTTACAATATTATATTGGTTTCTGCCATACATCAACATGAATCAGCCATAGGTATACATATTTACCCTCCCTCTTGAATCTCCCTTCTACATCCCACCCTTCTAGACTATCACAGAGCAGCTGATTTGGGCTCCCTGCCTCATATAGCAAGTTTCCACTGGCTATCTAATTTTACTTATGGTAATATATACGTTTCAGTGCTACTTTCTCAGTTTGTCCCATCCTCTCCTCCCGCCACTGTGTCTATAGGTTGTTCTCTATGTCTGTGTCTCCACTGCTGCCCTTCAAATAGGTCCTCGGTATCATTTTTCTAGATTTCATATATATGGTTAACACACAATCCTTGTTTTTCTGACTTACTTCACTGTGTGAAGAATAGGCTCTAGGTTCATCCTCCTCATTAGAACTGACTCAAATGCATTCCTTTTTATGGGCTGAGTAATATTCCATTGCATATATGTACCACAACTTCTTTATCCATTCATGTATGGATGGACATCTAGGCCTGTGCAGGTATTTTGGTGGACATACGCATTCAAGTCCTTTGATACCAAAGAGTGCTTTTTTTTTTTTTTTGAAGTATAAAAGCAATACAAAGATAATCTTACTTCAGCCATTCCAGGTTAGTCCTGCTCTGTGTGGCAATTCATATTAACAACTTAGTACATAGTCACCCACACATTTTTCTCTAAACACATAGTTCTTTCCTTTCTTCTTTTAATAAAAGTGGGATGGCTGGCATATTTTTAAGGTGTATGTCAATCAGTGTTGAATAGTGATGGAATATAAGAATAATTTTAACTCCCTCTTGGAGCATCTATTAAGGGCCAGACACCAGACATTGTAACTGGTGCTTTATTTTCACCAGATTTTGAGTGCTTATTGGGTACAAGAATTTGTGGTGAATATGTAGCACCTACTGCGCGTTTCGACCAAGTGCTTATGAACAAACTGCAGCACGTACTGTGAGCCATATTTTTGCATATATCTTATTTAAACGTGCAAGCAGCCCGTGAACTTCCATGTGTCTGCTCAGGTACCCACGTTGGGACTCGGGCCAGAGAGAGAGGGGTGCACACATGAGCAGAGGGGAGGAGAGTAGAGGAAGGCTGCCCTCTTCTCCTGGAGNCTTGGACGCACTTCCAGGGCACACCCAGGCTGCTTAGCTTTGGGGTCTTTTTAATTTTAACGCTTTACATCTCCCGCCGTGTTGTTATACCCCAGTGATGTGTGTGTGTGTGTGTGTGTGCGCGTTGTTTATTTTTCTCGGGAGAAGATAGTGGCAGCTGCCAGTCGGTGATGGGCATTCCAGCAACTACTGTGTGTCGTGCCGGGGATTGGCACGGGGCCTTTGTCAGGGAAGCAAGCTGGCTGTGTGGACAGCGAAGGGGGATGCTGTGGCGGTCCTTAATGCGTTCTCCACAAGGGTCATGAACGTTTTAGGCCGCAAGGCCTTTCTGTGATCTCGAGGGTCAAGGAGAAGCCCAGGCTTAGAAGCCGTGGCAGGTGCAAAAGCAAATCTCAGCAGTTGTGCCGCTGTGTTTGGGGGCAGAAGGAAACCAAATATGCTGGATGGATGGGAACTTTGCGCCGACTTCACTTGGTTCCCGTGTTTGCCCCGGGGTGGAAGCTCCGGCAGGATCGGTTGATCCAGGCACTGCCCTCCCCCCCAACCTCCACTTTGCGGAATGACATTTTGACGTGTAGGAAGCATCCGGTGGCACGAAATTCTTATTGTCGCAAGGACTCTCAGGGGTAGGGCGCAGAGAGGCTGGCCTGTCTGTTGGCTATAAACGGAATGCGAGGAATCTTTTTGTGTTTTGCGGTTTTGCAGGCACTTTGGCTTTCAATACAACGAACATTTATACAAACGGATTAAACCCCATTACTGTGTGTTTCTGGAAAGGGCAATGACGGGATCCCTTTGGCTGAGACATTTGGATGGGTCTGAGATGGGAATACCGTCCTCTGTATTTTTGTGTCTGGATTCGAGGTTGAGGTTGCAGCATTCCCACTGTGAACTCCTAATGACTTATTTTNATTACTGTGTGTTTCTGGAAAGGGCAATGACGGGATCCCTTTGGCTGAGACATTTGGATGGGTCTGAGATGGGAATACCGTCCTCTGTATTTTTGTGTCTGGATTCGAGGTTGAGGTTGCAGCATTCCCACTGTGAACTCCTAATGACTTATTTTACAGTCTAGCTACCAAAAAAAGGCATGTGCATATTGATAGGGAATTCCTAACATGGAATTAGAGATTTATCATGTCTCATTTGGGCCTTTTCTATAAAAAGCAAGGTGTGTCTGAGTGTCTTATCTGCTTGAAAGCTCAAGGGGCATTATGCTATGATGGTGAAATCTTTGGATTTAATTGGCTCTCTTGTAGGTGAAATGTGGAAAGCTCTTTGTTCCTCAAGACTGAGTTCACAGATCCAAAATTTTTATACGTATGTAGTTTATTTTTAGGATTAAAAAGTGTAGGCTCCATTAAAAATAGGTGAAGTTGGCTTTCCTAAGATGTTCACTGTATAAATGTACTGAATATTTGCCAGGTATTTCCACAGAAGAATGATTTTAAAAGAAAGAACCTCTCTGGCCTGGAAGTATTTTTTTAAACTCTTAAACATTTTTTTGTTGTCTGACCTCTCAGAAACCAATATGTGTATGGGTGATAAACACTTCTGACTATAGTCAGAACTTATTTCATTTCTTTCCATGTGTGATATAGGCAACATAGTATCAGGAGAAGCAGCTAAGAATGTTTTTTGTTAGATTTGTGTTTTGTGTGGGTGTATTCACATTTTAATGTTGATTNGTCTGACCTCTCAGAAACCAATATGTGTATGGGTGATAAACACTTCTGACTATAGTCAGAACTTATTTCATTTCTTTCCATGTGTGATATAGGCAACATAGTATCAGGAGAAGCAGCTAAGAATGTTTTTTGTTAGATTTGTGTTTTGTGTGGGTGTATTCACATTTTAATGTTGATTAAGTATGTCATATGTGTCAAGCATTTATTAAATTCTCAAAAGGATCTTGGTTTTTTAAAAAAGGATCCTGGTAGCTAAATATTGTTACCTGTTTTAACAGTTGTAAATATTGTATCCGTGTACAGATGAGGCAAGTAAACTGCAGAGCAGGTATGCAATTTGCTCAGGATCACATAACTGGAAAAGAGAGCCTGACATTAACTCAGCTCTACTTGGTCTCAAACATACCTGCTACTAATCATGTATGTATGATGCTCATGTTTGTAATTATTTTAAATTCAATAACTGGTTAAAGATAGGGTAATAAACAGATATCTTTATTTCCTTTCTAGTGACTTATTCTTTTTATTTTTGAGGAAGATTAGAGGTTCATTAACTGTTTAAAAACTAGCCTTTGGAGACTTCCCTGGCCAGTCAGTGGCCAGAGCTCTGCGCTTCTAATGTAGGGAACCCAGGTTCAGTCCTTGGTCAGAGAACTAGCTCCCACATGCCTCAACTAAGACATGGAGCGAGCAGCTAGGTAAATACAAAACAAAACACCTAATTTTTGAAATGCTGCCACTCCTATGTAGTATATTCTTCCGGGCCACATCTTCTAGTGGACACCTGGGTAAAAATGACCAATTTTTACAGGATTTTATAGTTATATAGAATCTTTCAATTTTGGATTAGAAAGATGAGATTCAAACTGAGTTAAGTGATTTATGATTGGCAACTTTCATAAGACTGCACTAGCTGTAACAGAGTCTCAGAATTTTAGGAGGAACCTTAGAGATATTTGTTTCTCTCATTTTATTATTAAAAAAACTTTTTTTAATACCAATCTCATTTTTAAAACTTATTTTTAATTGAAGGATAATTGCTTTCCAGAATATTGTTGTTTTCTGTCAAACACCAATCTCACTTTTTTAAAATGTTATTTATTTTGGACATACCATGTGGCTTGTGGGACCCTAGTTCTCTGACCAGGGATTGAACCGAGGCCCCTCAGCAGTGAGAGCACAGAGGCCTAACCATTGAACAGGCAGGGAATGTCCTTCCCCTCATTTTAGAGAGAAGTTATCTGAGATAAGGAAAGGTTTTGGCCTGGAGCAAGCTAGTCCCTGATGCTGGGAAAGATTGAGGGCAGAAGGAGAGGAGGACGTCAGAGGATGAGATGGCTGGATAGCATCACGGATGCAATGGACATGCACTTGGCCAAACTTTGGGAAATGGTGAGGGACAGGGAAGTCTGGCGTGCTGCAGTCCAGGGGGTCGCAAAGATTCGGATACTACTGGGTGACTGAACAACAGGGGCATCAACATAGCTAGTTATGGCAAGGCAAATGACTAGACCCTGGCTTTCCTGTCTTTAAATTCCAGTGTTCTTTTCATCTGTAAGTGTAGCTTAAAGTTAAATGTCAATCTGAAAAAAGAACCCATCCTGAAAAGTAGATCAGCATTAACTTAGCATTTTAATTTAAGCAGTAGCAGGGCATTTAATTAAAAAAATTTTTCTTCCCTGTGAATTCTAAACAGAAGGGTTTTTTTGTTGTTGATTTGTTTATTTTTCAGTAAATAGTGTTTAATGAACAAATTCATTCAAGTGTTTGTGGAATTCAGAGGTAAGCTGAACCTACTGTTGTGAGGTGAGCATAGCAGGGGGTAGATAAAATCATTGTTCTTAAAAAAGCTTTTATTTTAGTGGGGGATATAGACTAACAAATATTGTTAAATGTAAGACATGTATACATTATGTCAAATGATAAGTGCTATGGAGAAAAATGTAGCCGGGTAAGAGGGATGGAGGGTAATGGGGATAAAGGGGATAGGGGGAGGGCTCTATTTTACATGCAGTGGGCAAGAGAAGAAAGCCTGGGATGGCATTTGAGACCTGAAAGAAGTGAGAGTGTCGGTTTAGTTCAGTTGTTCAGTCATGTCCGACTCTGCAGCCCCATGGACTGCAGCACAGCAAGCTTCCCTCTCCATCACCAACTCCCAGAGCTTGCTCAAGTTGGTGTCCATCGAGTCCGTGATTCCATCCAATCATCTCATCCTCTGTCATCCCCTTCTCCTGCCTTCAGTCTTTCTCCACATCAGGGTCTTTGCTAAGAAGTCAATTCTTCACATCAGGTGGCCAAAGTTTTAGAGCTTCAGCTTCAACATCAGTCCTTCCAGTGAATATTCAGGGTTGATTTCCTTTAGGATTGACTCGTTTGATCTTGCTGTCCAAGGGACTCTCAAGAGTCTTCCCCAACACCACAGTTCGAAAGTATCAATTCTTCAGAGCTTAGCTCTCTTTATGGTTCAACTCTCAACATCCATTCATGACTACTGGAAAAACCATAGCTTTGACCAGACGGACCTTTGTCAGCAAAGTAATGTCTCTGCTTTTTAATATGCTCTCTAGGTTGGTCATAGATTTTCTTCCAAGGAGCAAGCGTCTTTTAATTTCATGGCTGCAATCACCATCTGCAGTGATTTTGGTGCCCAAGATAATAAAGTCTGTCATAGTTTCCATTGTTTCCCCACTATTTGCCATGAAGTGATGGGACCAGATGCCATGATCTTCGTTTTTTAAATGTTGAGTTTTAAGCCAGCTTTTTCAATGTCCTCTTTCATGTTCATCAGGAGGCTCTTTAGTTCCTCTTCCCTTTCTGCCATAAGGGTGGTATCATCTGCATATCTGAGGTTATTGATATTTCTCCCAGCAGTCTTGATTCCAGCTTGTGCTTCATCCAGCCCAGCATTTCACATGATGTACTTTGCATATAAATTAAATAACAGGGTGACAATATACAGTCTTGATGTACTCCTTTCCCAATTTGAAACCAGTCTGTTCCATGTCCGGTTCTAACTGTTGCTTCTTGACCTGCATACAAATTTCTGAGGAGGCCAGTAAGGTGGTCTGATATTCCCATCTCTTGAAGAATTTTCCACAGTTTTTTGTGATCCACACAGTCAAAGGCTTTGGCATAGTGAGAGTGTACTGTATAGCTAATAGAGGAAGCGCATCCCAGACAGAGAACAGCAAGAGCCAAGTCACTGAGAGGGAAGCAGCCTTAGCATCCTTAGTGTGGATCTCTGAGCCCAGGAAGCAAGAGGGGAGAGGAGAATGAATGATTAGATGGAGGTGGGAGCTACAGATTGAGTAGGGCCTGGTAGATAGAACTCTGACTTTACTCTGAGTGAATTAAAGATGCAGAGTGAAGCCCTCTCTTGGCCTCTGAAATAGCTGTTGTTTAGTCACTAAGTCCTGTCCAACTCTTTTGGGACCCTGTGGTCTGTAGCCTGCCAGGCTTGTCTGTCCGTGGGATTTCCCAGCAAGAATACTGGCCCGGGGTGCCGTTCCCTCCTCCAGGGGATCTTCCCAACCCAGGGATCAAACTCATGTCTCCTGCACTGGCAGGTGAATTCTTTACCATGAAGCCACCAGGGAAGCCCCTGAAAATAGCCATCTGTATTTCATTTTATGTTGTTGGCAAAAAGGGAAAGCATGCAGGAGGTTATTTTTAAGTGTTGAAATAAATATAAATTTAAGAGATAAAAAAGCAATAGCTCAAAAATGACAACTCAAATATTATTGAACTCAAAATATTTTGCATTACATTTCATAGTACATTAGTCCTTCTAAACGAAAGGGAATTTACAAGAAAAAAGCATCAGTTCTGATTCATTTCGACCCCATGGACTGTAGCCTACCAGGCTCCTCCGTTCATGGAATTCTCCAGGCAAGGGTACTCGAGGGGGTTGCCATTTCCTTCTCCAGGGAATCTTCCCAACCCAGAGATTGAACCCGGGTCTCCGTTTCTTTGTGGGAGTTCCCAAAGATTCAGCCTCCTGTCACATTTTACTTTACAAACTCCAAGTGTGGACAAGCGGCTTACGTGTGGGTATTGGTAGAGATACTAACTGACTTGCTCAAGGTAGCCAAGGTATTTTTTAGATTAATTTTGAACCCAAGCATTTTGCTTGCTGTTTCTCATTTTTCATTGTGTTTGTTTATTAGGACCCCTTTCTTCATTGCCTCCCCCCTCCCAACCACCAACACCATTCAAAGACTTCAACATGTATGTTCAGGGCAGCTTTATTTGTGATTGCCAAAAACTGGAAATAATTTGGTACACCCATATAATGGAATACTATTAAGCAATAAAAATGAATGAGCTGTTGATACTGACAACATGGATTTATGCTGAGTGGAAGAACCCAGTCTTACAAGAGTGCACACTGTAAGATGTATACGACATTCTAGGAAATGTAAACTAATCTGTAGTTACAGAAAGCAGATCAGTGGTTGCCTGGGGATGGAGACAGGCAGGAAGGGTTGGGAGAAGGGATTACAAAGGTCCATGTGGAAATTTTTGGGCTGATAGTAATGTTCCCTGTTTTGATTGTGATGATTTCATGTTGTATGTGTACATATGTCAAAACTCTTCAAATTTTACACTTTAAATTTGTGTCGTTTATTGTATGCCAGTTATACTTCAATGAAACAAAACCCATGGAAGCCCAGAATACTTTATTGATATTATTTAGAAAGTGAAAACGGAGAAGGCAATGGCAACCCACTCCAGTACTCTTGCCTGGAAAATCCCATGGACGGAGAAGCCTGGTAGGCTGCAGTCCGTGGGGTTGCTAAGAGTCGGCCACAACTGAGCGACTTCACTTTGCCTTTTCACTTTCATGCATTGGAGAAGGAGGAAATGGCAACCCATTCCAGTGTTCTTGCCTGGAGAATCCCAGGGATGGGGGAGCCTGGTGGGCTGCCGTCTATGCGGTCACACAGAGTCGGACACGACTGAAGCGACGCAGCAGCAGCAGCAGCAGCAGCAGCAGGAAGTGAAAAAGACTAAATAGCTCTTTGATTTGGTTTTGTCTTGTCATATAAGGGAAGGAACATTTTGGGCTTGGAGGTGATCACCTGAAATAGACAAGGCTTTGAATACTTATATTACACTCAAGTAAAATCTTTGAGATGATATTTAAATTCATAAATGTTGATCTATTCTCCTAAGAGGATACTACCACCTGTTTATCCTTTGGTCGGAAATCTTTGGAAAGTGTTTATGTACTTTTAGAGAAATTCAAATTCTAGATTTAGAAGAGTTAATGGGTAAATGAATAAACTACCTTTATTCACCAAGAGAATTAATTATCAGGTATTTAATGAGCACTGGAATAAGAGTCACTGAATTTTGGTACAGTTCTTTCAGTTTAGCAAATGTCTCAGAAGTTCTCAGGTGAAAGAATATAAAAAGGAATGTTTACACGTGTATAACTGAGTCACTTTGTGGTGCAGCAGAAATTAGCACAACATTGTAAATCAGCTATACTTGAATAAAAAAAAAAAAAAAAAAACATTCTCAGGCCTGGCTGGCTAGCTACAAAGTTAGGATGAAGTACCTGAAGACCTTGGGAGGTGGTATTGCCTAGAGGTTAAAATCAGACAGGGATTGAAATTCCAGCTCTGCACTCTTACTAGCTGCCTGACCTTGGGCAAGTTCAGTTGCCTTTGCTCGCCCCTGATTTCTTCCACGGCAACATCTGTGTCATCATTGTCACCACCTCCGCCACCAGGAGGACGACAGTGTCAGCATATTGCAGGCCAGGCTCTGCGCTAAGCATTTCCCACCCACTGTCTCATTTAATCCTCACTGAGACTTTATAAAGTTAGTATTATTGTTATTTATTTTACAAATAAGGAAGCTATGGCATAGAAATGAAGTCACTTGAGGAAGGTCATACAGTTACTAGTGATGCTGAGGCTGAAATAGATCTGTCTGATTCCAGCCCAGGGTCGAGGCTTGAAAACCATTGTTAGACTGCCTAGTCATCTGTACTAGGGAGATAACAATGAGGCTAATGTAAGGATTAAAGAAGGATGGATATCATTATGTACTTATAGTGTATACATTCTCTTTGGAAGGTGCTATACTGCTGAAGTTATTTTACGTATATTGAATTAACTGCCTATTGTATATGAAAGCAAAACTATCCCGTCAAGATTTTTTTTTTCTAGTAGTGAATAGTGGGTATAGTGCTTTTTTGGTGTGTTTATGATCCCTTTGGAATATTCTTTCTTCCCAGTTTGTTTGGAATCTGGCTGGCAGATGAGATAATAGTCTTCATTCAGTTTTCCTCCAATTGTATGCCCAGGCTTTTGCTAAATAAATCAGTTCAGATTATTATCTGTCTTCTTGGCTTCCATATTGGCTATCACAAAGTACTACCGGGGCTGCTGGGTGAATTGTCATGCACCTGTTCTTTCCTAAGTCTGGTAAGGTGCCTGTGGTGATCACTGTAAAGGGGCTGTCAGTTCCTGCATATACCCCATGCTCTCTCTTCCTTTTGCCCCTCTTTTTGGATTGTTTTTACAATGGTGGTGGTGGGGTGAACACGAGGAGTGTAGTCTGCTTTGCAAGATGTTTAGTCAGTGGTTGTAGACAAATGTAAATAAAAGCAGGTAATCAACTATGGGACAAATGCATAATTACTTCGGAAGGAGAGAAACCTGCAGAAAATGTATAACTATTACTTTGATCCTGCATTTTTAACATTTTTATGTGTTCATTATATTTTTAAAAACCAGCACGTGAATACATTCTTATAAAAAAATGCAGGGGAAACTGAAGTTCCTTTTGACTACCATCACTAATCTTGTCTTCATCTACTCCCTAGCTCAGTTAAGACAATGATAATTTTTTAATATACTTTTCAAGACCATTGTTGAATGTGTATGTTTGTGTGTGTGTATATATATACATGACACTTTTATTATTTTTCTTTTTTGCATGAAAGATTTGGTGCTAGACATATCTTTGTATAACTCACTTCTTAAAAAAAAACAACTCAGTGTTTTGGTTTTCTATGTCTCCATATGTATAGATCTACCACATTTTTTTAAGTGCTGCACAAGTCTCCAGAAATACCATAGTTTATTTAGCAGTTCCTCTGTTGACGGGTGTGTTAGTTTCCTGTTGCTATGCTAACACATTATTACAAATTTAGTGGCTTAAAACAACACAAATTTACCTATTACATTTCTGGAGATCAGAGGTCCTAAATGAGTCACCTTGAGTTAAAGTCAGGTGTTGACAGATCTGCTTCCTCTTAGAGGTTCTAGAGGAGGATGCATTCCCTGGCCTTTTTCACTGTTTCCAGTGGGCACCTGTATTCCTTAGCTTGTGGCTTCTTCCTCGAAACTTGAAGGTACATCACCCTGGTCTCTGATCTGTCATCCTACCTTCTGCTCTCACTGACTCCTTCTCTTTTACAAGGTCCCTTGTGATTACATTTAGAGCCCACCCAGATAATCCAGAGTAATTTCCCCATCTCGGGGTCCTTGATTTAGTCCCATCTGCAAAGTCTCTTTTGCCCTCTAAGGTCACATTTACTGGTTTGAGGGATTTAGAGTATGGACATCTTCAGGGCGGTTCATTATTTGGCTTCCCACAATGAGTATTTTTTGTTTGTTTGAATTCAGTTTTTCTCTCTTTAAAATAGTCCTTCAGGGACTTCCCTGGTGGTCTAGTGGCTAAAACTCCACACTCCCAATTTAGGGGATTTGGGTTTGGTCCCTGGTCAGGGAACTAAATCCCACATGCTGATCCTGAGTGCCGAGACCGAGGCATGGTGTAGCCAAATAACTATTTAAACACACATACGAAAACGATCCTTCAGTCGACATCCTTGTGTGCCTGTTTGTGCACATGTGGGAGTATTTCTCTAGAGCAATTTCTGAGAAGTAGAATTGCTGAGTCACAGGTGACCATTTTAAATTAGAATAGATACTGCCAAGTTGCTCTCCAGAGTAGCTATCCCAGTTCACGCACCCAAAGGACAGGGCTTCTAATAGGTCTCTTTTCCTCACACCCTTGTAGAACGTATGGATTTGCTTAAATTCATCATTTACTTAAGCCGGTGGCTTTTGCTCCCAAAGATGAGTCCAATAGATGTAACTGGGTACCTGCACACGCGTGCCAAATCCTAGTCAGCTGAAAGAAGCCCGAGTTTTCTGTGAGGTTGCTTAGCTGTTATCACTTCACTTCAGAGAACTTCTCTGGTGGCTTGATTGCCTTCACCTCCTGGCATGTACTCATGTTAGTCAGTAATCCAGTGAATACAGACTATGTCCATATATAGGCAGGCGAGAGCAACAGCTGTGTATTCTGATGGTCTGGGGATGCTGCCAGAGGCCCGCAGAGCCGGGGAGCTGCCCACCCTGGGAGGAGATGCAGTGGCCCCCAGTGAGTTCAGAGTGCGTGGTAGCTGTTAGGCAGACTGTCTGGACTCAGATTGTCTTAAATTTTTCTCTCGTACATGCCAATATAAGGAGTAATTCTCTGTTTTTTAACCTGTATGGAAAATAATTGATAGTAAGTTCATTATATTTTTATACTATCAAAACTTTTTTGATTATAAAAGTAGTACATGGATGTCATAGAAATTGGAGGGAGTTCTAAAGATATAAGAGAGAAAAGAAATATCCTTTGATTGCACTATCCAGAAATAGCCATATTAACTCACTTTTTAGTAGTTTTTTCTTAAATTCACATTTATATATATCATTGTAAATCCAAAAGATTTTTAATGTTTGGAGTGTAATTTTCTTTTTTTTTTGAGTGTTATCGACAAAATTTGGTAAATTGCTAATTTGTGGTAACTTAAAAGTATATTTCAATCGACTACAATAAAAAATAAAATTAAAAAAGGAAAAGCAGCAACAACAACAAAAAGTGTGTTTCTGCAACCCATTGTTATTAGCACTTATAATTGAAGGAGATTTTTATTTAATATAGTGCTATATGATTCCTCTTCCAGTAATGTTGAATATTTGTGTGGAACTTTGGGTTTATGAAGTGCTGCTGCTGCTAAGTTGCTTCAGTCGTGTCCAACTCTGTGCGACCCCATAGACAGCATCCCAACAGGCTCCCCCATCCCTGGGATTCTCTGGGCAAGAACACTGGAGTGGGTTGCCATTTCCTTCTCCAGTGCATGAAAGTGAAAAGTGAAAGTGAAGTTGCTTAGTCATGTCCGACTCTTCCTGACTTCATGGACTGCAGCCCACCAGGCTCCTCCGTCCATGGGATTTTCCAGGCAAGAGTACTGGAGTAGGGTGCCATCGCCTTCTCCGTATGAAGTGCTATTAAAGCACAATTGTAGAATAATTAATTAATGTTTCACGATGGGACACTTTCAAGTGGACACACTTGAATCCCTGGTGTTTCTACTGAAACCTGCAGTTGACTGAATTATTAGGTCAGAGCACAGTGTGTAGCAATTTTAGATTAACAATAAAGAGAGACGGTACTTGCAGGCTATTTTATGCAAATTGTAGGTTTAGCAACCCTAATAACTACAGAGTCATGGTTCAAGTGGTGGTTTTATACCAACAAAATATCAATATGAACTTTCAACTTGTATTTGTAATGGACCTTTTCTGGGTTTTCTATATTTTCTTTGAGCTCTGTAGTTTGCATGACTGATTTCAAATGAACGAAGTCTAATATAAAAGGGATAGCTATTTATAGGATAGATTAGAAAATCTGGACCTCCTATCTTTAGATATATTTGCTTTTCTTACTTGTGAGATAAATCGTTAAGAATGTTAAAGGAGAATCTGTGTCAGCATATTTTTATCAAAACAATGGCCTCTAATAGAATAATTACCTTCTTTAGTTCTTGATATGAATTCTTTCCTGATTATCCAGTTGTGGTGTGGCTGAAAGACAACTACTGGTTTGTTTAATCTGAAAAGGAGCAAAATATGTGGTAGAAAGGTAAATATACATTTGGGGAACTTTGAAGGAAGTTTTTTTTCTTTTTTTTTGATGAGCTTATAATAAAAGTTTGCTTTCCCTCAGGGGAAAGGGATTCTGAACCCGAATAGAATTCGATGGGGGAGGGGGGAAGTCCCATGAACTTGTATGGGGAAAATTATATCTTTATTTACTCATAGCTTTAGCTAGAACTCAGCATTTCCTTCTTTTTTAAATTTAATTTTTAATTGGAGGATAATTGCTGTACAATGTTGTGTTGGTTTTTTGCCATACAACAACGTGAACCAGTCAGAACTATAACTATATGTATACATATATATGTGTATATATATATATCGCCTTCCTCTGAAGCCTCCCTCTGACCCACTTACCCAGCATTTCCTACGGTTATGAATGGAGTCTACAAATCCTAGTATTGGCAGTACCTGTGACCTTGTAACCAGTTGTTTAGTCACTCAGTTGTGTCCGACTCTTACCCTGCCAGTCTCCTCTGTCCATGGAATTCTCCAGGCAAGAATACTGGAGTGGGTTGCTATTTCTTTCTCCAGGGGATCTTCCCAATCCAGGGATCGAACCTGAGTCTCCTGCATTGGCAGGCAGATTCTTTACCACCGAGCTGCCAAGAAAGTCCATAGAAATCATGAATATTGTCAAATCATATTGCTATTATGGTTGTTGAACATATCTTGAAGTATTGTTTATGCTTGCCTCACCACCACTTGGAAATTATGGCAAGTGTTAGATCTTGTTATTCCAATGTATGAACTAATAATGAAGTTTCTGATATCACAGGTTTGTTTCTTTAAGTATTTTGGTAACTGTATTTTAGTATACTATAATTGGTTTTTTATAATTCCTTGTGTTTTGTTTTATGCATTTAAAAATGTTACCTGAGAAGGGTTGTCGACATCACCAAACATGTGAGGGTTAAAAGCCATCCAGAGATAGACTCTCTTTCTACCAGCATCTCTCCCTTTTTGGTCACAGTTTATTGAAGACCAGCATAGTTTGCAATTGTTTGAAATAAAAGTGACCACATGTTGGAAAATCCTTAATGTTTTCTGTGGTTTCAAATGTTAATCTCCTAGTTTTTTCCATTACCTACTAACTGTAAGCTTTTAGCTATAATAATTTTCCTGGGTGATCTGATTTTTGCCCATTTGCTAAACATGGTACCATTAAAAAGGAAAGTTTTTTTTTTTTTTAAAGAAAATTGAATACTTGCTAAAAAATGACAAGCAGTTCTTTTGAAATAGAACAATTTTTTGTTAACCAAATATTTTGGGGTTTTTCCCCCTTATCTGGGGAGAATGTTGGTCAACAGAAACTATGGAAATAAAAATTAATCAACATACTTTATATTGGTATCTTACACTGCTAATAATGAACCATTTTAAACAAATGGCCTCAACCAGTAACTGTTGGTATCCCAGGAGAACATATTTTTTTAAGCTCGAAAATCATTTATTTTCATCTCTGTAGAGTACAGTTATGTGATTGTGGTTTCTTTTATGGTTCAAAGTGTTATTTTATGCTTGTATTGTCAACGTTTAGCAGTTTTATTTAAATAACCTCCAGAACTATGCTGTCCAGTGGGTACATGTGGCTACTACCCACATGTGGTTATTGAGCACTGCCAATGTGGCTAGTCAGAGTGAAGTGTGCTGCAGATGTAAAAAACACATCAGATTTTGAAGATTCATCCAAAAAAGTTGTAAAATATCTCTCTCTGCTGTTGTTTAGTTGCTAATTTGTGTCTGTCTCTTTGCACCCCAGCAACTGTAGCCCACCAGGATCTGTCCGTGGAGTTTCCCAGGCAAGAATACTGGAATGGGTTGCCATTTCCTTCTCCAGGGGATCTTCCCGACCCAGGGATCGTACTTATGTCTCTTGGATTGGCAGGCGGATTCTTTACAGCTAAGCCACCAGGGAAGCCCAAAATATCTCCCTAATAACATCTAAATGGATTAAATGTAGAAATGATAGTATTTTGGATTAAATGAAATATATTATTTAAATTAAAATATACTAAAATTCATTTCATCAATTTCTTTTTACCTTCTTAAATGTGGCTGCTGGAAAAATATTAAATTCCATATGTGTTCCACCTATTGGACAGTGCTTCTGTATACATAGGTCAGCCAACTATGGCCCCCATGGCCATATCCAGCTGTCATTATAAATAAAGTTTAATTGGAACATACCCAGTCCTTCTCTACGTAGTATCTGCCTTCATGCTACAAGGAAGAATTGAGTGTTTGTGATAGAGACCTTATGGCCAGCAAGCCTTCCAGGGGCTTCCATACATACTATTTTCGTTTCATTCTTTCAGTGGTTTCATAAGACAGTAGAGGAGATATTTATTATTTTAGGAAAAAAGACTAAGAAAAGTGAAATGATTTTTCCAAGGTAATACAATTAGTTCGGAGAAGGCAATGACACCCCACTCCAGTACTCTTGCCTGGAAAATCCCATGGACAGAGGAGCCTGATAGACTGCAGTCCATGGGATCGCTAAGAGTCAGACACAACTGAGTGACTTCACTTTGAATTTTCACTTTTCACTTTCATGCACTAGAGAAGGAAATGGCAACCTGCTCCAGTGTTCTTGCCTGGAGAATCCCAGGGACGGAGGAACCTGGTAGGAGGCCGTCTATGGGGTTGCACAGAGTCGGACACAACTAAAGTGACTTAGCAGCAGCAGCAGGACTCTGTTTCATTTCTTGAGCGATTTTGCACTATAACTCTGCTTTAGGTAGCACTTTATCCTAATAACCTATTATCTCTGAGACAGGAGTTAATGGCAGCTATTTCAAATAATAACTGCACAGCACAGCTTACACAGGCTGCCAGAGTAATCTTCCTAAAGCACAGTTACGTTACCTCCTTGCTCAAATCTTCAGCAGCTTCCCATTTCCTATAAAATAAAATAATAATTCAACATAGCTATGTCTTGGCTCCATCTAGCTTTCCAGTCTTGTATCATTAATACTTGCCCTGCTTTCCCCCATATTTTATAAATTGACCACATTTACTCTACGGTCTTGGGTCATGTGGTTCCATTGTCCTGGGGTACCCCACCTTCACCTTTGACACCCTACTCTTTATCCTTCAAGGGGCAGATCAAATGCTACTCGTCCATGAAATTTTCATTATGCCTATGGTTAGAGGTAGTCACACACTCTTCTGTATCTCTGCAGCACTGCTTTATGTAAAAGTTATCTTACTATAAGCTCTTTGGGAACAGCCATTTCATATTGTACATCAAGTCCCTACTAATATATCAGCAGCTCCAAAATTGGATATTGATTGAACT
Organism: Neotragus moschatus; assembly: GCA_006410615.1. NCBI lineage: Eukaryota > Metazoa > Chordata > Mammalia > Artiodactyla > Bovidae > Neotragus > Neotragus moschatus. The sequence goes on along the minus strand of SJYA01002485.1, from coordinate 5,225,893 downwards.
GAATTTTAAAAGGTGCATTTGAAATGTGTGAAAAAGTGTGATTTAATGAAGGGGCTCAGTTGTAAAGACTGCCTGCAATGTAGGAGGCCGCCTGCAATGCACGAGACCTAAATTCAGTATTGGAGTCAGGAAGATCCCCTGGAGAAGGAAATGGCAACCCATTCCGGTACTATAGCCTGGGAAATCCCGTGGAGAGAGGAGCCTGGAGGGCCATAGTCCATGGGGTTGCCAGAGTCGGACACAATTTAGCAACTAAACCACTACCACCATCATGAGTTGAGGACATAGGTAAGGAAGAATTCATTAATAGAGAATAAGATCAGAATAGGTAGTTATTTTTGATGAACTGAAGTAATAGTTCAGGTGAGACAAGGAATTTTAATTGTGGTTGTGTTTTGCATTTTAGATAAGAAGATTGAACACATTCCAGCAGTAGTAATACATGTTGGTAATGCTGGAATATGGATAATATGATGGTTAGTGTCTTTCATTTTGTGTAGAGTACGATGCAGTTTTTCATAGGAATGATGCATTCCCCAGAGGTTTCTGAATCTCTTCCCTGCTATCAGCTTCCCTGATATCCCTGATAGCTCAGTTGGTAAAGAATCCACCTGCAGTGCAGGAGATCCCAGCTCGATTCCTGGGTCAGGAAGATCCCCTGGAGAAGGGAAAGGCTACCCACTCCAGTATTTTTGGGCTTCCCTTGTGGCTCAGCTGGTAAAAAATCCACCTGCAATGCGGGAGACCTGGCTTCAATCTCTGGGTTGGGAAGATCCCCTGGAAAAGGGAAGGGCTACCCACTCCAGTATTCTGGCCTGGAGAATTCCATGGACTGTACAGTCCATGGGGTTGCAAAGAGTTGGACATGCTGAATGACTTTCATGTCACAGGAGATTTCTGAAAACAGCTAGATTAAAGGGAGTTAATTAAAAATACCTTTCTTAGCTCATAATTCTAAAACTCTTAATGAATTTGAATGAATTTTTGTTTAACTTAGTTCTGTGGTTAGGTAGTGAACTTGAGCATTATTGTGTTTATTTTGAACATTTCCACGTAGGGGCTTTTTTTGTTTATTTTTCAGGCTTTTCAGTCAACTGTGACCATTTATCAGCTTTTATTGAGTGGCAGTGGTGCCTTGAGGACTGAACAAAAGTTATCTTACAGGATTTAGTTTCTAATTAGCATAGTAAGGCTACTAATCATACTTTATTAAAATATTATAAAATGCTTACAATTAAAAAAATTAAAATATTATAATTTTAGAAAACTTGCAAGATGTAAAAAAAAAAAAAAGTGTAAAGAAGAAAATAATATTGCCCTAGAGATGAGATTAATTTATAATTTCATGTGTTTCCCTTCAGAATTTTTTCTATGCGTGTACACTTCAGAGATATTTTAAGAAATCAGGTTCATTTTATATGCATTTTGTATCTTGCTTTTGTCACTTAACATTGATGTTATTAGGGGGGCATTTCTCTAAAACTTTCAGTATTGTTGAGAATATAATTTTTAATACCTGCATAGATATTACAGTCTGCATAGTATTTCATTATATGGATATTCAATGATTTATGTACCCATTCCTCAATTGTTGGATGTTTAGCCAATTCTGTTGAAAACGTTTTTAAAATTAGGGAAATGATTTTTATAAATAGTGAGATTCTTCTGTTTTAAGTGTGCTTCAACACAGATATATGACCATCTACATTTATTTACCATAAGTCAGAATGAGAGGCTTCAGAACTATGCGGTAACTGTATCAATTAATAGGATTGTTTCCTTGTGTATTTTTATATATGCAGTCATGTTCATGTTTTTGATTATGTAATATATAAATTATATGTGAAGTCTGTGACTTCATGAGGTTTTTTATTAAAAATTTTAGGAAAGCAACACATGGTTTAAAATTATTAGGGTTCAAAAGGGAGCTTGGAGAAGGCAATGGCACTCCACTCCAGTACTCTTACCTGGAAAATCCCATGGACGGAGGAGCCTGGTAGGCTATAGTCCATGGGGTCTTCACTTTCAATTTTCACTTTCATGCACTGGAGAAGGAAATGGCAACCCACTCCAGTGTTCTTGCCTGGAGAATCCCAGGGACGGCAGAGCCTGGTGGGCTGCCATCTATGGGGTCACACAGAGTTGGACACAACTGAAGTGACTTAGCCAAAAGGGAGTTCAGGGGAAAGTCTCCTTCCTAGCCTCTCTTCCCTGGCAGGAGCCAGTGGTGCCCACAGAGGTATTTAATACACATACAAGCCAGTGCCTAGCAGATTCCTTGGGACTTCCGCTCCCACTATGCTCCCCCCTTTCCTTCACTCCCCTGCTGCCACCTGGGCCTTCTGGTGTTCCTCGAGGTCAGACTGGTGGGTCCCTTCTTCAGAGCCTTTGCTCTTCCCTCTGGATGAAATTAGCTTCGCAAGGCAGCAATCCACAAAGGAGATAGAGTGATACTTTTGAGAATATTAGAGTATGAAAAATGCAGAAACTTAGACATATTAGAAAACAAAGATAGCCATGTTACCAAGGGCAGCTTTAGCTCTGATAGCAGACCAGTGGGAAAAACTTTGAAACAACTTAAACAATGAATCTTTCAAACAGATACAAACAGCCAAATGTGTAACACAGTTCTAGAGAGCAGAGATAGAAACCCCTGCTTTGAATGCCATGCATGGCAAAGGAGACAGAGGACTTCCTGGTTCAGAGGTTCTCTGGTTGCAGGACTGTGTGGTAATTCCACATAATTGGGACATACAGCATTACCCAGTACTAGAACTGCTGCTACTGCTGCTGCTAAGTCGCTTCAGTCATGTCCAACTCTGTGCGACCCCGTAGATGGCAGCCCACCAGGCTCCGCCGTCCCTGGGATTCTCCAGGCAAGAACACTGGAGTGGGTTGCCATTTCCTTCTCCAATGCATGAAAGTGAAAAGTGAAAGTGAAATCGCTCAATCATGTCCAACTCTTAGCGACCCCATGGACTGCAGCCTACCAGGCTTCTCCGTCCATGGGATTTTCCAGGCAAGACAGTTCTCCCAAATTCTGGTCTACAGATTCATCTTCCTCTAAGTATTTCTGTTTGGTGCTAAAATGTCTCCCTGCCTGCTGCTGGATCAGACAGTCACCTACATGATAAGCAACTATATATCTTGCGCAGGACTGGTTTCTAAATGTGTATAAAGTACTGTGTTGTATGGCTCTTTTCTTGCCTGTTGTGTTTAGAAGGCATGTTAATATGTGGGGCTGTGCAGAATATGGTGCCCTCTGGGATTTAAAGAATGGTGGTATACTGAGTCAGTGACAGATCTGGGACTTCTAAATGTAGGAGTCTTCAGGGGATGTGAAGACACAAAGGTTGAGCCCAGTGGTTTGGCATTAACTTTGGCATTAACCCACACATCTAGCCAACATTCTGTCACCTGTCCAAACTTACATTTTTGAGTAATATTTTAAGCTTATTTTTTCATGACTTAGATTTAATTTTTACAATGTCCAATTTTTAGGGGCTAATTTGTAGGAGAGTTGCACTCCGCCCCCACCCCGCCGGAATTCTCCCAGATAAAAGCTGTTGTGGTTGGTGTTTATCCTTCTTACTCAGCTACATCTCACTGTCAGTATCTGCCTCCCAGTAAATTCTTATTCCTTTTTTCTGAGCTTACTCTTCCCCCATTTATTGCCTTTCCTCTTTTTTTAAAAATGAATTTATTTTAACTAGAGGGTAATTACTTTACATATTGTGGTGTTTTTTGTTGTACATCGATATGAATCAGCCACGGGTGCACATGTGTCCGCCCACCCTGAGCCCCCTTCCCGCTTCCCTCCTGGCTCCATCCCTCTGGGCCGTTCTGGAGCTCCGGCTTTGAGTGGCCTGCTTTATTGCCTTTCCTCGTTTAGTCACTGCATTGCTGTGACAAAATTGGCTGTCTTTAGGCAGTGAGGGTTTTATTTGCTGGTCATGTCACATCTTCAGCATTCAGAATCGTAGGATGTGTGGGGCTGAAGAGGATCTTGAGATCATTTAATCTAGCTTTTTTTTTTTAGAAGACACTGAGTTCCTTTAGCCTGTTGTGATCATTACTAAGAGTTTGGAGACTTTTGAAAATTACGTTGAAAAATTAAATGGTTGTATATTTAAGTGTGGGCCACATAACATGAACTGTTACCTGTAACAACAAGGTAAGTACAGAAACTGAGAATCAGCATTCAGAAACTTCATAGCAGATTTGCCAGACTACAATAAACAGTAAAACTTGGGACTTGCATTTTGTCCCTTTTTTCACTTTTGTTCACTTTTTGTTACAAAACTTTCATCCTGCATTGTGCGTGCATGCTCAGTCGTGTCTGACTCTTTGGGACCCTTTGGACTGTGGCCCACCAGGCTCCTCTGTCCTTGGGATTTTTCAGGCAAAAAGACTGGAGTAGGTTGCCATTTCTTTCTCTAGAGGATCTTTCCGACCCAGGGATCACCCAAGATAGTTTGAGAAGCAACTGACATAGAATTATCTAACATAATGTTTGGCATACAGTAGGCTCTCAAAAAACCAAATGCTTCCTTGTTTTGTAAAAGTTTGCATTTATTTTGGGTAAGGATGCTAGAGATCTGAGTAGTAGATAAATGAAACATTACTTTATAGAAATGAGGTGATTAAAATTGACATTGCTGGTTTTCAAATACAAGTAACTCGGGTTTTTTTTCCTATTTAAATTTAGCCTGTGCTTTGAAGAGAGATTTTTACAGCGTAGAACTGTGATACATAATTGCACTGATTCTTGGAGTTCCTTTATAACGTTTAATGTGCTACTAAATCCTCAGCTCAGCAAGGTTGAAGGAACTTAAACTTTTTGGTAGCAAGCCATATCCATAAATATTTGAATACGTCATGGCAGTATGCATATATTACCTTTTTGGCTAAAAGGAGAAGATCTAGTGAGAAGCACTAGGGCTTTTGTCAGTTTTCTCACGTCATTCAGCTTTTGGAAAGTACAATTGAATGCCACATATGATAGCCTTTATATTTATTTTTAGCAATCCTTGACTATATTTTGAAATTAGTCTTGTCCTGATTTTTTAATTGAATTAAATTGTAGTTGAGCTTATAGTAAGTATAGAGTATCAAAGGCTCTTAGCTTACCCTGGTTTACAGGTTTGAGGGACATTTTTCATATTACTCAAGATCTTGAAATTGCCACTCCCTTTTTAAGGATAAAGAAAGGTCAATGACTAAGCCAGGTGATTCTCCTCAAATGTCACCCCTTTAAAAATTCTGTTTATAACCAAGAATCCTTAGAAATGAATCCCTTGGATTTATGAGATTTCATTTTGGCAAATTAAAAAAGTTATTTGAATGTTGAGAAACCTTAAAGGATTGCTCTTTCCTTGGCAGTACCATCTATCTCCATGTAATACCATACACATAATGTAATGGGATAAATCTTTGTCCATAAAATGAAATGAAATGACACATTAAAAAAAAAATCCTATTTGGAACATCCTTAATCTTATGCTTATTTAAATGTTAGAATAAATATTTTCTCTGTAGGGCAGATCAAATATGTTTGTTTTGAGTTTCAATTTTATTTGGACAAGGCTCAAATTTTCTTTTTTTAAAAATTTATTTCAAAAAATTTCTTGACTGTGCCATGCAGCATGTGGGATGTTAGTTCTCCTATCAGGGATTGAACCCACACCCCCTGTACTGGAAACATGGAGTCTTAACCACTGGACCATCAAGGGAGTCCCCTGGTTATGTCTTTTTCGTTTGTTTGTTTTTTGTTTTTAAAAATTGAAGCGTAGTTGACATGCAGTATTTTATACAGGTGTATGATGTAGTGATTCACAATTTTTAAAGGTTATAGTCTATTTATACTTATAAAATATTGGTTATATTCCCCATCCTGTACAATATATTCTTATAGCTTAATTTATACATAATAGTTTGTACCTATTACTCCCCTGTTGCCCCTTTCCACTTCCTGCTCCCCGGTGGGAACCAGTTTGTTCTCTATGTCTGTGAGTCTGCTTCTGTTTTGTTCTAGTCATTAATTTGTTTTATTTTTTTAAGATTACGTGTATAGGTGATACCATACAAAATTCTCTTTCTCTGTCTGACTTATTTCATCCTCCAAGTCCATCTATGTTGTGCAAATGGCAAAACTTCATTCTTTTAAAAGATCAAATTATTAATATCCATGGTGTCTGAGACTGAGCTAGGATTTGAAGTAACCAGCATATACCATGCTTGAGAGTAGTTTTGAAGTGATGACTTAAAACTGTTTGAGATTTGAAGTGTCACTACCTGGTTTTACTAGGAGCATTTGAATAACACATCCAGGTTTTCCTCTCTTTTTGTGTCTTTTAGGAGTCAGGCTAAAGAACTTCAGGAAAAGAACCCACCATTACTAATCCTGTTGAGCACATGTTACATTTTGGTACGTCTGGCTGATGAGGTGAAGATTACCCTTCACATTTTAAAAGTTACAGTTCTGTAATGTCACTAAGAAGCAGGTAGATCTAGGAGGACAGGAAATGAACGTTCTTTCACCCTAACTTTTCAAAATTTAGAATTTATTTCGGGATTTTGCTTTGATGCATGAGAGGATCAGGTTGCAGTTTTTGTTTAATAACTCAGTTTATCTCTGTTAGCAGTCGTGCTGAAATTCAAGGAAAAGCTATGTGTTAGAAAATATGAAAGAGAAGAAACTGGAACTCTTTTAGTGGCATAATATGTTCTTCTGTGACAGAGCTGGAAAACACTGAATAGTCTCTAAGTGGGTTAATAATTGGAGAGTCTTTTCTCCAGGTTGTTGTTTACTTTGCTTCATGTCTGACTCTTTTGTGGCCCATAGACTGTTACTCACGCTTCCATGGTGGCTCAGATGGTAAAGAATCTGCCTGCAGTGCAAGAGACCTGGGTTCCATACTTGGGTCAGAACGATCCCCTGGAGGAGAGGATGGCAACCCACTCTAGCATTATTGCCTGGGAAATCTCAGAGAAGCCTGGCGGGCTACAGTCCATGGGGTTGCAAAGAGTTGGACACAACTGAGCAACTAACACACACAGAGAGACCGTTACCCATCAGGCTCCTTCTGTTTTAGGATTATCCCAGCAAGAATACTGGAGTGAGTTGCCATTTTCTTCTCCAGGGAATCTTCCTGACCAAGGGATCAAACCTACATCTCCTACATTGGCAGGTGGACCTTACCACTGAATCACCAAGGAAGCCCACTCTCCCAGGTACCATGTTTAGAATTTGAGGAAATAGTCCAGGTTTGGAATTAATGGAAATTAATGGAAATTTCATTAGCCTAGAAAGGTTCCTAGTAAGAAACCCTCACCTGTTATTAAGTTGTTCCTTAACTGTAACAAAACCGCACGCTGGTCCTGAGAACTGCAAAGATAATATTGCTAGAGAGAACTCCTTGGAGATCCAGTGGGACTGGAGATCTGCTGAGTGCCTGGGTTCAATCCCACAAACCACGCGTCACAGCCAAAAACAAAAAGATAATATTGCTAGAGAGATCAGCATTGTTTTAGCCTGGTTAATGGTGGCTGCTAGTTAGGGGGCTACCCAGTCTGATTCATACGAAATCCTTGGTGACTTCATCCTGTCACCAACATTTGTTAACCTGAAAACAAGTATGCTTCCAGCTGTTTGGCGACTGACTTATTGGAATCCTGGTGTTTTCTTCATTGTAGACAAGGTTTCCTCACTGTTCTGCCCCAGTTTCTGCTGTTCAGTTTTTGAGGATCAGAATTATGCTCTCTGTGTTTAAAACTCAGATTGACAGTTAAAATTTTTTTCCCTTTGTTTCCCGTATTTTCAAGTGCCTAAATAAAGCAGAGAAAAAACTGTGTTTGTGATAAGATGTTACTCCGTGGCCATATCCCTGTGGGGCCTTGATATTTTAGTACAGATGATCTGAGTGAGGTTCAGCCCTACAGTGGCCTGGGGTGTGCCCTTCCCTGCTTATTGTCACTCTTCATCCCAACCTCCTTTTTATTTCCCCTAGAAGTTTGTTTTGTTTTTTTTTAAAATAGCCGTGAGTGAGGCTAAGTGATGCTAATGTTTTACTGACTTTTAAAGACAACTTCTCCAGCTTGCTTTTATATCTGAGTGGTTACAGCTTCTTTTTGCCTGTCTGGGATTTGAAATGTTAGTAAAATAGATAGGAAACCTTTTAGTGAGAAATCTTCAGCTTCCCTGTCCTGATAGGGTTGTACTGAAGGTCACTTCCTTCTCAGTTTCTGAAATAAATTCACCTGCAATCCAGTTTATCTAAAAATGAACCTTCAAACTTAACGTTAATGTTACTTTTGTATAGAAGTATAAGATGCAGTTCTAGTCAGAAAGTACTTTATGTGTTTTTTATATTATAGCCCAAGTGTTTTTTAAACCTCCAAAAGAGAAATGGGAGTTTCAGTCTTCTAAGAAGACAGGGAAAAATCCCAGTCTTTTGATAAACCAATTTGATATCATAAACTAGAGAAATAGAGGTTTCTTCTTTCAAAAAAGCTCTACTTCTAAAGGATTCCCTTAAGATTAAACAAATCTTTTAAACCAAAATAAGGAAAAACAGTGGTCTTACATAAAGAAACATCAAGCTTCGTGAAGAAATAAAAGCACAGAAAAAGACTGTCTGGAGCAAATAGAAACGAGGAGGCCTTAAAGCTTGGCTGGAAGGGACAACAAAGCTCCCTGGCTTCTTGCTGTCTTTGATTACTTTAGATTCTTACTTATCAAATTGTGCTCTTGGATATTACTTTGGCTAGTAGATTATGTTTCTCTAGCAAGGAATCACCAAAGGATTTTGGGGCCTTACTATTTGAGCTCAAGATGTTAAATGTTCTTGGGGCTTCCCTGGTGGCTCAGTGGTAAAGAATCCACCTGCCAGTGTGGGAGACCTGAGTTCAGTCCCTGACCCGGGAAGATCCCACATGCCGCAGAGCATCTAAGCCCACGCGCCACACTGTTGAGCCTGTGCTCTAGAGCCTGGGAGCTGTCACTACTGAGCCCACGTGCGGCAACTACTGAAGGCCCTGTGCCCTAAAGTCCATGTTCAAGGACTTGAAAGTCCTTGAAAAACCACCACAATGAGAAGCCTGCACACTGCAACTAGACTTCCACTCACCATAACTAGAGAAAAAGCCTGCGCAGCAACGAAGACCCAGCACAGCCAAAAGTAAATAAATAAAATTTTTAGATGTTCTCAAAGAGTGCATTTGTCTCCTCTTTCTTAGGTCATAACTCACTCTGTTCAGATTTCACAGCATATTCCAAAAGCTTGCTGCTACTGCTGCTAAGTCGCTTTAGTCATGTCTGACTCTGTGCAACCCCATAGACAGCAGCCCACCAGGCTCCTCTGTCCCTGGGGTTCTCCAGGCAATACACTGGAATGGGTTGCCATTTCCTTCTCCAATGCGTGAAAGTGAAGTCGCTCAGTTGTGTCCGACTCTTAGCGACCCCATGGACTGCAGCCCACCAGGCTCCTCCGTCCATGGGATTTTCCAGGCAAGAGTACTGGAGTGGGGTGCCATTGCCTTCTCTGATTCCAGGACCTCTGTTTTTAATGATAGTCCGCTGTTAAAGAAAACTGTGCGACAGCAATGTAGGAGACAGTTATTTCTGGCTTCAGTGGTCCCCCATTCACCCCTATGGACGTCTCCAGCTTTTGCTTCCAAAAGCTTAGAAACTTTCTATTTCTTATAATTAAAGTGAATCTGAATGAATTTTGTTTTGAGAATTTTATAAACCTACCTTGAGGTAATGGGGAAAAGATGAGGGTTCTTGCTTCAAATCATAGTTTGGCAGCTCAGAGATGATAGATGAATCTTACCATTTCCTCTTGTCCTGTCATCAGTTTCTCATTGTTATCCTGTCTTATTTATTTGAATAGACGCAGGTAAATAGTAGAAAGAAATCAAGAAGTGAAAGACCAGCTTGGATATAGGCTTGTCTTAAGGTATAGTTTCTGTGTATATAGAAACTATGTATTTCTATACCATCGGAAATAATCCCCAAAATGACATCCTCATCAACTTCACAAAGTAAAATCTACCCTCAAAAACTTATTTACAAGCTTTCCCTTTTTTATATAATGTAATATTCAGTAAACTAAGATCATGGCATCTGGTCCCATCACTTCATGGGAAATAGATGGGGAAACAGTGGAAACAGTGTCAGACTTTATTTTTTGGGCTCCAAAATCACTGTAGATGGTGATTGCAGCCATGAAATTAAAAGACATTTACTCCTTGGAAGAAAAGTTATGAGCAACCTAGATAGCATATTCAAAAGCAGAGACATTACTTTGCCAACAAAGGTCCGTGTAGTCAAGGCTATGGTTTTTCCAGTAGTCACGTATAGATGTGAGAGTTGGATTGTGAAGAAAGCTGAGTGCCGAAGACTTGATGCTTTTGAACTGTGGTGTTGGAGAAGACTCTTGAGAGTCTCTTGGACTGCAAGGAGATCCAACCAGTCCATTCTAAAGGAGATCAGCCCTGAGTGTTCTTTGGAAGGAATGATGCTAAAGCTGAAACTCCAGTATTTTGGCCACCTCATGCGAAGAGTTGACTCATTGGAAAAGACTCTGATGCTGGGAGGGATTAGGGGCAGGAGGAAAAGGGGACGACAGAGGATGAGATGGCTGGATGGCATCACCAACTCGATGGATGTGAATTTGAGTGAACTCTGAAAGTTGGTGTTGGACAGGGAGGCCAGATGTGCTGCACTTCACGGGGTCGCAAAGAGTCGGACACGACTGAGCAGCTGAACTGAACTGAATATTCAGTGACGGTATTTCATCTAACATAGGTTTCCATTGGATGTTTCTCATTTATTCTTAGGCTTTTCCATTGGCTTGTTGGCCTCCTAATGTTAGGCTAGCAAGGGTTGTACCTAGTGATCTTATTTTGGGTTTTTCTTTCTTTTTTCCATGTTTTTACTTTTAAGGGACCTCAAGTAGCCAAAACTAAACAGATGCCTTATGTTTATTGATGATTTTATTGTTTTTAAGTCATATGGAGACCGTGACATATTTTAACTTTCCTGGTGTATTTTAAGAGCCAGGCATTCTGTAAAATAAAAAACAAAAGCCTTCTTAATCAGAAATTTCCCAATTTCCCTATACCTGCATGTACATTTGTGAATGAGAGCCACTCAGCCTACTTATTATCCACAGTATGGTATGTTTGCTGAATATTTGTTAAATTGAATGAAAGCACCAATATATGAAAGAGAATGGGCATACTAAAACAGGTTTAGTCACATTTCTGAGCGGTTGCTAGATAGGAATCATTCTGTCTTTGTCTTAAAGACTAGGAACCTGAGGAACAGAAAGATTAATGACTGTCATAACTTGGGTTAGACTTTTTGCTTCTTAACACACTAAGTGTGTTTTCTCTGTTAAGCTGTGTTACAAAGTCAGCACGCACAGCTGGCCTTGTAACGAAATCCAGTGAGTTGGCCCAATTTAAGTCAGGCCACGTAGCATAGAAATAGGTAAAAATATTCTCTTATGATCTCTCATGATTTATCTGTAGCTTTAACAGAGGAAAAAACCAACTAAACATGCTAAATTTAAAACTTTCATTTTTTTCCCCTTTCTCTAGAAATGTCTGTTTATTAAAGCATGAGATTCATTTGTATCTCTCCATTTGTCCCTATGGGTAGCTGATAGATCTAGAACTCTCCAGAGTTGTCTTTTTTGGGGTACCTGCTTAAATTGTCATCTTTCTTAAACCTCCCACTTGTTTTTGGTTTTTTTTTTTTTTTTTACTGTTTAAAGATTCTTGTAAGTTGGTTACCTAGAGGAGACCTCCATGGTGCTGTGAGCCATATTCTGAGATAGCAGAAGGAGGGCCAGCTGTATGTCCTTATCTGTGTCCCGACAGACACTGTAAATGAACTCCGCCCTGGTATATTTGGTGAGAGGTGATAGTGTGTCCTAGTTGGTGATGACTTCTGGTCCCTCTCTGCACTGGGGACCTCTGTCCTCATAGGGAAGTTTGATTTACTCTGGAAGCAAAGAGATTTGAATTCTTTGTGAACACTAGTGAAGTGAGGCAGATTGGCTGGGCAAGGGCTGGTTACTTTATGCGTCTACACAGAAAGCTGGGTTCAGATCATTCAGATCTGCAAGATACAGAAAATAACCCCAATGTATAGAAAATAATCCCCAAAGCGAACTGATGGGTATAACGGGAAATGAGGTGGCTAAAAAACGAAGGTGATGGTTTATGCTGCCATTCACACTCTGTTGGATTTCTGACACAGGATGAAGCTCGCTCTTAGGGATACTAAAAGGCCCTTAATGTAGATTGAACCACAATTTAGTATTTGGTTCCAACTGACTGGGCTAGTTATGTTAGCCCAAAGAGCTGACCCAGCCCTCTCCCTGAAAGGTCTTAATAACCAGGAGAGCAAAGGATGGTATGATGTGCGGCCAGAGCATTGGCATCATAAATCAGAGCTGATTGCACGTGGACGGTGAAAACTGAGGACTGTGTCTTGCTGACAGCCTTAAGCTTTTAAAATTGGATTATTTTCTTACAGTGAAGTTCACTTATTAACTTGAGGGACACTTGAGGGATTCTTTTGAAAAATGAATTCATCCAAGAACAGTAAAGCGTAAAATTTTATTACATAAAAATATACTGAGAAATTGGGGGGGGGGTCTCTTCATTGGCTTTATATCCTTAATAAAGAAAAACAAAATAGACACTTTAAAGCTCTAAGAAGCAAAGCTTGGAATTTGCATGATAGACTACTTAGAAGGTTAGGAGGATATGACAGTATTGCTTCCTAAATCAATGAAATCAAAACAAGAAAAGTTATACAAAATAATTTTTTTTTCTGATAGCACATGCTGTTTCCTCAGAAATGATCATTACCTCCTCCTTGCAGCATGTTCTGAGAACGGCATGTTTATTTGGGGATGTAAACCTAAAAAGACATTTGATACCAAAATAAAAAATGCTGTATATTTATTACCAGCACTCCCCATAGAAAAATTTTCAGGGATATTACATTATTTGAGGTATTCTCAACATTATTGCTTTTCTAGAATTAAGTAGGTTTCTTTAGTCAGTTTTTTTTTTTTTCATTTGCACGCAGACCTTGCCAAAAAGAAAATCCTCCTACACTGGCTCATCCGGTTTTACTCTAACATTCCAGGCACTGTTTCTAGGAAGAGGTTAAAATTAAGAATAATGTATTTCCTGCTGACCACCACGTTGGTGCTGCCACAGCTGAGTGCTGCGCCAATTTCTTTTGCCATCTGTTCTCAGCATGGAGAAGCTGAGATTCATGCAACGAGGGAGAAACCAAACTAGATGTTTTACCTGACTTCTTCCCCAAGAAGCACGGCTTATCTTTGCCAATTAGAGTCTTCACTGGAGAATAATTTGACATGGAAGTATCATGCAAGTAGTTTTGAAATGTTGATTTTGAGGTATTTCATTCTAGGCATCTCTATAATTTTTTTAAGTTAGAAAAAACATTTTTTTGTTTTGTAACCTGCTTTATTTATTTACCTGATGTTGTATTTTAAGTGTTCTTCCCATGATATCATATCCACCATCTCCCCAATTCAGAGGCAATTTGTGCTTATTGAACACAACTTGGAAAATAAAAAAAGATAGAAGTCAACCATAATTTCTCCACTCTAAGGATTTTGAACCTATTCCTCCTCTCCCTCCCCCCACCATATATACACATAATATATACACACATACATAAAACACACATGCACATTTGAAAAATAAGATCATTCTCTATCTAACATTTTAGTGAATGTAAATTTTGGGTTTTTGATCCATTGTTCTGATTGATAAAACAAGCAGGAGCATCATAAAGCCTATTTCACAGACAGTCTAGAATCTTCTTGATGAGGTTTATTTCTCTCAACCCTAAAATTGGTCAGTTCCTTACATCTTACTTTAGAGGTTTTTGACAAAAGTAGAGAGAGGCTAGGGTCACCCAGATAAAATACGTAGTCCTGTCAACGCATCCTCTTGTAGAGCACTTTATTTAAAGTGTTAATCTACTTTCTTTTCCCTTTTAATTTTTTTCATTTATCTTTTTATTTCTATCTCTTTCTTCTTTTATTTTTTTAATTGGAGGGAAATTGCTTTACAAGTTTGTGTTGGTTTCTGCCATATAGCAATGCAAACCAGTTGTAATTATATATATTACTTTATTTCTTAATATCAAAGTTTGGTCTTTGAAAACATTCAACCTTTACGTTCACGGTGTTCTACCCTTGTCTCTCTATGGTTTGTCCAAACTAAGACGTGAACTATCTCTACTCAAGCCTGGGGCAAGGACTTGGCAGAGCCAAGGAAGTGACAGCCTGAAAAAGCTCAAGCAGGGAATCCTGTGTATTGTCCTATTACACGTCATCCATATAAATGAAATGTGTTTATAGTTCATATGGCAAGCAATTGGCATGAACACAAGCACAGCTTGGGCCAACATACTGTCCTTATGTTCTAAATCAGCAATTCTTAACACCTGCCATGGGGCCCCCCTCTCCTTCTGCCCCAAGCATCACTGTGTTAGGAAATCAGGGTGACTGAGAAAGAGTATGACACGTCTTTTGGTTCTGTTGGAATAGAAGGAAGGTGGCAAATCATAGCTCCAAGTTCTGTCCACTAGGTCTGATGTTATTCCTTATATCAATATACGTATTGATGATTAATGGTAAGAAAGTGAAGTGCAAATAAATTCCTTATTTAAGCTGACTTAGTATTACCAATCCTGAGTTTCACTTTTTAAAGAGCCTACTTGACAGATGCCAAGTCATTTATCATCAGAGGTTTTTTTTCAGCTTATTGAAGTATGATTGACAAACAAGGAATTTAAATGCAACATTTGTCCTCTCCATGAATACACACACAACACACACACACACACACATACACACACACAGAGTATAATGAATGATATGTATTTATGGAAAAAGACACTGAGGTAAGAAGAAATTTGGGCCCACAAGGATTGCAAACTATAGTCAGAAGTTCAGATTCAACCCATAGGCTTTGTTTGGCATGCAGAGTTTTGCGAAATATTTGAATGCCTTTAGTAGCCCACCAGGCTCCTCTTTCTATGGAATTCTCCAGGCAAGAATACTGGAGTGGGTTGCCATTCCCTTCTTCAGGGGATCTTCCTGACCCAGGGATCAAACCCAGGTCTCCTGCATTGCAGGTGGATTCTTTATTGTCTGAACCACCAGGGAAGCCCCATATATGTATAGATGAAATACTAATTCAAGAATTGATAACCTGTTTCTACTGGGAAATCTCTTATTTAGGAATGTGAAATTCTATACTTTATTTTCTCCTATTTTCAAAATGAGAGTAACAGAGTAGGAAGGTCACTGAACTCATTCTCCTGTTCCTTCCTCCTTTCCTCGACCATGATTTCCCCAGTTTGTGGTTCGGGAAAACAAGCTGACAGTGACTCTCATCAGAGAAATTGTGGAGGTTGTAGAAATTCAGCATCTATGACAGCCTCAATACAAAAGCTTTAGCTCCTGCTTTGTGTTGTATAGTCTTTTTCTCTCTTTGGAAATCCAAGGGTGACTTCAACCAACACATTGTCCTGGTTTTCTTTTGTTTTGCAGAATGTAGTATCTGGCATTTAAACAGTTCATACCAACTAGGGCCAATTTGTATGCAGCAGTAAGCTTCATCCTAAACAAAAAGTTTGGGTGATACCAGAGGATGGACAGATTACTGGGACACCTGTTAAATATAGAGATTTCCAGGTCCATGTTAGGTGTAGGGGAGCATGTTTTTTAAACTAGTGTTCAAGATTATTCTGAGCATGTGTGGAAATACTGGTGATGTGGTTCAGAATGTGGACTTGAGTTTACAGACTACCTTTTAATCCAAGTTCACCATTTACTAGTGAAGTGATTTTGGTCATTGCTTTAACCTGGTAAACCAGCCATTTCCTGTTGGTTGATTTACACTATTGCAGGTGTATAGCAAAGTGAATTCAGTTATATATTTTTTTATATACATTCTTTTTTAGACTCTTTTCCATTATAATCTTATTTAGGTTATTACAAAGTATTGAATATAGTTCCCTGTGCTGTACAGTAGGTCCTTGTTGTTTATCTGTTTTAAATATAGTAACGTGTATTTGTTCATTCCAAATTCCCAATTTATCCCTCCCTCCCAAACCAGTCATTTTCTTATCTAGTGGGGCTGTTGCACTACTTAACAACGCTATTGCTTACCCGCCTCATGCTATGCTTTTCCAGATTAAGAACCACGGTGAATGGAACTTTCTTGGCACAGCTTCTGGCACATAAACATTTGATAAATTTTGTAAATGTAGTTCCTTCACTACTAAACAATTCCATTCTGTGAGCTCCTGAACTACAGTTTTCTAGTGCCTTTTGAAAAGACACTTGCTTTGTACTCTTTCTAAAATAGCTTCTTATAGGGAACTATATTCAATATCCTATGATAAGCCATAATGGGAAAGAATAGAAAAAAAGAATGTATACAAACACACACACACACAACAGAATCATTGTACTGTGCAGCAGAAATTAACACAACATTGTAAATCAACTATAGTTCAATTTTTTAAAATGAAGAAATCTTAAAAAATAAAGTAATTCTTATAAAAGTAATGCACGTTCTCTGGAAAAAATTTGAAAAAGCAAAAGGAATATAAATTACTTGTGCTCCATAATTTCATGAATTTACTTCCAGTCTTTGTAGGCAAGTGTTATAATGTGATTAATATATAACTAGTAATTTTCTGTTGTAAAATACTTTATTGTTCTCAAATTGCTTATTTTGCTATTTACGTTTGTGTTTCTTTCTTTATTCTGGTTGCTTAGTTTTTGGTTGTTCTTATAGATAGGGTTTAGAGCCTTGTTTATTGTTTCTGTATTGTTTGATCATGATTTTTTTTCTTAATTCAAACATTTTGTATGCAGTAAGAAAACTCAAGATAGTCCAGAGACCTACAGCCATTTTTGTTTCCAGTCTCCTTACTTTTTTGTTAGTACCCTTGTGCCTCTGCTTTGTCGAGCTTTTATGAACTCTGAGTGAAGCTAGTTTTGGAATTTGTATTTTGAACAGAGACATTGCCGATTTGTTTAGTTTCTCACAGTGTGGCTGTTTACCAGGCCGTGTTCTTTATGCTGAGCACTCATCCAAGTTCTTCCGGAAATCACTGAGCCAATTATAACACCCCTGCAGTTTTTGGTTTACAGCTTTAGTTGTTTCACTAAAACAGGACATTGTAGGATACTTCTGCGGTGGTTGATTTTTCTCCTTGAAGCCATTAAGAGTTGGAAGTGCTTTGGAGTTAAAATTTTGAGTTTTCCCAAGAGTAACAGTTCTAAGTAAATGGAAATCAATTATTACAAAAATTTAAGTGATCTGCAAGCTTGTTTGAGGAATTCTTTGGAGAGATGCTGAGGATTCACACTCTGCCCTATTCAAATCCCATTCCATTGTCCCTCACCATAATTGGTCTCTTCCAAGTATGTTCATCTCGGCTCTAGGCTTGTTTGCTCACAGAGCCTGTAGGTGCTGCCTATAGAATATACGTAGTATTGTCCTTTTTTTCAGTATCAGTGTTGTTATATGCATGTTTCTGCAACTTGTATTTTTTATACTCAGTGTATCTTAGAGCCTGATTCATGTGTGTATATATGAATTTTATATATATGAATATGAACTATATTATGAGTTATATATAATTATATATGACATGTGTATCTATATGACATATGGATTATATATAACTATTTTATATAATTCATACGAATTGTATATTATATATATATATACACAAATTGCTTATTTATTTATTTATATGACATGCTCAGCCTCATTCTTTTAAACTTCCTCAGAGATTATTTAGCCCTTCTCTTGCTGATAGACATTTCAGATTGATTCCAATTTTTCTCCAGTACAATGTTTAATGTCTTTATACCTCCAAATGTTTCTGAATATGCAGTGCTTATCAGTACTTTGTACATGAGAAGCCACGTCAGAAATAAAGTTTGTTGATTGAATTTGAAGAATGTGGGTTTATTTATAAATGGAATTCAGTAGTATTTGTCAAAGTAGCGATATTATCAAAAAATTTGAAGTATAGTTTTGAGAGAATATCACTATCACTAACTACCTGTATGCTCATGCTAGTTGAACCCCTGTACAATAAATCTATGTAACAAAAATATTTTTAACCTAGTTGGTAGAAATTTATTTTCTGGTAAATTTGTTGCAGCATATTTCCTGTGCAGTGAAAAAAAATGATATGTCTTTGGAAGTGATTTTGTCTGTAGTTTTAAGAGTTTTAGTGAAATTCTAAAATTGCAGTTATATGATTTTGAAGAAAAAGAAGGAGCTGTAACTCTTGGGTATAGAGTGTTGTAAGTTAAATATACATTGATGTGGTAAATTGTAGTGTTTTCAAATAAATTTCCAAAATGTAAAATTTTTAATGTTTCATTTTGTTGTCTGTTGCATTACTTAATAGAGAGAGGATTTCTTTGGTAAAAAAATTGTACTGCAAAGAGAAACTGCACTTTAGACATTTTGTGTGATGTTTAAGGACATAGGTATAACATGATATAATTTGGTATATGTAGTTTGGGCAGCAAAAATCAATCTACAGTCTCACAGTTAAAATCCGTAATGAAGTAGGTCTTTTTCATGTCTTCCTCCTTTATCATACCTAGGGAAGGACTCTGTAACTCAGAAGTGAAGTAAAATCTACATTAAGAGGAGTTACTTTATGTATTTTGCTGTCATAATTTATAAAACTCTTAGACATTTAAAGTTATAGGTTCCAGATAAAGGCCATAAGAAGTGGATTTTTTTTTTTCTAATCATGGGACAGACCCAGTAGCTCAGCAGTGAATCTTCTGTTTTTCAGATCTCAAGAGTAAAGCTATAGATTTTGAGCCTATTTAGGTTTTCGAATGTTCAGATGAGAGGAAAATGGATGAGCAAACCTTTGGAGTTGATAGACCAATGTAGTTATTTTGGAAGAGCAGCTTTTGACAAGTATTCATTTCTCGAGAAAGTTGCCTTTAGACAAACCTTTTTTACCCATGAGTTTCTGGGTTTATCCCTGTTTTGCTAAGATAGGAGTTGAATAAGTAATATAGTTAAGCTTTGTGTCACCTTCTTTTTATCCATAGATTATTCGTGTACTGCTTGCTTCCTGCCCTCAACAACATATTAAGTCTTAGCTACAAAAGGTACATTTAATTTTAGCTAGTTGGCTAGTTTTTCTGAACATTTGTTCTTTGTAGACCAAGGGAGACAGATGGATTTGAATTCTAAAGTGGGGTCTTTTGAGTTAGTAGAAGAAATAACCAGTAAAGTGATAGACAAGGATTCCAGGCAGTTCTAATTAGTCAGGCACAGCTGTGAGCAGGAATTGATGAGAAGGGCAAGATTCAATGGCATAGAAGATGCAATATTTCTCATTTTCTTAGAGGTACTTAGTAGTCAGCCATGGTCCTCAGTCATTTTTGAATAGTTGCTGGGTGCCTGTTCCTATTTTTACCTAACCCAGCCAAACAATTACAGGCTACGGGTCTAGAAATTAACATCTCTGATCTTATAGTCAAAATATTGATGACTGATTTCAGCTCCTTTGTTCATGTTCACTAGAGGAAGATGAGGTCAGGAGTCTCATTAGAGGCCTGGGGACTTCTCTGTGGCTGTGACTCCAAATTCCCAATCTGAGGGCCTGGGATTGATCCCTGGTCGGGGGACTAAATCCCACATGCCACAACTAAAGACCCCGCAGGCTGCAACTAAGAGCTGGTACAGCCAAATGAACAAATTTTTTTTTTTTAAATTACTGACCTGGAGTGTATTTGCACATGGTGCCTTATTGTGTCTATAGGTTTCTGTGTTTTGTTTTGTTTGCTGCTGCTAAGTCGATTCAGTTGTGTCCAACTCTGTGAGACCCCACAAATGGCAGCCCACTAGGCTCCCCTGTCCCTGGGATTCTCCAGGCAAGAACACTGGAGTGGGTTGCCACTGCCTTCTGCATGTTTTGTTTGAGGTGCAGTTATGTGCAGTCTTGGGTAGCATCTTTAGTCATTTGCTCCTCAGTAAATATTTATTGAGCACCTGTTACCTGCCAGGTTCTCTGGTGCTTGGGATACATTAAGGAACAGAATAGACAAAGTTGTAATCCATATTGACAGAGAAAAACCTTTTTTTTTTTTTCCCAATTAATATGAACTAATGTTATTGAAGGGGCTTCCCTGAAGGCTCAGCAGTAAAGAATCTGCCTGCAATGCAGGACACACAGGTTCCATTCCTGGGTGGGTAAGATCCCCTGGAGAAGGGAATGGCAACCCTCTCCAGTATTCTTGCCTGGGGAATCGCATGGACAGAGGAGCCTGGTAGGCTATAGTCCATGGGGTGGCGAAGAGTCAGACACGACTGAGCGGCTGAGCACACACACAGTGTTATTGTGTTCTTGCTGCCTGCCAAGTGCTTTGCTCAGTGCTTTATTTCGGGGAAGCCATCAAAACATGCTGAAGTTTAAGTGCAGAGGACAAAAAGAGGAACAAATCTAAGTGTGCACCCTCAAGAAGTTTACAGTCTATCAGAATCTCTCGGTAACAGTATCTGTAGAACTTAATTGAGCATATTAGAATCGCTCCAGTGCACAACTCTGGATTGACAAACTTTGCAAACCAGACTGTGTCCTTAATGGAAAGTTGTCACACTTAATGTCAGATGGCAGTAGTTGGTTAGACTACTAACTAACTACTACTGTAGGCAGTAGTTAGTTAGGCATACATTCAATCAAGTGTTTACTATAGAGCAGGGTTTTTCAACCTCAGCCAGATAACTCTCTATTGTGGGGGCTTCTCTGTACATTATATGATGTTTAGCAGTGTCCCTGGCCCCTACTCAGTAGATGTCAGTTTCTATACTTGTGACAACCAAAAATATCCCCAGGCATTGCCAAACATCCCCTGGGAGGCACAGAGAGTCTCTGCTCTAGGCGTTAGTCTCCCTGGACAATCAGCAGCTCTTCCAGGAGGCAAAGCCAACTGCATCATCACCCAACATTTAGCTTGTGCCACCAGCTCACTCTCTTCCTACAAATGTGAACTGCTTGGGCTCTTCACACCTTACACTGGAAATACAATCATGTCTCTGCAGTGTCACTAAGTGCTTATCAGCGGTGGGGATAATGATCTTGATCTGCTTTTCAGAGCTAGAATAATCAGTGGGAATTTCATTTTTTGTTATTAAATTTATTATGAATTCAAATAGTATATATGTGAGGTACACATACATAAGTATAACTTTGAATCTATATATAAAATAATTTTTTAAAGTATGTATTCTGTTTTTCCACCACCCAATTAAGAAGTGGGTCCTGACCAATACCTTTAAAGACCCCTGCAATGCTGTACCATCCAACCCTCCCTATCTCCCACATAGGAGGCACTGTCCTGAATTTTGTGTTTGCTTTTCATTATTGTTTTCTCATGTTATGCTCACAACTCTAAACATTACAGAGTTCAGTTTTGTGTGTTTTAAGACCTTATTATATAAATGTAGCATGCCATATTATGTTTTTTGTGACTTGCTCTTTTTTCTGTCCCACATGTGTTCTGGGATTTCTTCCATGTCTATGTGTGTAGCTGTACTTTTATTTTCACTGATGTGTAATTATATGAATACATCACAGTGTATCCATTTTCTGTGACTCTTCTTGTACTTGTCATCTGGTGTTCATGTGCAAGAGTTTCTGCAGGGAATTACCCAGGAGTGGATGGCTATATTCTAGGCTATATCTGTGTAGCAGGCTGAAGCATGGCTCCCAAAGATATCAGGTCCTAATGCCTGGAACCTGTAAATGCTATCTTATGTGGAAAGAGGGTCTTTGCAGATGTGATTAAGTTAAAGATCTTGAGCTGGGGAGATTATCCTAGATTATCAGGAGGGCCATGGGTACAATCACAGGTGTCCTTAATAAAGGAAAGGCTGATGGAGATTCCTTGGAGTACAAGCGGAGAAGGCCATGTAATCACAGAGACAGAAACTGAAGTGATGTAGCCACAGCTGAGGGCACCAGCGGCCAGCTAGAGGTGGTGGAGCTGAGAGAGACAGTTTCCCCGAGCCTCTGGATGGAGTTCGGCTCTGCCAACACCTTGAATTTGGCCCACTGATACTGATTTTGGACTTCTGGCCTCCAGAACTGTAAGAAAATAAATATCTGTTGTTTTAAGCCACTAAGTATGATGATTTGTTATAGCAGCTGCTGCGAACTGAAACAATGCATTTTCATTTTAACTGGACAGTGCCAACTGTTTTCTAAGGTGTTTGTACCAATTTCTGTTTCCACCAGAAGTGTCTCAGAATTCCTGTTGTTTGACATTCTTCTCAGCACTTAGGTATTTTTGCATTTTACCAATAAGAGATTTTTCTAAGCAATTCTATTAAATTTGGGCTAAACTTTGAAAATTTTAGTCTAAAATGCAAAAACAAGCAAAAAACTGAATATGCTAATAAGGTAAGAATGTTGATATTGAATATTATAATAATGAAGATAAGGGGTTTGGTTAAATTGATAAATATGCTATAGCTACTGCATTATACCTATTATTTCTCTTACCTTGTCTCCTAACCACTGAACTTAGTATGTTCTCTACACACTCTTCTTTCTCTTGAAAATAATCCAGTGATAGGGGACTCTCATTTTGGTCCAGAGGCTCAGACTCCACGTTCCCAGTGCAGGGGGCCCCCAGTTCCATCCCTGATCAGGGAACTAGGTCCCGTAGACCATCACTAAACCATAAGTAAAGATCCCATGTGCCACTGCTAAGACCTGGCACAGCCAAGTGAATAAATATTTTAAAATATAAGCTGTTTGGACTTAACTTTAAGAAAATATCTACTGATTCTTTGGTATTCATTACATGAGTTGGCATGTCCTTTAGTTTCTGTTTGGTTTGTTTCTGTTTTTACTCTATCCCATGTTAAATCTTTTTGGCTAAACATAAACTGGTAAAAGTATTTTGTGGAGGATGGGCAGTGGGCAGTAATTATAAACTATCTGCTCAATAAAATGGTGTATTTCTGTATGTATTTTGAGCGAACAGATGTTTAGTCATCAATCTCAGAAAATGTTACCATTCCTTTGTCTCATGAATTATATTGTTTGATGATAAACATATTGCCTAACAATAATTGTAAATACCTTAGGGATGAATTGCTTTTGGCAGTTTAAAAAATAATTTTAAAACATATATCCTCATTTGATTAATTTGTTTCTTTTGGGTTCCTTAAGGGTACACATTTAACCAGATATATTTACTTAGGAAACTGGATGAATCATAGCTGTTTGTAACAGTTTTGAGAGGCCCAAGAAAAAGTTTCTATTAGCAAAATTAAGTGGCAAATTGAGATTATGGAACTCTAGCATTGGGAGAGGAAATTCTTACCTGCCATTTATAAGAACTGGAATAAAATCTAGTTTCTTCTTGATAGTGCCCAATGATGGGGCTCTTATAACCTCTTCAGCTTTTGGTTTTGACAAGCCTTTTTTTTTTCCCCCCAAAACCCTTTTCTTATAAAAAAAATTTGAACAGTTATCCCCAAACATTAAAGTAGACGGAGTTGCATAACAAACCCTTAGGTACCTATCACCAACTTTACCAGTTTTCAATACATAGCCAGTCTTCTTTCAGCTATACTGCTACCTGTTTTCTCTCTTTCTCATATTATTCCCATATTATTTTAAAGTAAATACATGACATCCTATCACTTTATCCATAAATATTTCTGTATGTATCTAAAGAGATGAAGAATCCTTAAAAACAATCGTAATCTTTCATATCTTTAACTTTTTAAAATATAATTTAATATGTAGGCAGCATTTGCATTTCCAGTTGTCTTCTGATTGTGCTAATATTTTTAAAAAGATTGGTTGTTTGAATCAGGATATAAATAGGACACAGAATGACACTGGTTGATTCTTTTTTTTTAATATATTTTATTTTGACTTTTCTGGGTCTTAGTTGCAGCATGTGGACTCATAGTTGCAGCATGCATGTGGGATCTAGTTCCTCAACCAGGGATCAAACCTGGGCCCCCTGCATTGGAACATAGAGTCTTACCCACTAGACCACAAGGGAAGTCCCAGGTTGATGTTTTTAAACTACATGTTACTTCTCTTTTCTTTTTTCCTTCCTCTGCCTTGCAGAAAGTTGGTTCTTTGTCCTGTTGAATTTCCTTTGTTATTGTTGAGTCGCTAAGTTGTGTCTGACTCTTTTCAACCCCATGGGCTGCAGCACACCAGGCTTCCTTGTCCTTCACTGTCTCCTGGAATTTGCTCAGATTCATGCCCATTAACTTGGTGATACTATCTAACCATCTCATCCTCTGCCACCCCTTTCTCCTTTTGCTTTCAATCTTTCCCAGCATCAGAGTCTTTTCCTGTGAGTTGGCTCTTCACATCAGGTGGCCAAAGTATTGGAGCTTCAGCTTCAGCATCAGTCCTTCTAATGAATATTCAAGGTTGATTTCCTTTAGGATTGACTGGTTTGATCTTCTTGCTGTGTCCAAGAGTCTTCTCCAGCACCACAATTTGAAAGCATCAATTCTTCAGTGCTCAGCCTTCCTTATGGTCCAGCTCACATCCATACATGACTACTGGCAAAACCATAGCTTTGACTATGTGGACTTTTGTTGGCAAAGTGATGTCTTCGCTTTTTAGTATGCTAAGTTTGTCATAGCTTTCCTTCCAAGGAGCCAGTGTCTTTTAATTTCATGGCTGCAGTCACCGTCCACAGTGATTTTGGAGCCCAAGAAAATAAAGTCTGCCATTGCTTCCACTTTTCCCCCATCTGTTTGCCATGATATGATGGGGCCAGATGCCATGGTCTTAGTTTTTTAATGTTGAGTTTTAGGCCAGCCTTTTCACTCTCCTCTTTCACCCTCATCAAGAAGCTCTTTAGATCCTCTTCACTTTCTGCCATTAGAGTGGTATCATCTGCATATCTGGGGTTGTTGATATTTCTGCTGGCAGTCTTGATTCCAGCTTGTGATTCCTCCAGCCTGGCATTTCTCATTATGTACTCTGCATAGAAGTTAAATGAGAGGGGTGACAATATACAGCCTTGTTGTACTCTTTTCCCAGTCGGAAACCAGTCAGTTGTTCCATGTCTGGTTCTAACTGTTGCTTCTTGTCCTGCATAAAGGTTTCTCAGGAGACAGGTAAGGTGGTCTGGTATTCCCATCTCTTGAAGAATTTTCCACAGTTCATTGTGATCCACACAGTCAAAGGCTTTAGCATAGTCAGTGAAGTAGATGTTTTTCTGAAATTCCCTTGCTTTCTCTATGATCTGAAGAATGTTGGCAATTTGATCTCTGGTTCTTCTGCCTTTTCTAAACCCAGCTTGTATATTGGAAGCTCTTGGTTCACATACTGCTGAAGCCTAACTTGAAGGATTTTTGAGCATAACCTTACTACATGTGAAATGAGCACAATAATATGGTAGTTTACACATTCTTTGGCATTGCCCTTCTTTGGGACTGGAATGAAAACTGACCTTTTCCAGTCCTGTGGCCACTGCTGAGTTTATGCTTATTGCACCTGCCTGGTATAGGTTAACATGTCTTTTTCTGTCCTCTAAATTTCCTGTAACTTTATCTCTGGATCTCACTTCTAGATCAGGGTTCCATCGGATTTCAGGTTTTTCAGAGCACTCTCTGTACCTGATTTCCTTTGATCATCTGTAAATATAGAAACACAGACTGAGAGAATTTAAGTAAAATGCCTAAGTGGAGAATTATTTGCAGAGGCTCAGCTAGAACTGAGTTTCCTTAACTCAGTGGTTTGTAATCTTGGCTGTGTATCTTATTCACCTCTGGAGTTGAGCAAAACAAACGCCTAGATATTTTGAGTTAATCGGGCTGGGGTGGGGCCCATTAAATATTAAGTGAAAGCTCTCAAGGCAGTTCTCAATGTTTAGCCAGGGTTGAAAGCAACTGCCCTAACTCATATCTCCTGTTCCCTCCTCTTTTCATCTAATTAGAAGATTCTTACATGGAGGAGGAATATTTATTTTCCATTGCTCCAGAAGGCAGAAATGTAATTAGTCCAAGTGAGGGAGGTTTACTTACATGTAACAGTGGGAACCAGCTATACATCCTAAGAGCGTTATTCTTGGAATTTATGTATCATCTCATTCATTAATTTATCAAACATTTATGTGCAGACACTGATACAAGTATGAATAAGACATGGTTCCCTCTTTCAGAGTTCACAGTTGAAATAGGGGTATAGATTTAAGTAACATTATAGTAGAGTGTGTTACACATCTTGGGGGCTGCATAATTTCCTTTTTCAAGTTGTTTTATTTTTGTATTTTTAAATTATCATCAGTGGCTTTCTTACTAAGATATTTATGCTAAGCATTTAGTGACTATGTCACAATGATAGTCTTTTCATTAAATATGTAATTCAAGCAATAACAAGTAAAGTTAGTCTTTGCATAGTTATCGTTTTTCTTTAAATAGAAAAAATAATAAAATTTATAATAGCATTGAAACCATTTTGAGAGTTCATTTCTACATCTTTCTCCGAATTTTACTCTGTTGATTACTAAGCATAGAAGGATGATTTGTATTGGTTTTGTCAATACAAGGATGATTTGTATTGGTTTTGTCAATACTTTGGTGAAAAAAAGTGATTTTGTAACATGGAGAAATTTTTAGATTTGGGGTCTATGCCTCAGATCAACTTTGAAGAGTCACTCTGTATACCACTCACTACATTTCCTTCATGGACATCATTTATTAAAAACAAATCATTGAAGCTGGGATGGGGGTGGGAGGGGATATATGTATAGTTATAGCTGATTCACATTGTTGTACAGCAGAAATCAACATGACGTTGTAAAGCAATTATCCTCCAATTAAAAAAAAGTTTAAAAATTTAAAAACAAAGTTATATGAAGTTGATAGGGAGAACATTCAGAAAACAAAGATCATGTCATCTGGTCCCATCACTTCATGGGAAATAGATGGGGAAACAGTGGAAACAGTGTCAGACTTTATTTTGGGGGGCTCCAAAATCACTACAGATGGTGATTGCAGCCATAAAATTAAAAGATGCTTACTCCTTGGAAGGAAAGTTATGACCAACCTAGATAGCATATTCAAAAGCAGAGACATTACTTTGCCAACAAAGGTCCGTCTAGTCAAGGCTATGGTTTTTCCAGTAGTCATATATGGATATGAGAGTTGGACTGTGAAGAAAGCCGAGTGCCGAAGAATTGATGCTTCTGAACTGTGGTGTTGGAGAAGACTCTTGAGAGTCCCTGGGACTGCAAGGAGATCCAACCAGTCCATTCTGAAGGAGATCAGCCCTGGGATTTCTTTGGAAGGAATGATGCTGAAGCTGAAACTTCAGTACTTTGGCCACCTCATGTGAAGAGTTGACTCATTGGGAAAGACTCTGATGCTAGGAGGGATCGGGGGCAGGAGGAGAAGGGGACGACCGAGGATGAGATGGCTGGATGGCATCACCGACTTGATGGATGTGAGTTTGAGTGAACTCTGGGAGATGGTGATGGACAGGGAGCCCTGGCGTGCTGCGATTCATGGGATTGCAAAGAGTCGGACAGGACTGAGCAACCGAACTGAACTGAACTGTTAGGGAGGAAAACAAATTCATTGAGAAACTTCCCTTGTTGCCCAGTGGTTAAGACTCCATGCTCACAATGCAGGGTTCCATCCCTGGTCAGGAAGCTAGATCCCACATGCTGCAACTGAGTTCCCATGCCTTAGCTAAAGGTCTAACTTGCCTGCAACCAGCTGCAGCCAAATAAATAAATAAAAATAAATATTAAGAAACAAATCTTTGATACATCTGTTGAAATAGGCACATTTTCTCTTAGAGTTCGTATCTGACCCTTTTAGAGGTATGTCCTAGATGATATGGGAATACCAAAAGGTTATCTTGGGACTTCCCTGATAGCTCAGTAGGTAAAGAACTCCTGTTTTATCCCTGGGTCAGGAAGGTCCCCTGGAGAAGGAAATGTCAACCCACTCCAGTATTCCTGCCTGGGAAATCCCATGGACAGAGGAGCCTGGTGGGCTATAGTCCCTGTGGTCATAAGAATTGGACACGACTTAGCAACAAAACTTATAAAGCAACTAATAATAAAAGATTATTCTCGGAAGAGGAAGTGAGAGGAAGAAAAGTGTGTTTCAAAGTTGATGGTGGAGCAGAGCTGAGTTCTGAATGATAGGTAGGATTTAAACTTAGTGATGTAGGACATTCAGGCCACATTAGCAGGGAGATGGAAAAATAGAACCTTGGTCATAGAACATGACAGAGATGAAAACTAGGCAGGGATTAGGCTAAGATGGAACTTTTATTCAAAAAGAATTTGAACAGTGATTTCTTACATATGGGAGTCCTCAGAGTTCTAACAGTTGTGCTCTCAATAAAAACTGTTCTCAGTTTATCCAGCGGTTTGGGAGAAGTTACCACGTGCTAGAGTTCCAGAACTGAGCCAAAGCTAATTAGCCTGGTAACAAGGCAGAGTCCATTCCTAGTTTTGGCACCAAGCTAAGGGCTAAAACTCACGAATTAAAGTGTGAAATTTAACTGTGGTTATTAGTTAAGACCGTTTTAAAAAACAGATGCTGATGAGAGTTTGGATACATACAAGACTGAATAAGGTTGTGCAGCTTCAGAGTCTAATTTAATTGATAACGGATCCACTTTTGATTTAGGCTTTTGTATTGGAGATAGAGTTCCATCCTTTCCTTCTTGATTCATTTACTTGGTTCACATGAAATCTTTCTGATCTTTGAGTTGCCAGATGCAATTCAATTTGACCGTAGCTGCCATCTTCATACTGTAAAAAAAAAGTAGGAAAATCTGTAAAAGAGTTTAAAAACTCACTCTAACGTTTGAGAGAATTTTGGTATTCTGTTGACTCTACTGAAAAGTTTTGTCCTGGGGTTGCAAGTCGGGTCAGTTCAATCTGCTTTGGAATAATTCAGGTTGCTGACAGGTTCATATAATGAATTGAATCAGTTAATGAACCTTACTAGGGAGTATAATAATTTATTCATACTAGGGAGTGTAATAATTTATTTGGAACTTCTGTGATCCTGAGTTTTAAATCTCACTTCTTTTTGGAGAATGAACAGTTTTATTGTTCACTGATAGTTCTCAGCATCTGTGGTGGTCTCCCCAATCCCACCACAGTCTTCCACCTAATGAGCCCTACAGTGAGAAAAACTGCTGCTGAAGTACAATAGATGGGACTAATGAATTGATTTAAAGAAAACACTCCCTGTGGTCCTTATGCTTTGTCAGATACATCCCCCAAATGTTGATTATATCAGTTACCATTTGTTTGACTAGGAGTTATTAAAGACAATGCTTGCTGCTATAAAATAACAGCTCTAGTTATGACTGCTTTTCTTCAGTATAAAATATTTAACTTGTCATCACAGTTTTTTTTTAATAGAGGAAAAAACCCCACCTGTTTATATTACCTCAAATATTAATGACATTTCAAAATTGAATAAGTATATTTTACCTTATTATAGGGCATTTACAATTTTTATACTGCTTTTTATTGTTGTATAGTTTTAATTATTTTTAATTTATTCCACAATACTCCATTATGATATAATTTAAGTGAACACTTCTGAATTTTGAGATTGCTTCTACTTTTTCCACTGTGATAAGACTGCAGTGAAAATCTCTCTGTGTGTTTTTATTTCTGGAATGTTTCAGATAAATTATTAGAAATGGGGTGCTTTCTGTTTCTTTCAGAGGTAGGAGATTATATATGTTTTAGCTACATCTTGACCCTTTTAGAGAATTACATCTCTGGTATTCTGAACAGCAAAGTAGATGGAAATTGAGATTTACATTTAGGAGAGTATAGTAGTTCATTCCCTACTCTTGATTTTTCTACTAATTTATTAGTCTAGTTGATTTCCTAATGTGTATATATAATATTTTCTATTACCCGAGAAGCCTCTATATGCTTATTATTCCTACCATATTTCGCATCATGACTGGTAGGTATATGTTCTGTGTTTTCCAAATGAAAAAAAAGTTGGTTAAAATGATACAATCCTCTCTAACTCTTCTGTCAATACTGGAGTCTTGTTCAAAGCTAGATATGGCTGGTAAAGAATATTTGCCTTCTTTCTCTTAGCTTTCCAGAATGATTGTTTTTTAGCTTCAAAACATGTATGTCATGTATGATGAAAAAATTACATTAAGACTTTGAGTTAATATTTTGAGTGTCATTCCCTTAATACTTTGGTGACATCAGCATTGTTACCAAAATACAGTTAGTAAACCTGTCTGCTGATTAAAGGTGTCAGGGATCTTCCATTTCCCTTAAATAGCCTTTTTCCTTTTTTAAAAAAGATTTAATTTTCTAATGATATTTTGGTCTTTTATCTTCTTGATCCAGAACTGTTACTAAGAGTAGTGGTTTTATCTGAGCATCAGAGACAAATTATTTAATATTCATAAGTACCAGAAAAGATCCTCCATAGTTGACTCACTAAAACCCAAAGGTATGATCTCTTTCTCTTGATAAAATGATTTTAGGCCATGACTTTCAAACTTTAGAATTCTTTTTTTTTTGTGTGTGTGTGTGTGTGGAAAATCAGTTTATTTTTTTTTCTTTTTTTTTTTTTTCACGATAGCACACATGTTTCAGTGCCATTCTCCCAAACTTTCCTCCCCCCCCTCTCAAAGTCCAAAAGTCCATTCCATGCATCTGTGTCTCTTTTGCTGTCTCGTATACAGGGTTATCATTACCATGTTTCTAGATTCCATAAATATGAGTTAGTATACTGTATTGGTGCTTTTCTTTCTGGCTTACTTCATTCTGTATAATTGGTTCCAATTTCATCCATCTCATTAGAACTGATTCAAATGTATTCTTTTTAATGGCTGAGTAATACTCCATTGTGTATATGTACCACAGCTTTCTTATCCATTCATCTGTTGATGGACATCTAGGTTGTTTCCACGTCCTGGCTATTATAAACAGTGCTGCTATGAACATTGGGGTACATGTGTCTCTTTCAATTCTGGTTTCCTCGGTGTGTATGCCCAGCAGCGGGATTGCTGGGTCATAAGGCAGTTCTATTTGCAATTTTTTAAGGAATCTCCACACTGTTTTCCATAGTGGCTGTACTAGTTTGTATTCCCACCAACAGTGTAAGAGGGTTCCCTTGTCTCCACACCCTCTCCAGCATTTACTGCTTGCAGTCTTTTGGATTGCAGCCATTCTGACTGGTGTGAACTGGTATCTCATTGTGGTCTTGATTTGCAACTTTAGAATTCTTAAAAACAGCAGCATATCAGAAGTTCTTATTTTTCATAAGAGGCCATTGAAATGGATAA
Source organism: Neotragus moschatus (assembly GCA_006410615.1). Lineage (NCBI taxonomy): Eukaryota > Metazoa > Chordata > Mammalia > Artiodactyla > Bovidae > Neotragus > Neotragus moschatus. The sequence continues at coordinate 5,194,467 of SJYA01002485.1, read as the reverse complement.
TGCTGAGTAGCCTAATGGATTTCTGAAAGCATAGTGTGCTTTAGATACTGCTAAATCAATAAACGTAACAGTCACTTAAGTGTGTATATTATGTATTATTTGGTTAATTATAACTCAAATCCTTTCAGAATATTTGTCTTTCAAGTGGAATGCTAAAAATATAACTAAAGTGCTTGTAGAAAATAGAACCATCAGAAAAATGCAGTAGTATGTATTTTTTCAGATAATCTTAATATTTGAAGTTAACCTCAGATTCTGCCATATACATCATTTTATGAACCATGAAGGAACAAATTTCAGAAGCACTTAGAAATAAAAGTAAATAGTTGAGTTTAATGTTACTTTCGGAGAAGGCAATGGCAGCCCACTCCAGTACTCTTGCCTGGAAAATCCATGGACAGAGAGCCTGGTGGGCTACAGTCCATGGAGTTGCTAAGAGTCGAACACAACTGAGCGACTTCACTTTCACTTTTCACTTTCATGCATTGGAGAAGGAAATGGCAACCCACTCCAGTGTTCTTGCCTGGAGAATCCCAGGGGCAAGGGAGCCTGGTGGGCTGCCATTTGTGGGATCTCACAGAGTTGGACACAACTGAAGCAACTTAGCAGCAGCAGCAATGTTACTTTAGAAAAGGCAAAGGAACCAGAGATCAAGTTGGCAGCATCCATTGGATCATAGAAAAAACAAGAGAATTCCAGAAAAACATCTATTTCTATTTCATTGAATATGCTAAAAAGCCTTTGGCTGTGTGGATCACAACGAACGATGGAAAATTCTTAAAGGGATGGGAATACCAGACCACCTTATTGAAAGTTGCTTGGTTGTGTCCAACTCTTTGCGACCCCATGGACTTCTCCAGGCCAGAGTACTGGAATGGGTAGCCTTTCCCTTCTCTAGGGGATCTTCCCAACCCGTGGATCAAACCCAGATCTCCCGCATTACAGGTGGTTCTTTACCAGCTGAGCCACAAGAGAACCCCGAGAATACTGGAGTGGGTAGCCTATCCCTTCTCCAGCAGGAATTGAACTGGGGTCTCCTGCATTACAGGCAGATTCTTCACCAACTGAGCTATCAGGGAAGCCCCTAATTGCCTCCTGAGAAATCTGTATGCAGGTCAAGAAGCAACAGTTAAAACCATATATGGAACAATGGACTGGTTCCAAATTGGGAAAGGAGTACGTCAAGGCTGTATATTGTCACCCTGCTTATTTAACTTACATTCAGAGTACATCATGTGAAATGCCAGGCTAGATGAAGCACAAACTGGAATCAAGATTGCATGGGGAAATACCAACATCAGATATGGAGGTGACACCACCCTTATGGCAGAAAGCAAAGAGGAACTAAGGAAACTTTTGAAAGTGAAGGAGGTGAGTGAAAAAGCTGGCCTAAAACTCAGTATTCAAAAAACTAAGGTCATGGCATCTGGTCCCATCACTTCATGGCACACAGATCAGGATCAGTGGAAACAGTGACAGACTTTTATTTTCTTGGACTACAAAATCACTGCAGATGGTGACTGCAACCATGAAATTTAAAAGATGCTTCCTCCTTGGAAGGAAAGCTATGACCAACCTAGACAGCATATTAAATAGCAGAGACATTACTTTGCTGACAAAGGCCTGTCTAGTCCAAGCTATAGTTTTTCCAGTAGTCATGTATGGATGTGAGAGTTGGACTGTAAAGAAAGCTAAATGCCAAAGAATTGATGCTTTTGAACTGTGTTTAGAGAAGACTCTTGAGAGTCCCTTGGACAGCAAGGAGATCAAATCAGTCAATCCTAAAGGAAATCAGTCCTGAATATTCATTGGAAGGACTGATGCTGAAGCTGAAGCTCCAATACTTTGGCCACCTGATTTGAAGAACTGACTTATTAGAAAAGATCCTGATGCTGGGAAAGATTGAAGGCAGGAGATGAAGGGGACGACAGAGGATGAGATGGTTGGATGGCATCACCGACTCGATGGATATGAGTTTGAGCAAGCTGTGGGAGTTGGTGATAGACAGGGAAGCCTGGAGGGCTGAAGTCCTTGGGTCGCAGAGTCAGACACAACTGAGCGACTGAACTGAATGATACTGAATTGTTGTTTGATTCTTGAGTCCAATAAAAGCCTATATTGAATTTTTCAGGAGTTGCTTCATATAACATAAGTAGCTGCTCAGTGTAGCATAAGTAAAAATGTATCTGGACCGCATATGTATTGTGTATCAAAGGGTTGTACTGGGTAGAAATCACAAAATCAATATTGAAAAGCTTTTTAAAAATATAACAAAATTTGTTTAGATCTTCATAACTTGAGATGACCACATTTAAAATTCTATGGTTTTTCACATTAAAAGTATCTTAATCTTTGTTGACCATGATGGTGGAAGCTGTTACTTTTTGAGCAACTGGTTGCTCAAAAGTCACTGACTTTTTGAGGGGAGATCTTAAAAAAAAAAAAAGGCAATCTAGCTTCCTTAGGTATGATTACTTCAGGGTAGATAGTCACCTCTGAAATGTGATCCTTTCTAAAGGAATTTGTAGTTATTTTATCTGCTACCATTTGTGAAAAATAATCAAAAGTGTAATTTGTGTTTGAACCTACACAAAAGGATAGGATGATGAAATTTGTATGACTTGATAAACGACATTATAATCATTATCTGTTTGATACTCTTTAGTAAAAACTAAATAGAAATGTCCCTAGTTCTTATTTTTAATAATATGATTTGCAATATAGTTTTACTCAATGATACCTAGTTTAATACAACTATTGCCTGGTTAGAATTTTTTAAGATTTTATTTAAAAATTATCGTATGGTAAAGTTGACATTTTAGGGGGAGAAAGTACAATTCTGTGACTCCTAGCACATATATTGATTCATGTAACCATTTAACACCTGTATTGATTCATGCAAGCACTTAGCACATGTAAGATTCATGTCACCACTAGTGCTGTTCAAGATATAGAACAGTTTGTCTTCATGAACCTTCTTATACTATCCCTAAATAGTCACACCCTGCATGTACCCCAACCTCTGGCAACCATTGATCTGTTTTTTTAATCACTATACATTTTTTCCCCAGAAAGTAATAAATAGAATCATGCAGATGGAACCCTTTGAAATTGATTTCTGTCACTCAACAAAATGCCATTGAGATTCACGGAGGTTGTGGGGATCAGTAGTTCATTTCTTTTTATTGCTAAGTTGTTGGTTGAAATGTTATGGCATTTGGATATTATTTCTGATCTGACACACTGGCACTGAAGTTTGAATTGGTTGCTTTTAACTGGATTGACTATGTTTTTTAATCAGCTAAATGAGATACACATGTAGTTAATTTTGTGAATTAGAATGTCTTTTTAAACTGAACATTCTTTTTTTAGTTTAGTAGCTTGCATATATAGCTAAGCTAGGTAGTTACAGGACTTAAGGGCAAAATTTGAGGTTAAAAAAAGGATTTTGCAGTTTATGAGTGAAATAGAAAGACCTATGACCCTTTAAAATGCCAGTGCCAGTGACTTGACAGAATTTTCTTTGCTTTTGTTCCAAGCCTCTTCCCATTCTGTCTTCCTGGTCTACTGAGAACCAGACACCTCTAGTGGCTGATAACCTATTTCAATATGCTTGCTTCAGGAGTGCCTGCCTTTATTTGTTGGTTATAACAGTCTATTCATCTTAACTTAGTCAAACTTCCATATATAAACTCTTTGCATCATAAATTTAGTTTGATTCTTTATCTTAGTATCTGTTTCCTAGTTGATTGAGGTTTTATTATTTCCCCAGCTGCTGAAAATCACAAGGAGGTCTCCTGATAATTGTATGTTTTTGGAAAGAAAATAGTGGTGGTTCTGCTATCAAAGAGAACGGTATAAATCTATTTATGATGTCACCAATTGAAATAATGGATTAACAGTAGTAAGAGTGGAATGCTTCTCAAATGGAGAGAATAATAAACAATCATTTATTAGTAGGTATTTTAGGTTTTGAAGATGAAACTTGTTCTGTTTTCATTGATAATCTAATTGGTAATAGAAGTTAGAGACAGATTTATAAATTGATTGAATAAATGTTTATGCCTCAGCTTTCTAAGATAAGTTATTCAAATTAACTTTGGCTTCCATATTTAACTATTTTCATGATTCAGGTTCTAACTTTTAATAGTAACATTAGCAGAAATGCCGAGAAAAGAAAATCTCCATCAGCAGCCTGGCTTTATAGCACACATTTTCATATTTGGTCACAAAAGATTTTTTGATGTGGACCATTTTTTTACCTTTTAACTTTAAAATTTTAATTTTAAACTTTAATTTTGTGTTGAGGTATTGCCAGTTAACCATGTTGTGATAGTTTCAGGTGGACAGCAAAGGAACTCAGCTATATATATACAAGTATCCATTCTCCCCCAAACTCCCCTTCCATCCAGGCTGCCATGATGTGGACCATTTTTAGAGACCAGTGGATAGATTTACTCTTATCATAGATGAGAGTGGTGGTGGAAGCAATGCATACCAACTTCTCTCTACTGGTTCTTTCCATAGATTTTAACATTTGAGACCAAGAACCCAAAGGAATTAGCAGAACGTCTGCGCTCTGTTTGTGGGAATCAGAGCAATGCGTATGCCCGCCTGCTAGAATACCGCCTGAATGCCTTGCGAGGACTGTGGAATGCCCAGCGCCAGCTGGCCTTGGAAGAACAGCATGAAAGGGAGAGTTCAGGTGATGAAGAAACTTTGGCCTTGCTCAAACGCCAGGGCTTGTTGCAGCAACCCGAGCAAGCTCCCTTCACATCGAGGATGGGGCTCCTGCTGGTCTTCCCCCTTATTCAGTCCCAGAGTAGAACAGACCCCTCTCTCTGTAACATCACTGCTGAGGTGCTATTGAACTGCCTTCGCGACTGCCAGCCTTTGAGCCTGACCAAGGAGCCTGCTGACTGTCTCAATGGGATTGAAACTTTGCTGTGCTCTTGGCTAGAGGAGACTTCTGACACAGGCCGACATATCCCACATAAGCAAAAAGAAAATGCTGCTGCTGCCCTCGTGGCTTTGGCATGTGCCAGGTAAGGAAAATCAAAGGTACCCCCCTCCCCCGGTTACCTTATCACGGCTGCTGCCTAGGTTGGGTGAGTGAATGAGAGAGCCAGCGTATCTGATGGATGTCTTAACATTCAGAAGTTCTTCTTTGTTTCAGTGTTGAATTTCACAGCCTTGACAGTGCCTAAGATGTTTTCATCAAAATTTGGCACCAGAAGTTGGAGCTGGAACCCAAGTTCAAGGTTTTGCTTTGTGTTATATCATGATAACAGCTTAAACAGTTTAAAATGGAGAATTAACACTTGCCATTATCTACTTACCCTTAGATGGTTTGTGTTTTACATCAAGTGGTTAGTGGAGGATGTTATATCTGTATTTCTCCCAGAAGGACAGTGAAAAAAATGTGTAGAGCTTTTAAATTTTTTTGTGACATGTGTCTGTAAGGAGTGTGTCAGCGAGTGAATGGGTTATTACTCACCCGGACTCAGTCACACAGATATGGTCACAAATTATATTTCTGGACCTTGATGCTTGGCTCCATCAATCTGATTGAAAGATCTCTCTGTGTATGTGTGTATATATATGTGTGTGTTTGTGTGTGTATAAGATTTAATAGTATACTGTCCTTCGCATGTAAGTTGATGTTGTTGATAACTGTCAATAAGAAATATTCTTGGAGTTACTTTTCCACAGAGGATTTCTTACATTATCCTGCTCAGTAAACTGTATGATCCCTCTCACATATTTGTGAAGAAAAGGTTCACTGCCTTTGCTTTCTTCTGACCTAATTGTCTAGGGACCATTAGGACCATGGTCTGACAGGTTAATGTTGCTAATCTGTCCCTCTCCCTTCAAAATTTTTTCTTTGATTGAGTTCTTCCTTTTGTTAGCAAATGTGGATAACTTCTTGGAAGATTATGAAGTCCTGAGACTCCTTCCTCTATTTTTATGGCTTCAAAGTTGACCTTCAAATGGTTCAATCTCAAGCAGTTTTTAAGGCAAAATGGCACCAACATTTATTGTCAGTTTCTTTGCCCTGAGCAAACTGTCATAGCCTACTTTTAAATGCTGGAAGACTGTAGTTGATTATGGAAATCCTGACATGAGCTTAATTCTGGAGATATTATTGGGTGGTACCAAAATAAGTTTCCCTGTAAAGGCTTTATATTGGATTTATTTATTAATTTTTGGATATGCAGATGACAATTTTGAGCCCTAAATAGATTTGTTATTAATGCAAAAGTCCTACTTTGGGAAATTTTTCTATCTTTAGACAGATTTAGGATGTTGGGAATAATTACCAACTCTTTACTTTCAGATGTTTTAATAAACATGGCGTCATAAAACTCACTTTTTTATTGTGCCCTAATTTAGTCTGAACCAATAGATGGTTATTGAAATTGCTTCATGTACTTGAGATTCCAAAGTCCATCTGGCAGAAATGAGTGTTTTTATTTTCTTCTTCTTGGGGGTGTGTGTGTGTGTTGTTTTTGTCTTAGATAGTACCTACATTCTGTTGCTAATATATCACCTTGTCTGGACTTTGTTTACCTCAGAAGTCATATGCTTTTCAGGGTTGGATCGTCTCTTTTAATGACGTGTTTAGGAGCATATTATTTAACTTTTGAGATTGTGCTCTCAAAGTCAGAACAGTGTTTCCAAAAAATTATTTTGAAGATATTCATTCATTTCAACTAGCTAACATTTATTGAACACTTCTGATGTGCCAGGAACCTTGCTAGGTCTTAGAGAAATAGTGACTCACGGTGGGTGACTCGTGATCTCTAATTTTACAGTTGAGTAGATTGCATTTTGTCAATCATTATTGCTCATTTACCACAGGCAAGGGACTCTTGTAGGCAGTAGGAACATAGCAGTGAACAAAGTAGATGATCCCTAAGATTGCAAAGTTTATGTGAGAGAGAGACAGACAGCTAGCAATGAATGAATGTATAGGTTAATTTCCAGAGAAAGTTATTCATAGTAAGAAGACAAATCAGGATATTTTGCTAATAGAGAATAACTTAAGAAGAGGTGGAGGCCAGCATTAGCTAGAGATGCCAAGGAAGACCTTACTGAAGAGGTAACATTTGAGCTTGAGGCCTAGACAGTTGACACAGACCCAGCCACACAAAAAAAGCCAGTAACAGGGAGTTCCAGGCAAGAGGAGCAGCAAGCAGCACAAATCTGATCCTCCTCCTGTCCTTGGGGTAGCTGAGGGACAGCAAAGTGAGCAGGAGGCTAGAATGCAGTGGTAGAAGGGGAGGTGGAAGAGGAGAGTCCAGACCATGTTGAGGCTTAGGAGCCATGGACGGAGTCTAAATTTTACTCTAATGTCTGAATCTGGCAGCCAGTAATATCTTATAGTTGGCTTACTGGTTTTAAATATTCCAGTATGGAATATTTAATTTTAACCTCGTTGTAACCCAGGGAGGATTCCTTGTTGAATAGATGATGAAGTAAAAACCTATAGGAGTTTGGTAACAAGACTGAGATGATGCCGCTGGTGAGTGCCAGAGCCTGGTTTCAGAGCATAGGGGTCTTTTCTCCCAGCTTGTGCTTTTACACTCTATCTGCTGCCTCCCTGCCATTATGGTTCTTTGGTTTTGGTTCTTTTGAACACCAGAGATAGGGAAGGGGACAATTAAGAGAAGGACTCTAGGCCTCTTTGATCCTCCGTTGGGTATTGCATTTCTTGTGAGGTTTAGGCATATGATACCTAGCAATTAAAGCCTTGGCTAAGAGAAATAAGGCAGCAGTCTGAAGTCAGCCCATCTGATACCCGTGATCATTTAATTCAGGAAATGTTCTTATGGTGATTTATACTTGGGATCCGGCCAGGTAAGTCTTGTGCATCTTAAAAGCACCTTCTTTTAGATCCTGCTGACCGTATTACAGACTTCCCAGGGCCTCAAGCCTTTGGAACCGAAAGGAAATCGGGCCTCTGTGAGCTCTGCAAGCATTACAGTCACATACTTCACAGCAGTGGAAAGCAGAGGGAATACCCTGCAGCACAAAATATTATTTCAATGTTTTTCTTTTTGGCCATATTTAATGTGATGGGGGATTGGTGAGATGTAAAATGGATGAACTTAACAAAGATATTAAAAAATTTAAGCCTGGAAATACTGCTAGACTTTAAATATAACCTCTTCCAATGAAATCTCTCCTCTAGACTAGAGATTGACTTGATGCAAGAGTATCCAGGCATAATCACCACCTGTGTTTTATGCTTGAGCTTTCTGTTTTGAACTTTCATATTAGGGGGAGATAATTTACCTTTGCAAATGCAAGAAGAACCAGCATGGTAAGAGGCAAGTATATCTGATATTTTGTATAGCACAGCTACTGATTGGCAGCATGTATGCATGCTCAGTTGCTCAGCAGACACAGACTTATTTTGGAAACTTCCCAAGTGATTAATAACATTGACACCACGACCTTGTTATTTGACATTTCAATTTAAATGATTTTCTGTTCCCTCTTTTTTTAGGGGATCACTGAAAACTTTTGTTCATACAGTCCATCTATTACAGAAACAGACTGATTTAGGGTCCCTGCCTGTAGCCGATGTGCTGTATAGGTAAGCTGTCACTTTGGATCCTCACCCTCCTTCTATACAAGTAAGCCTTGAGAATTAAAGCTTTTCCAATAAGTAAATTGCTAAATTTCTTTTTTAATCAATTAATGACTCATGTTTTTAAGTAAGTGTGCTATTTTAATCATTGTAAGTAAGAATTTTGTTTTTTCCTTCTTAAAAAAGCACGTTGTTTTTCATTTTTTAATTTTAGTGGATTAAAAAAATGCAATAGCTTGTCTTGAATTTTTATTATAGATTTCAAGATGATAATATGTTAAGACATAAAGTGAAAAAGTGAAAGTTGTTCATAATCTCGCTACTCAAATATAACCACTCCAAATGTTGTATGCATTTCCTAGTTCATACCCCTTCTCTCCATCCTTTCCTTTCTCTCATACATGTATACATGTAAAATATATACATTTTTACACAGCTACAAATTTATTATAACATAAGCACTATTTCATAATTTTTTTAATGTAAAAATATAAGTTTCATGAATGCCTTTTCAGATACATAGTATTTGTGTAGAACTATTGTAGTTTTATGCTCTTTGAGATGGTAAATTGACTTTTATCTTCTTGCTGGAATGGATAGTGTCAGTGTCTTTATGATTCTCTACCTCCCTCTTTTAGGCTGTTGCTTTTGGAAGGGGGGCCCGGATCCCCCTCCTGTTTGCTTGGTGGCAAACATATAGTATCCTGGGGGTATGAAGACATGCTGCCTGCACCAGATAGCAACAGTGGCTCCAGTTCTGAAAATAAAGGTAATGCAAGGGTTTGGGTCCTGTGATTGAAATTAAGATATGAAAAGAGTGGTTTTAGATCATTGTGGCAAACAATTTAGATATAACTCTGTGTTCCTTTTAATTAAGAGCTCAAGCTTCCTATACAGTGCATTCATTGTCTGCTTTATCAGGAAAAGTATAAAAGCTGATACTGAGTGAGGTAAGAAAATGGATAGGTTTTACTATTGCAAGGGAAAAGGATCATCCGTACAGTCCTGGCAGTGAGGCATGAGTTACTTAAATTGATTCCTGAGTATTTAAATTTGGGCATGGGAGCCTTAAGTTGAATTTTTATATCCACGGGTAGAGTATCAGGTCTTGCTGCCTGATTCTGTTTCTCGAGTAATTTATTGTATGTGTGTGTTGGTGAGCCCTCTTGTCCAAAAACAACAACAACAACAAAAAAGATTGTTCAAAGGAGCATGAATTGTGAAGTATCTCCTTTAAACAAAGGAGATTAAAATGTTTTTACACAGTTTCACAAGTATTACATATCTGTTTACTCTGTGATCTCAGCGAAAATGGCAGAAGGTCAGTTAACTGACTTGCCAGATGAATTAGGCCTCTTTCTTCGTTTGGTGGATGTACTGACCAGTGTGCCATGTCGCCTACAACCCATGAGGCCAATATACTCTTTTTATAGTCTGTGCCCTGCTGCTTCCACATCTGGAGTTGCAGCCTTGCAAGGAGTCCGCCTTGCTTCCAAACCTGTTTGTTATTGTAGTTGGTACTTGTTATTATATCATTAAATGTTGCATAACTGATAAAAGTAAGAATTTTTTAAAAAACCCTAGGAAATTGTTTCCATTTAGAAATGGAATACATTAGAACGATCTCTAAGAAATTGATATTCTCTAAGAATTTAGGGTGGGATTCAGAGTCTGTTCTCCCTACCCTTTCATTTCATTCTCTTGATGGGGGCAGCTTTCTCAGATAACCGTACGGGAATGGGGTGCAGTCTCAGTGATGGGCCACCCCCCATCTCTCGTCTGGTGCCTGTGCCTTTTCATGGTCCACTGTTTATTCCAGATAGTCATGCTAAAGTGATGAGAAGAGCAGGCAAGACTTTGGGATGTGAGTTACCACCTTCACTGACTCAGTTAGAGTCAACAGGAAAAGTGAAAACCTGCAGTGCCCAAGAAGTTCTTAAACATTATGGGCAGAAATAAACAAATTCATACAAAACCAAAACCCTTTTCTTCACTCTCTCCTTTAGCCCTTTTGGGCGTCTCAGGTAGTGCTAATGGTAAAGAACCCATTTGCCAATGCAAGAGACATAAGAGATATAGGTTTGATCCTTGGGTTGGGAAGATCCCCTAGTGGGCATGGCAACTCTCCTCAGTATTCTTGCCTAGAGAATCTCACAGACATGTAATTTCTCACTGAGGATGATGGTATCAAGCTGATCTGTATGCCCTTCCGTCTCTTGTACCTTCAGTTTTGCTTCTGGCTAGAGGATGTTTTTCTTATAAAAATTTAAAATGTAATCTTATTTAATTTTTAATACTGGAAACATTCAACATACACAGAAGTTGAAAGAATTCTATAGTAAACACTCAGCTTCAGCAAGTGTCAGCTCTGGCCCATCTTATTTATTGTTCTGTCCCCTTCACTCCCACTCCCTGTCAGATCCATACTCATAAGGCCTTGACCTTAATCTAAATAGTGGTAAATAAGTGTCTATTTATAAGTTGTAAGTTAAAATGTTTAAGGAATGAAATTAGTACTTTTAAAATGATGACCTACTTAACTGTTTTTTGAAGAACCAGTAGGAACAAGTCTCACTTGTCTCGGATTAGTAGACTGAATTTTTAAGATAATCACCTGTGGGTGTGCATGTGGATGTGCGTGTGTGCTAAGCCGCTTCAGTCGTGTCTGACTCTTTGCGACACCATGGACTGTAGCCCACCAGGCTTCTCTGACCATGGGATTCTCCAGGCAGGAATACCGAAGTGGGTTGCCATTTCCTTCCTCTAGAGGATCTTCCCAACCGCATGCTCAGTACCAATTTGAGTGCTGTGACACTGAATTTCCTCTAATATGACAAGTAGTAAAGAAACTCCATTTAAACATAATAAGTGGATTGATTTTGAAAATAAGCCCAACGTTTTATTTATATGTTCTTTTTTTAAGGTAAATTCTCTAAAATGTTTTAGTAAACCATTTAGTATCATTCAGAGAGAAACTTTGTTTCAGCTTGGGGAAGATATACCAAAAGGGAACTATAATTGCTATTTTTAAATAGAAGCAATATTATATTTTTGTACTGTGTCATCCCAGAAATTTGGGCTTCCCAGGGGCCCAGCAGTAAAGAATCCATCCACAAAGCAGGAGACATGGGTTCAATCCCTTGATCAGGAAAATCCCCTGGAAGAAGGTGTGGCAACCCACTCCAGTATTCTTAGAGGATCCCATGGACTGAAGAGCCTGATGGGCTACAGTCTGTAGGATCGCAGAGAGGCAGACATGACTGAAGCAACTGAGCACAACACTCCAGAAATTTAACATTAGGCTCTCTTGATGGAAAATCCACAAGGAGCAGATTCTAGTTCAGATTATCATTGGTCTATCAATATAATATCATTTGCCATTTAAGGGGCACTGGCTTTGTACCAGAGAACAGTGTGGTATTTGCTTATATTGTCTCATTCAGCCATCACAGTCGCTCTTACTGTGCATACTGTCTGCATATCTTAGTGTGCACTATACTGTGCACACTAAGGTACATACTATCTTCATCTTAGAGCTGCAGAAACTGAAATTCAAAGCCAACTAATAAGTGTCCCAAACTCTTGAATCTTCTACCTTTTTTTATTATGCACTCCTTAGGGAAAGTATTGTATTCTTAGCCATTTCAGATTAGAGTTAGGAATGAATTTTTGCTATTCAGAAAGAAAAAAGAAAAATCTTTCGCAGATTGAACCAGATTCTCCTGATAATAACTGTCTGACCTCTTCCCCTGATCTTGGTCCCTAACCCTACATGCATTTTGAAGTTTGATTTAGGGGTTCGAGCTGTCTTCCCTGGAAGTCACACTTAAGCACTTATTTTATTATTATTATTTTTGGCTGTACCTCACAGCTTGTGGGGATCTTAGTTCTGAGACCAGGGATCAAACCTGGGGCCCTGGCCATGAGAGCATTGAGTCTTAATCACTGGACCACCAGGGAGTTCTCAAGAAGCACTTATTTTAAAAGTGGGAAATTATCTTTCACTCAGCCTCCTAATGGCTTTTTCATTAGAAAAAGCACATTTATAATTTCATTAGAAAAAGCATGTATATAATTTACCTGTGAAAAAACGATTTCAGATGCTGACTTGGGACGCTGTCTCACGGCAGATGGTCTTTACCTGTATACTACTAACTCAGTTGGAAGAGGAGTAAGCAAATTGGGGTCTGGATTACATGGTACTCTCAGGTCAGTTGCATGGAACTTGCTGAATAATTTGGCTGGAACGTTTTCCTCATTACGTAAATCTGTGGTGAAGACACCTGGGAGTGCGTGCTAACTCCCTGTAGACTGACTAGTGACTAAACAAATCTGAATGACTTCATACAATTCTGGTTTTCTCTTATTGTCACTTTCTTTTCCTGGTTCTATTAATGCATTTAAGCTTTGTTTTTGAGTCTATAAAAATTGAGTTTGGTAGCCCTAAGGTCATTGTAGCTTCTAGCCAAAAATCCTTCCATGATCAGAATTTCTATATTAGTGACTTCTCCATGTCAAAAAGTGGGTATATTTCTAGTTGAGTCTCTTTGTCCTTGGATTTGACATTGGATCAGCAGTAATTTTTTTTTTCAGTTGAGATATAAGATCTATGAATTGCTGCCAAAAGAAACCACAGTTTGAGATCCTTATGTATATTTAATTAGATTGTTTCCCCAACCTTTTCTCCTCTCCAGTTTGTTGTGGGAAATTAATATTTGCCATAGTTTTTCAGTCTCAAAGTTAATATGTTTATTCTCCTTCAGATGTTTTGTAGACTTAGTCATTGAAAAGAAATGAGGAGGAAAATATAGTTTTGTCTATGGTAGCTGATTGTCTGGTGTCAGACCTGACCTGCTGACTTAGCCTATGTGCCTTTTCCCCCTGCAGAGGTTTCGTGTACTGCCGGAACGAGGAGCTGGAACCAGGATGGCTTGCTTTTGGCAGTGGCAGTCTTCTCCACCGGCCTGTATCTTTTGACAATAAACCTCACTCCCTTTTCCAGGTCATTGACCAGAATACCCTTCAGGTAAACAGAACCCCAAGGCTTTGTGTTTTATATTTTGGAGATGGTAAGCAAAGTTCGTGACATGATCAGAAGGAATAGCACAGTTGATACCTTGGGTTCNATGAGGAGGAAAATATAGTTTTGTCTATGGTAGCTGATTGTCTGGTGTCAGACCTGACCTGCTGACTTAGCCTATGTGCCTTTTCCCCCTGCAGAGGTTTCGTGTACTGCCGGAACGAGGAGCTGGAACCAGGATGGCTTGCTTTTGGCAGTGGCAGTCTTCTCCACCGGCCTGTATCTTTTGACAATAAACCTCACTCCCTTTTCCAGGTCATTGACCAGAATACCCTTCAGGTAAACAGAACCCCAAGGCTTTGTGTTTTATATTTTGGAGATGGTAAGCAAAGTTCGTGACATGATCAGAAGGAATAGCACAGTTGATACCTTGGGTTCGTTTGGGTTTTTCCGTAAGATGTTACAGTAGCTTCCTGCTGGAGTGACATCCTTTTACCTGTCATTGTTTTGGGCATTCTGTTTTTTTCTCTAGTGTCTTAACTTTTCCTATATGATCTGAGTGAATGTGCTCTGATAGAGTTTCTAAGGCCAAAGACAAACTTTTTTTTTAGTTACTTTTTATTGGACTGTAGTTGCTTTACAACAGTTGTGTTAGTTTTCTGTTGTACAGCAAAATGAATCAGCTATATGTGTACATGTACCTCCTCTCTTTTGTGTTTCCTTCCCATTTAGGTTACTACACAGAGCACTGAGTAGAGTCCCCTGTGCTGTACAGTATGTCATTAGTTATCTATTTTATACATAGTAACAATAGTGTATATACATCAATTGCAGTCTCCCAAATCATCCCAAAACAAACTTTTTTGATTTATAAAAATTCTAGAGAGTCAAAGATGGTATAAATACCAGCTTTTTTTTTTTTTTCCAACTAGATCTATTTTGAAAAGACAGTATTTCCCTTATTCAGTTTGTTCTAAACAGCCTTTCTGTGGGAACGGGAGCTCTGAAGTGAGTTTAGATAAAATCATCGTGTGCCCAGGATCGAGATCATCCATGGTGCTCTCGTAGCACTCTGTGATGTCACTTGCCACATTATATTGAAATCACCTGCTCTTGTGTGGAACTATTCACCAAGACTACACGCACCTTTAGTTTTGGACACTGTCTTACTCATATTTGTGTCCCTAGAATGTAGCCACAGCACTTGATTGATGATAATGATAATAAGCTTGTCTCTCTGTGCCAGGCCCTGGTCTGGGCAATTGACATGTCCTACCTGGGAGGTATAACTACGGCAGTTTCATCTTACAGTTAAGGCACCTGAGGCTAGGCACATTGTAAGCATCCAGTAAGTATTTGTCCTTCAGTGGAAGAGTGAGCTTAGAGAGATTAAGTATCTTGGCGCACAGAATGGCAGCAAGAGGACTTGAACCCATCCACTCTAGAGTCTAGCTTTCTGCCTTTCAACCAAATTCGAACACAACAGTTAGAGTTGCCATCTGTGGAATGAGTACCCTGAGAGTAGTCATAGCCAGGGCTTAAGTGAAATGTTACACCTTTTCTTGTCTGCCTCTCAGCTGTGTTTTTCCTGGAGTTGTCACCATTGCGTCTCCAGAGAAAATTGGAGGTACTCAGAAATTGTTAGATGAAAAAGTGAATAAATAGAGGCCATATTAACTCCATTTCCTATCAGTAATTCAGATAGATGAGAACACTGCCTGTATTTATTTGCAATGGAGTTATAAGCTAGGGAATTAAACAGATGTTAAATCTTAGAATGTGATTTACACTTGAAGTAATGTTAGTATCCTGTGTTGTTGTAAAAACTGTTGTCCAAGAAAGCAGTGTTCTCACTAACTAGATTTGTGCATTGGAACAATTTGGGGATGGCTTAGGCCATTCAGTGACTTCTCTGGTGGCTCAGACAGTAAAGTGTCTGCCTACAGTGTGGGAGACCTGGGTTCAATCCAGGGAAGATCCCCTGGAGAAGGAAATGGCAACCCATTCCAGTATTCTTGCCTGGAAAATTCCATGGGCGGAGAAGCCTGGTTGGCTACTGTCTATGGGGTCGCAAAAAGTCAGACACGACTGAGTGACTTCACTTAGGCCATTCGGTAGCTGTTAACTTTATAGACTTATTGGCATTATGTATTTCAAAGTGTAGTTACAGCAACTCCATGACTTTTTAAACTTTTGAGGTAGACAAAACAAGTCTGGAAAAAAGTTCATAACATGAGTTCAGGGGTCAAAAGTAACCTGAGGAAAACTAATGATGCACCCAAAGAAATGGAGTAACTGAAGGTCATTCTTACTGTTCCCTGAAGACACCTGACCATCTCTAATTATTTTTAGTTGGGAATTTTCAGTTCTGCTTCTATTCTTGGATTAAAAAAAAAGAGCAGGTTTCTTGATTCTGCTTTTCTATTATTTTAAGTTTTCTCTGGCAATAAAAATTAGTATATAACTGTACATTTAATGTGAAATGATGCAGAACTTATTATCCTGAAACCGAAGGATGTTTGCTATTAGAAACACATGCCTTCATGTCTAATGTAGAGAATGGCTGTTTGTCTCTTTCTTCCTGATGGATGTGATAAATTTCAATAAGGTCTCATGTTCTAAGTTAGGAGCTTGTGTGTGCCCTCATCTTTTTTTTCTTTTTTTGAGGCCTTTCTCCTCTTTCTTCTTTGCTTTCCCTCTTGTTTTCTTCTTGCCTTCTCTTTTTGCTTCCTTCCATAATTATTAATTTTTGAGTTAGACTCTAAATTAGGTGCTGGGAGTATAAAGATGAATAAGATATAGTTCCTATCCTTTACATATAATGAAGTCTTAAATTTATTTACTAAGGAAATTTCAGAAAGTACTATTTCTCTAAGACTTTTTAAAAAATAAATATTTGATGAAACACACATGTAAAGCAGATTTAAAGTGTTTAGTAAATACTTTTTTTTCCTATTAAAAAGTAATTTGAATTAATCTCAAGGATCTTTTAATATGTTGCATGGCATGTTGTATAAACTTTTATATATTTGTCATGTGATTTTCATATATTATTCTTAGAGATAAATGTCAGTTTTATTTTGACCAGGAAGCCTACTGAATTCTCTTCTTGGACTTAATGGCATTAATGATGAATTGATAGAAACAGAATTTACATGTCACACTAATGAAATTTTCCTCCCTTTCTTGTCCAGGTGTGCCAGGTGGTGCCAATGCCAGCCAATCACCTCCCTGTTGGCAGCACTATGAGCACTGTGCACCTTTCTTCAGACGGCACTTACTTCTATTGGATCTGGTCTCCTGCCAGCCTGAATGAGAAAACACCTAAGGGACATTCTGTTTTCATGGACACTTTTGAACTTGTGGTGAGTTTCGCTTTCTCATCCTGTGTCTTTGCAGAGACATTTTTACTAGCTTTCTTTTTATGTTGGTGTACAAGGGACCTAAGAAACCTGGAGTACTTGTGCAGTGTATTCACTCTTGCCTCAAAATTGGTTTTTCTCTTGGATGTGTTTTGAAGGTTTCTTTATTTGGATTTGTATGACACAAGTAAAGCCAGGCTTTTTGAAGGTTAATCTAGCAACAGAATGGAGATAACAATAGTTAATATGTAGACAGTGGGGTTTTTAAGGAGAAATGCTTATGAGCTTGCTGGAAATTTGGAACGAGATTACAGTAGCAAGATTGTGTCTACAGATGGATATTGGGAATCTCCGAGAGAGATGATGATTGAAACTGTGAAAGGCAATCATTCATTCATTCATTAGATATTGCCAAAGTATCTACTAAGAGCCAGGCACAGTGGTGTTTAGGTGGTGGGAATACAGTGATGGGCAAAGGAGTAGGATCCTTGCTCAGATGGAGCTTGTGTCTTGACTAGTGGGTGGATTGAGTGGCAGTGGGAGAGAGACAAAACTTCAACCGTAATCGAGTGAACAAATAAATGGACAACATAATTTGAGGGAGTGAAGGAAATGTAGTAGCTAACCAGATGAGGGAGTTGGGGGTAGGGGAGGGGAAAACATTCTAGGAAAAGGAGACCACAAGTGCAAAAGCTCTGTGGTTGGAGCAGGCATGTGTGTTATAGGAAATGACAGTGAGCCAGAGTGGATGAGTGCAGAGAATAGAGCTTGAGGCTAGGAGAGACAGGGAACTATGAGGGTCCAGATTGCACTGTCCAGTGCAATAGCCAGTAGCCACATGAAGCTGTGGTTTAATTTCATCAGAAGTTTAAATTAATCAGAAATAAATACAGTTAAAACTTTAGTTGCTCAGTCACATTAGCCTCGGTTCAAGTGCTCAGTAGCCACATGTGGCTGGCTAGTGGCTACCATACTGAATGTCAAAGATAACATTTCCATCATTAAAGAAAGTCCTATTGGACAACACTGAAACATCAAGATAGTATTTGTAGAGACTTGTAAAAGAAAAAATTTCTCCAAGCCAGGTTTAACAAAACCTTTTTTCATGATGTAATTTAACAGCCTCCTTCTGGGAAGAATTTTAGCCTTCCTGGGAAGGGAGAAAAGACACTGAAGTAATTCCTAATAAACTTTATTGGGGTTATAACTTGTTCTGGGAAATCAGTCATCCATCCTGCCAGCTAACTATCAGTTTAGTAACCTTTCATTATACATTGTTCTTTTTCTGTTGTCTAGTTTCACAGTATTCTCCAAAAATGATCTTTTTTTATAAAATGTCTTAGCCAGAGTGAGCCTTCAGATTGATCTGCTAGAGGTTGTACAACTAAGAATGTCTTTTTTTTAAAAAAGAAAAAAGAAAATAGAAAATTGTTTTCAAACAAACTTAACCAGCTGATTAAAGGATTTAGATCTTTTTTCTGGACAGAGGAGCCTGACTGGCTATAGCCATGGGGTCTCAAGAGTCGGACTTGAATTAGCAAATAAACCACCACCGCCACTACCTAAGAATAATGGAAAAACATCAAAGAACTCCCCTTTCCTTGATATGCTTTGGTTGAATTTTAAAAATCATGTCAAAGAAAAACATGCACATGGATTAAAATTTGAGGTAGTACGTCCAGGCTCATAATGAAAAGTGGGAGTCTCTTGCCCCATCCCTGGCACATTCCTTATACATAGTTACCTTAATGGTATCAGCTTTTCCTTCTTGTTACTTTTCCTTCTGTAGTTACTTTCATGTCTCTAAGTGAAAGGCTTACATTGCTGTTTCTTGATGTAGTAACTCCATATATTATGTGTTTGTGTTTTGGTTTTTTGTTTTTTGCTGTCACAGATGAGGATTTGGCTCAATTCATCTCCTTTTTTTCTTCCTTCCTCCTAGTGTATTTATTTGATACATTTTAATTCCTCTTTGGAGGAGGATATTTTTGTAACTTATAGTTAAACCTTTATTACTTGTTCCTCAGCTCTAAGTAGTATCTCTTATCCCCTGACCTTAGGAGATGGAGATAGATAATAGTGTCTCTTCTTGTCCTTTAGTATGGGGAAAGCCAAAACTAAAAGTATACATTCAGGGGAATTCCAAAGAGGAGGAGAGATAATTCACTAACATCCAGCCTTAGAGAGTCTTAAGGATTGTGGCATCAGGTATGGTACAGAACCATTGTGAGACAGGGGTATAGACTGCAAGTTTGTTAAAGGAACTGTCATCTCCTTTCCTGGTACAACAACATTTGTGCTCAGATGCCAGCTGCCCAGGCAAAAGCCTTGATGTTTGTCTGAAAGAAAAAAATGACCCTGGAGAAAAGACCCCAATGTACTGATATTTGGATTCATATAAGTTAAAGACTTGCTGCCCCAGTGAATCACCCACAGTGATGTCTTCTAGTAAGCAAGCCTCCCCAACCATGTGCATAGCATTCCTGTCTAGTGATGAACTGTTTTAAAAAAAGAGCAGACACAAAAACACTCCAAACAAGCAAAAGCCAGAACTTTGGAGAGCTGTGTATGTGGAGGGGAGAGGAATAGATTTTAAAAGTTTGGCAAGGTAATGATAATTATTGAAGCCAGGAGCTGGGCACATGGGGAGCTCATTATACTACTTTTTCTTCTTTTGTGTACATTTTTAAATGACACTAATAAAGTTCTTTAAAAAATTTTAAAGCAGACCATTGAGAAACTCTAGACAAACTAGGAAAGTCTCTAGATTGGAAACTAAAAATAAGAAAAAGAAATCAGAAAAACAGCTAAGAGAGTAAGATAAAGACCTCATAGCACTTACTACTCTGTGAGACATATGAGAAGATACCACGTTCATAAAACAGAGCAGGATGTCATGAAAAAAGGACTCTCAGAGTGCGAAGGAGCTTATGATTGTCAAATTTTTTAAATTAATAAGGGAATTAAAGATATGAAATCTAGAAAGTAGGATAAGTAGAGAGCAGTAAATATGAAAAGATAAAAGACATAAAGGAATAATCCTTCCGAATACTTAGTAACAGTAGTTCCCAAAGGAGAACAGAAAATAAGATATTATCAAAGAAATAATAGAAGAAAAATGTCAAACTAAAGGACACTGATGTCCAGATTAAAAGGTCTTTGGCACAGTGAATGAAAAATGTCCACACTGGCACCTCATCTTGAAATTTCAGATTATCAGGAGCAAAGAGGATTCTAAAGCTTCTGGAGGTAAAATAAAATCATGTACAAATAATGAGGTATAAGAAGAACACCAGGCTGTTCAGTCTCATTCAGTTCAGTTCAGTTCAGTCGCTTAGTCGTGTCTGACTCTTTGCAACCCCATGAGTCGCAGCATGCCAGGCCTCCCTGTCCATCACCAACTCCCAGAGTTCACTCAGACTCACGCCCATCGAGTCCGTGATGCCATCCAGCCATCTCATCCTCGGTCGTCCCCTTCTCCTCCTGCCCCCAATCGCTCCCAGCATCAAAGTCTTTTCCAATGCGTCAACTCTTTGCATCAGGTGGCCAAAGTACTGGAGTTTCAGCTTCAGCATCATTCCTTCCAAAGAAATCCCAAGGCTGATCTCCTTCAGAATGGACTGGTTGGATCTCCTTGCAGTCCCAGGGACTCTCAAGAGTCTTCTCCAACACCACAGTTCA